>OV816023.1:32744351-33344351 GCA_929113105.1 Agrypnus murinus | reverse complement strand
ATTGCTACAACCCATAGCCTGGAAACCTATAGGCCCCAGAAGCGATAAGCTTGTGCGGGAGGGAAGGGGCGATTATTATTATTACTTAGGCCCTAAGTAATTATTATTACTTAGGCCCTAAGTAATTATTATTACTTAGGCCCTAAGTAATTATTATTACTTAGGCCCTAAGTGCGGCTGCAGCCGACTTACAGGTGGAACAGCGCAAATTCCACATTTGTGTCACAGCTAAGGAAAACTGCAGAAAACCTTAACCAGATCTGCCGGCACCGGGAATTAAATACAAGAATTAATAAGAAAAAAATTTAAGCAAACATTTATTTATTGTACTTTTTTTTTCATCAAAAAAAGCACCTTTTGCTTGGATTATTCTTGGCATCCGTTTTATTAGTTTATGTAGAACGTCTGCTGGAATCTCTATCTACTCTCTTTGTAGGATTTTCCAAAGTTCTAGCTATGAAGCGTACTTCATGTAGGCCTACTGTCCTAACATTTGGTTCTGATTCGTCTATCAAGCTACTTCCTGTAATAATTCGATAGGGCTCAAATTGGGCTAGTAAGGCGCCCATGTCATAATTTTTAGGATACCCTTGTGTGCTTGAGCCTGAGGTACCCTTTGCACAAAGCAGAGGTAGTTTAGGGTCGTTATCTTCCATCATTTCGAAATTAAAAAACCACCATGACCAATTAAACATAGACCTGATGGAATAGTATATTCTTTGAGGATGTCTATGTAATTCTGTTTTCTCATTATTCCTTCTATCTTAACTAAATCACCTGTTCCAGCGAATGAAAAACAACCCCAAACTAACACGGAACCTCCCATGTGCTTAATTGTCAGTGTTATACATTGGGACAACATTTTTTCTCCTGGAGATCTATGCACCATAACTCTACGCCTTTGCCCAGAAATTTCCTATTTGGACTCATCGGTCCATAAAAATTTCTTCCAAACTCCAATTTTTGGGCTTTTGCTAGTGCAGCCCAGTTGACTATTTCCATGACGTAGCAATGGTTTGTGTATCACTACATGCATGAACAACCGTTTCTTTATGTTGCTAAATGACACTTATTCTATATGAGTTTTATTTAATTCTACCGTGATTTCTAGTGCCGTTAATCTTCTATTTCTTTTCGTGCATTCAGGCATGAACAATAGCTTTTAAATAATACTGCAATTTTTAGAATTTTACCTGCAGATGTAAAAATAGTAATACTTGCGAAACATTGATAAAAGTATATTGTAAAATCTTGAAAAGGTTGAGCATTTACCAATATTAAAAAAAGCAAAGTTTTTATACGCAGAATTTTTTATTATTCATTCTATGAATTTTAACTAAGTGTCCGAACTTCCATAAGTGGCACTGTACATACCTTTTTTTGCTGTGAGTATTTAAAGCAAGCAGACTTGTAAAGCAATAAAAACATTTGGTAAGATGACATTTCAATACTTGATAACAAGCCTTATCTATAAAGTTTGTTTTCAAGATTATCATAATACAGTGTGTCCATAAAGTTGGATCCATATGTGAATTTTCTTAATATTCTGATTGGAAAACAACTTTGAGACAATCACCTCTGCTTCTAAAAATACTTGAAATATGCCATGTCAAAGTTGACAGGTGACATTTGGTATCTATTAAATGTAATCTACATAATCGTTGTATAAGGAGTTTGGATTAAAAGTTTTTCAACTATTAATTTCTATTATATCTTACTTTGTGTACCCTTATTAAGCTTTAACAAAAACAGGCCTTATACTCTTATAGACACCCATCCTTTGCTATTTAACAAAATCGTGAAAAATGACGATTGGTTAAAATATGGAAAAATTTTATTAAGAAAAAATGTTGCTAATGACATTCTACGTTCACATACTTCATCAAATTTTGTATTTAACATTTTTTGTACAACAATTCTTGTATTATTCAAACGTGATTTAATAAAAATAGATTAATAAAATTATACGTTATTTTCTTAGAAATTGGAAAATCGCCCAGAAAGTTCCATTTTGTTTTTTGAGAATTTTAATATTTTTCAAAAATACCTATACCATCGAACATTAGCAAATGATTAATAATTAATCATTTAAAAATAGTCAGTTACCTACCAGGGTGTATCAAAAACATTAAAAAACAAACTTTTTCCTTATGTCGAGATGCCTCGATCAAACTTGATATGTGAACATAAAATGTCATTTGAAACATTTTTTGTTTTAATAAAACTTCATATTTTTAATAAATAATGTCATTTTTCGCCAATTTACAAAAATAGCAAATTTGACAAATACATAATGTCACCTGCCTACTTTGATATGCATATTTCAAATATTGTTGAAAGCAGAGGTGATTGCCCTGCAAAGCTTTTTTTCAATCAGATTTTCGCATATGGATCCAACTTTACGAGACAGTGTAGATTCAGGTGTACCACTTGTCATTATTTCATAATTTTAGCAAATGTTCATGTTTTTGTCATGATTTTCCTAATTTTTATGTAGAAATAATCTTGAATTAGAAATTAGTTTTTATTATTTAAATTTATTTTTAAGTAAGTACTATCGAATTAACTTCATATCGAAATAAGTATAAGTTATTAAAGTATTGTTTTGTTTGGTAAAGTTATTTCTTTGTAGTGTAACAATGAATTATTCAAAAAAGAGCTGGTTAACAAGATTCTTGTGTTAGCAAAGGCTAACAGAAAATGTTCGAGTATCTGCACATTATTTACTAGATGTAAGGGAACACTTGTGTAAACGTAAATTTTTCAAATTGCTGGATGAGTATCTCTTTTTAAAAGTTTTCAATTCGTAAAACCTTCAATTTACTTACAGTAACAGTTACTACGTATCCTTTTGGATGTTTTGTTAGCGAGTAGCAAGCATATTAATTGGTTGTTTCAAGGCTACTTACATACACAGATACGTTTGACGCTCGCTAACAAAACCCATTTTTCCATTATAATCTAATTAGCTGCAGCTGCACTAGAAATGTGTATCGAGAGAGGATAATGATAAAATAATACAATTCACATAACAATGATAACATAAATTACATTGGAAATGAAGTACATTTAAAGTGAGAATTATTTAATTATTAATTAAAAAAGTATGCCAATAGTTACTTATACTTTTATAATTTATTCTGAATAACAATAAATTTTATTGCTTATTTCTGATAAAAAACATGCAACTACCACAAGACGAGCTCAAATACAAAGTAATCGTAATAAACTGCATTTGTTAACAACTTTACTGTCTAGGGTTACTAGTTTTAGCATTCATTACGATTCCACATAGTAGAGACCTGCACAGGCTCAGGTCTAGGCCTAGCGTAACACTACGTAATTTAGGGCTTGGGTCGAGGTTGGATCTTCTGCAATAAATATTATTTCAGATATCTACGGGTTATTTTTTAGAGAAATTTTTAAAGTAAAAATAATGCATTTTTGGAGAGGTACTTTTTCTTATAAAAATAACAAATTCATTATCTAAAAAGAGTTTTGGGTTGCTAATGCAGTTATTATACAGGGTGAGGATTTTAAAGTGTTACATATCGATATCTCAATAACGACTTGGACTATCTGAATGCAAAGGGGGCACATCTTGATGTAGCTTTTAAATTTTTGCCCCTTTTTATTTTTAATCCATGGGGGGGGGGGGGGGAACTTTGGAATTTTAAAAGGGATGATACATCTTTCTTTTTAAATATGCTCCACTGGTTACATAATTTATTAATTGGAAATAAAAAATAATAATTTGCAATTTCATTTCAATTTATTTAACGTCAATTTAAATTAATTATTAAATTTCTTAAGAAACGAATTGCACTAATTATTAAACATACATCTTGACATGTGGTTCCAGCAGGATGGGGCACCAACTCATTATGCAAGACAAACTCGCAATTATTTAATTGAGGTGTTTTTCTGAATAAGTGTATTGATTGACCTGTCCCGATAAACTGGCCTCCTTGATCACTCGATTTGACTACTGTTATGACTACTAGTTTTTATTCATTTTTATTATAATTTGGACCCGACTTGACTTAAAAAGATTTTTAATCAGGCTTTAAACAGGTTTGCGTAGAATATTTAAAAGTAGTATTCAGGTTCGGGCTGGGTCAGGTAAAACTTCCAAAATTTGGCATGTGCAGGCCTCTACCACATAATATATTCCTAGACAGCAGTTTTTGCAGATACAGCATTCTTGCTAAGCACGGTAGAGTAGTGGTTAGTTGGATTAGGGCAATGCCCATTGTAGTACAGGCCATAAACAAATAGTGGAGGATGGGAGTCTGTTTGCTCTTCTCCTGAACCCATCATACGTATGAAGTACACCAATTACTGAATTTATTTAATACATTTATGATTAATAGTGAATTTAATTATTAGATTCAAATTTCTTTTAAAATTTGTTCATTTCAAGTTCATTCTTCTTGATCATCAAGGGGTTTGAATTGAAAAGATATTGGCCAAAATAGATGGAATTTTATTTTATTTTTAAATAAAATTTATGTTATCATTACAATCCTCACATTATAAAATCCGAATATGAATTGTTTTCTACATGGTTAAGGGTCTACAGTACGTAGGAATTTATGATAGCTAAAATGCTTTTCGCTCTATACTTCTCATTCATTCCTTAAGATTTTCACACCCTGCTGAACCAAAATAAAAAGGAAAGTCCATTCTACGCAAGTGCTTTTTCGGATTTAAGAAAAAAGTGTTTTTTTGTGGAAAAAAGTTTACAAGAAAAACACAGAAAGATTGATTGATATTTAAAAAAAGGCTAAAATATTAATCAAGGGCAATCAAAAAATTAAAAGCGCTCGAGTAGCTTATTAATCGTACTTCACTTTGCTTTTTGTTTCATTTTAATAGATGAATTAATAAGTTCAGGAGACGAATAATTGCAAATCAATTTTCTTTGGATTTTTAGTTATTATTGGTGTCAAAAGAGGCCAACTACATTTCATAAATACTAAACGTGGTTCCGCCTACCTTAGAAACACGTATCAAATGCTTTTATTACATAGCTAATTTTCTTTACTAATTAAATCTTTCTTCTAAAACCTTTCATCCTTTATTAATAGAAGTAAAAGCATTTGCTGCATTGTATTCATACCCCATTGTTTCCCACGTGGATGTAATGCGGTACGGGTCATTTTTTCAAATATAATATTTATAAAAAGGAATACTTACATAAAAGTATCCCTTACTTTTATAGTCAGTGGGTGATATGAATAAAATGTAGTAAATGCGTTTACTTTTATGAATAAATAATGAAAGACATCATTTTTAATTATTAAAAATAAGGCAAATGAGACAATAAAAGCATTTACTACATTTTATTCATATCACCCATTGTTTAAATTAAACTATATATTTATGTTAATCGAAAATAAACCTAAACGATTAAACACACTATGATATATTATTTAATTGTAAAGCATAAATAAAATCTAACATCAGCTCTAATGGTACTAAAGAATGTGTGTTAGCTCGTCAAGGAGCTATCGCTTGTGTACCGACGTCGAAGGTGCTTGCTTTTGCATTTCGTGTATCCGGTGTATCGCAGGATCGATCCTGCGATACACCAGATACACAAATTGCGATCGATCCCAAGCTCGGGTAGTTCTTTTTTTAATTTGAACTTGTCAGTTCTTAAAAAGAATAATTATTTACTTAATTATTTGAATTATATTTTTTAATATTATTGTTATTATAAAAAAAGCTACCAGACAGGGATTGATCCTGCGATCTTCGAGGCATAGGGGATAATTGTTGAATGCCCTAACGTGCATTGTATACCATTACAGCTAATATTAGATTTTATTTATGCTATACAATTAAATATTAAATGACGTGGCGCCGAATTAAAAAATTTCTTTTTTAAATAAAAGTAAATTCAAAATAAGGGAATATATATGTTTTTTGGCATTTAATCTATAATGCGACACAAATTAACTCATACAAGATGCAAGGTATTAACTTGGTACCTATAAAAGAATTCGTCTAAAGGGAAAGGCATGGTGGCTGAAACGTGCAGTAACCACCTTTTAACAGATTTCTGCGGGTTCTATTACCGCCAGCTGCGTAACTTTTTTTTTTTAGATTAGTTTTAACAAAACTACATCCTGTTTACAATTGGATTATTTTGTAAATTTAATTTAATAAAATCTTTGAATCAGAAATTGAAATCGGTGTCACGTCAAGTTCCCCTTGTTGAACAATGACTATAAACTTAAGCGATAATTTTATGTAACTATTTTTTTTTGTAAATGTTATAGTATTTACAAAAAAAACCGTTTATTTATAAAATATATTAAATAGTTATAAAAAAATTTGCATTATCTGGGATTTAAATTCTGGTTCGTTTATTCGAACCTAGTACCCACAGTCAAATGCAGCATTCGACTATGGAGCTGTTGTCATACATTTCTTCTTTAATGAATGTCCATTTATTTTACCTTTTTGGTTGGTCCTTTTTTAATTATTACTTGCTTTTTAAATATTACTAATTACAATACATTTACTTAACATAAACTAATCAACAATTAATATTAATTCATCTATGCATGTAAAATTTATACTTCCAATATCTAAATTTCGTTGAAATTCTACACATAGAAAAATGTATACTAAATTCAATTACATGCATCTCATTTTGATTATATAGTAAGCTCCTATATAAACGATAATAGGTTCTTCTTGACAGGAATAGTTAATATATTCATATAACAAAACTTCCTAATATTTATATTGAACATTGCTTTTATTCCTCTCTGACCTTATACATATTCTTAAAACAAAAAAAACAGTCTTTATCGTTTTGAGAAGATTTAAGAATCAATTTGAGCACAACACCAACTTGAAATAAGTACTTGTAACACTCTATATTAATATATATTTATTGAACTTTGCATTCAAAATAAGCATTAGAACTTATTGAAATAAATTAATGGACTGATTTGTTCAAAGAAAGGAACTATTCCATTCCATCCAAGTGAAGAATAGATCAAACATTTTGCTCTTCTCATTTTAAAGTTCTCTTAAGTTTCGTTTGTAAAGTACCAGCTAGTGTTTGGTTGGACAGTTCTACCAATAAGAAAATAAGAGATATACAATGTATACTATTGTATATCTCTTATTTTTTTGTTTGTAGAACTGTCCAACCAAATGTTGGCTAGCATTTTATAAACGAAACTTAAGAGAGCTTTAAAATGAGAAGAGCAAAATGTTTGATCTATTCTTCACTTGGATGGAATGGAATAGTTCCTTTCTTTGAACAAATCAGTCCATTAATTTATTGTATACATACTTAAGTACTGACAAATGTTTCTACAATATTTTCTGGGCACCCCCATTCCTCTAAGCTTTTTTTTGTCATTTTATTATAATAAAAACTTAAAACTAGGTGTGCAAATGCAACCTTCTGCTGCAAGCTTGATCATCTGTGTCTGATCAATAAAAACACGTTTGAACTCCAACTCTTCTTTGATGATAATTAGTTCATATGCTCAATTTGAACTTATCATGATTTTTAAAATATACTATCGTGTAGTTGTTTTGATAATTTATATTGATTTTATTGCTCAGATAAGAACGAAGCATTCAAACAAGGATACTACGTATTCATCACTACCATTATTTCTTAAAATTGAATATAATATATTATCGAATTATCCGAGAGTTGAATATATTCATTTTAAGTACAAAATCAATAAGATAATCAAAATGAATTTAACACTTTTTTTGGATAGATTACATTTCAATAATCATTTTGAAAATACTTATTTGTTTCTTTTGAGTTGCGTTATGCTCAAGCTAACAAGAATTGTACTCATTTCAAGTGATTCTGACAAGTAATTTTTATTACTGAATTGATTATTTTTGTTTAATCATTTTAAGAATATTTAATCAAATGGACAACAGCGTACTATTGTTCCTAGTTTATAGTTTGATTAGTTAAATATAATCAAATAAAGTATAGATTTTTCTGTGTATATAACAAAGAGGGAAAATGAGTAGGAGAGAGATGCATGGTTTTTACTACTCAATATGGTAATGTAATTTTAGCAAACGAATCCACCCATATTACAGAGGATTATTTCGAGGTTATGTCTAAAACAATAAATGCTCCTGCATGGTATAAGCCCTTAACAATAAACAGCAATATTGGTAAATTTGTCTATTTTTTGATTTTTGAAAAGGTTCTTCATAGTTCTCAACTATAATTTTGAAAATAGTGTAAAATGTTGTGCAAAAGGACATTTTATTAATATAAATGGGTCACTCTTTCTGAACTCAACCACCGGCTAGGTCCAAACTTGGGGCAACTTAGAAAGGCCAGAGGGGACTCATTTTAAAGCTTGAAACGTCTACTTTCGAATGTCACATGTCTCCTATATGAAAAAATTTATATTTGACCCCTAAAACAGGGTAAACACGTATCCTGTTCCAAAAAAATTTTAAAAGTTGAAAAGATTAGAAAAAGAAATATTTATTTAAATGTTTTTTAACGGCATCGCATTCTTTGTTAAAGAATACATAAATTTTGTCCACAGCAGTTTTTCCCTAGAGTGCTTTAATTTCGATAAACATTGAGAACAACAATTTGCCATTTTTGAAAGTTTATCATTTTTTTCAATTAATCAATTTTTGGACCTAGCCGGTGGTTGATAAGATAAACAGTAGATAAGCTTGAAGGATTCAGTAGTACCCCTTTTTAATTGTAATTAAGAAGAGTAAAATCAGTAACAAAAAAAGAATATCTGTTGTCCCTATCAGTAGTCATATACATACATCTATATACATACATCTATATACATACGTACATCGCTGACATTTTTAACAGCTTAGATAATTTAAGAGTGTTGCTTGTAATCTCATCTTATTTTATCTATTTACACATGCGTTGATCACATGGTGACCTAGATTCTTCATTTAATTGCAGAACTGTAGTACATTCATTTCTTTTGAAGATATTTGCATTTTGAACCATTTTGTTAAAATATCTATATTTTTTGACATAATTTCACAATCTTTCTCGATCACGTCTTTCATCACAAAAAAATATATATAAAATAACAATACGAAATTCTAAAAAAAAAATAAATAAAATAAATTCAAAAAAAAATTCTAACATAATAGCATTTAAATAACTCTTCTAAGGTACTACTTAATTATTCATTTAAATAACTCTGGTTCTGTCATGCAAGACGATCGGAGTAAACGCAAAGAAGTTGAGCACTCCATATATTGGGGCAGCCCCACTAGCTCAATATGGTCTGCGTTACAATGGGCTTTGGTTAGGGTGTTCACATCAGTAGTAATGATATTTAATAAAATGTAATTAATGTTGTTACCATAACCCTTTTTTATTAAATGCAATCAGTTATGATAATTGGTAAATGCGAACATCCAACCGACACATTTTCTAACACATGAGAGTTATTCACAGTTAGTATTTATGACTTTACTACACCTTCCCCCTCTATCTGCACTATCTTGATAAAATGGTCAGGTGGATTTAAGTCATCACTATGAATTTAAATAAGTAGAAACTCTTATTGTTTTTATCATTTTATTAAATTACAAAAATATCCAATACAGTAACATATAACATACTAACACAAAAGAAATAATGAAAATTAATATCACAAATTGCAAGAAAAACTAACACAATAACATGTTATTACAACAAAAATTAATATTATCTAATAAGTTACTGTATCAAATAGCTATCACAGTCACAACACTACATCCTGAAAATAATAACTACAGTCTTTTGTTCAACTCATCATTTAATTCGGTCCATTCTTTGAATAATGTATTTACTGTCTCTGTTATATTTAATATTACAGGATGATCACAAGTGTAGTGGTGAGTTTGTACTAGTTTATCACGTTCTTCCAAAAAACGAGATATCTTTGAATGCATGTCATCTAGTTTGTCCCTGCAATCATACTAAGTAAGGTAATCGTACTCCTTTAATACTACAATATTAGTGCTAGGTAATACTTTAATTTAATAATTTATGCAAAGTTGTCTTACCTTATGTCATGTACACACATTCTAAAACAGAAACAATACAGTTAATCATATATTACACAATAAAATTACACTATCTACCTTTCTAATACTGATACTGCTGCAGAACTATCCGACTCAAATTTGGAGCTAGAATTTAGACGATAAAATTGTTTCTATATTCACAATAATAATTTCATATATGAGTCTACTAAATGCAAAACTCGATATCATTAGATTCCTTGTTTTATATAGTATGTACTGTTAAACGTATAAGATGCAAATTTGGTATTTTACTATGTAAGTTGGTATGTAAGCATGTAAAAGTTGGCACCAGATGGAGAACTCAGTGACAATATGGGCTTGTTACGTGTAAAACCAGGGTAGGAAGAACGAAAAAGTTTGATTCGCTCGCAAAAGAATAGTTCTTAAAAGAATTTAATTTTTCATTCGTTCACGAATTTTATGTTTTAATTCTCTAATATAAATAAATTTTGTTCCTGAGCGTATCATATTTGATGAGCATTAAAAAATATTTTTCGTTCACAAATTTATCACGTATGAATCATTCGCGATTTAAATAACAACGCAGGTTTATTATAATATGCTAAGATGCAGTTTCGTATTGCAAATTTGTATGATGCTGTCGAATTTTGTTTGCTAATTTATTAATTGATACTCTTGTTTTCGAATTATTTGATTGCATCAAGAAATTTTAATTGATTATGTACTTTTTCTTTCTGTACAATTTTTTTTTATTTAATGCTATAGATAAATGTTTGTTTTATTTTATTACACACTGTACTGACTTTTTCGACTACATTTATAGAATCAATATTTGTATTAAATTCTTTTTCATTTGGTTGTACAGGTTTCTTAAAAAATTGGTCATCATCGAAAATTCTAAAAGGTATACCTTTACCGTAACAAGTCCAATGCAACACAATAGGAACTCATTTTAT
Organism: Agrypnus murinus; assembly: GCA_929113105.1. Classification (NCBI taxonomy): domain Eukaryota; kingdom Metazoa; phylum Arthropoda; class Insecta; order Coleoptera; family Elateridae; genus Agrypnus; species Agrypnus murinus. The sequence goes on along the minus strand of OV816023.1, from coordinate 33,333,360 downwards.
CCTATTTATAGAAATTAGTTTGTTTTGGGTTTATAGGTTTGTTTCTGTTTTCGAACCCCGTTTGATAATACTCCATTAGTTGATTCCCCATTCTCGTTTTCTTTTTCATCAAGAATTTTTTTATGCAAGTTTAGCAAAATGCCGATTAATGTTTCCAGTTTGATTTCCTTTCAATTTCTTCTCACACTCTAAACAAGTGGAAGTATTTGATTCATTATCATAATTAATATATTTGGTTAAATTAAATTGTTTGTGTCGGCCCATATCGTATGAAGTTGGCCAATGATTTTATATAAATAGAACTGCAGAGTAGTAAGAACTGTAAGTATAGTAAGAATAAGAACTGAAAACGAATGATTCATTTCCATTTGTATACATTCACGAATGGAATTTTTTAAACAGTTAATTTTGCATTCATTCCCAAACGAATAAAACTGCCGACGTAAAATTTTATTCTTGAAAGAATGAATCATAAATTTTTAAATATAAAATTCATTCCCGAGTGGTAAAATAAGAAAAGAATCGAATTTTTTTAATTCGCGAGTGATAATCTCCTCACCCTGTGTAAAACTCAAATCAACTACTAACAGTGTAAATGCAGAGTTTTGCATTTAGTAGGCTCATATAGTGTTTTATAAATAATGGGATTTTATTTTCTATGATTTTCAACCGATTTTAGCTATTTTTTTTATTTTGAGCTGTTTAAACATTAAATGAAAAAATAATACTCAGATTTACACAATAACAAAAAAATTTGTTTATTTATTAATAAATGATTCAAATTTATTTTTAAAAAGTTTCCGAGAATTAAATTTTTATCTGATTTCCATTTTTTGATCTCTTCGAAATTTAATTTAAAAAATGTATTGACAGCCTTTTTATAAAAGTTTAAATAAAGTAGTTGTTGCGAATTACCTACGAAGTTACTACAAAAATGAGTTGATTGAATGATAAAATAAGTGATAACATTCATCGAATATTTTAAGGCGATGAAACAGGCTTTTAGACCTTGTCCAGTAACCGGAAAAGTTTTTAGATTCCAAAGGATTGAAAATCGTTTACACCATTGATTAGGGCTTGTCAAAAAGAACATTACTGTAGTATTTACGTTTTCTGCAAGTGATAGATAGATAGATAGGGTATAGATAAATAGATATTCAAGGTTAAAGGTCACATTATGTGACCTTAAAATGAAAAAGTACATAGTTTATTATAAAACAATTTTTTATGAAAGCTATCACTGAGGGCTATAATTTTACATACATAAGTTACCTTATGTCCTCTAACATCCTACCACCGAATTTCACAAAAATTTCTGATATGGTCGGGTTGAAACGTTGATTTTTTTGTAATGATTGGCATGGAATGACCCTTATATATTTACGTAGGACGTATACTAATTTCTATTCACGTCCAATGTTCTTATTGGCCTGTCTACTCACATAAAAATTCAGACATAAACCTATGAGCAACTAAGTATTTAACTAACCTGTATGAACAGACACATCGAATGGTGAACATTGAATATGTTAAAATAAATTAAAATACTAAATGCTCGGTTCTTTCGTACTAAAACGTAAAAATATACTAAAGATAGAAACCAACCTTCCAAAGAAATCACCTACTTGAGATTTTGTGTTATTGGAATTGGTTTTAAAAAGGTAGTAAAATATGCAAAAAAAAACTTTATTTAAACTTTGTTATTGGATAAAATTAGGTAGTAAGTAGTACATTACAGTTACTTTAATTATGTTATGAGGCTTATTAAAATGGGTACCTGGGCGCCCCTTTGTATTTTGACCCTTTATAAACCTATATAACTTTTGAACTAATAGAGATAATGAAATGCAGTATTCACATCGTCTTATTTTTTCAAATTTTTTTATATATTATTTGCGGTTAAACTGAGAATGGGCAAAAAAGATGGACACTCAGAAAAAAAACTTTAAAAAAATAGGAAGAAGTGGTGAACAGCACATTTCATAAAGTTCAGGTTTATAAAAAGTCTAAATATAATGGGGCGTCCTGTATGTACGTACATACAGGAACTGAGAAAATAAAACCAATCATTGCACAAAATAATTAAGTTAAGTTAAGAAGTTGTGCAGAGGGAAGAAAAGAAATATGCAACACAAACTAATAGAAAATATAGAAGACAATTATTGTAAAAAGAATATGAGATTGTTCCATAAACAGTTAAATGCAAGCAAAATAGGATGCCAGCCCAGATTGTTGATGTGCAAAGATAAGAAAGGCAATTTAATAGCGGGTAGTAAAAGTGTAACAAAAAGATGGCGTGAACATTACAGTGAAAATACAGAGGAAGAACTGCAAGAAGGATCAGGTGAGGAGACAGAATTAGAACAATTTAAAGAAGCGCATAACAACCTGCCCACAATAGAAGATGTTAGGAAGTCCATTGATAGAATGAAAAATAACAAAAGCCCAGGATCAGATGAGATTCGGTCCGAGTTAATAAAGTATGGAGGAGGGGCTTTGACGGAGAAGATCATGATTTAATTATAGAAATATGGACAACATGTAAAATGCCTAGAGACTGGAGAGATGCAGTAATAATCCCAATTTTTAAAAAAGGTGATAGGCTTGAATGTATAAATTATCGGCCCATATCGTTGCTAAACGTTACATATAAATTATTGGCAATGCTAATTAATGATAGGCTAAAAGCACTAGGAAAACTAAGAATAGGTGAATACCAGGCTGGGTTCAGAACACAAAGATCAGTGACAGACCAAATTTTCACCCTGAAAATCATCCAGGAGAAGACAAAAAGAAAGGGAACACAGATACATGCTCTTTTTATTGACTACAGACAAGCATATGATACCGTAAATAGGCTACAACTGCAAGAAGCATTAAGAGAACTGCAAATTCCGGATTGGCTGATACAACTAGTGAGAATGACACTATTGATTACAGAAAACAAAGTAAGGTGAAACATCAGAAAGTTTCAGGACCAGAAAAGGACTTAGGCAAGGAGACCCACTCTCTCCTACCCTTTTCAACCTAGCATTGGAGGTGATCATTAGAAGAAGTGGAATCCAATCAGACAAAAATATACTAAATAACTCCCATCAAGTAATAGCATATGCTGATGATCTGACAATATTGGCAAGAACTCAGAAAGAGCTTCAGGACGTCTTCTTGTGCATTGAAAAAGAAGCAAGAAAATTTGGTCTGGAAATAAGTGAAAAAAAATCAAAATACATGGTTTTTAACTCAAAGGATACAACTAACTCTAAGTTAACAATCATGAGTAACCAAGACAATATGAAATATATGTTTGAAAAGGTCCGAAATTTCACTTTCCTAGGCATAGATATTACAAGTAGTGGGGATGGCAATGAGGAAGTAGAAAGGAGAATAACAGCAGGGTCTTGAAGTGCTGCGATGCTAAAATCAGTGCTAAACAATAAATCAATACCACGTGCTCTTAAAATTCATGTGTACAAGACAATGGTAAGACCGGTTGTAACTTACGGGAGTGAAGTGTGGGTGTTAACTGTCACTGTCCAGAATAAAATAGAGATGGGAAAGGAAAATACTGAGGAGAATCTACGGAGGTGTCAAGCTGCAGGACACATGGAGGAGAAGGACAAACGAGGAAATCTATGCGCTCTACTCAGATCCTCCCATAACAAATATAATCAAGCAAGGAAGATTGCGCTGGTGGGGGCATGTGGCAAGAATGGATGACAACAGGATATATAAAACAGCGTCTCAGGCCTGAAGGCCTATAGCTTGAACACGGGTTTTCATAATTTCCTATTTTTTGCCATGTTTTCCCATTCTTGGAGGTTGTATAGATTAATATCTTCTTTTATGTTGTCCCACCATGACTTCCACGGTCTTCCTCTTCTGTTTCGCCCTGGCATTTCTGTGTTTGTTGTAATTTTTAGATTGTTATTTTCGGGTAAGTGTGTTATGTGGCCTAGCCATCGTAGTCTATTTTGTGTTATAACTGTAGTTATTTCAGTGTCCTTAAATAGTTCTTTAATCTCTTCATTTGTCCTTCTTCTCCAGATTCCATTTTCTTTTTTTCCACCATATATTCTTCTCAGGATTCTTCTTTCGAAAATTTCCAATCTTTTTTTACTATCTTCTGTTATAGTCCAGGTTTCGCTCGGGGGTCTTATTATTGTCTTGTAAATGTGGATTTTTGATTTTCTAGTTATATTTTTGTCACTTAGCACTTTGTTTAATGTTCCCGCACATCTTGAACCTGCTGTTATTCGTCTTTTAATTTCACTGCATCATTCACCTTTACTTGTTATTTCTGTTCCAAGGTACACTGCACTATTTACTAAATTAAATTTGTATTCATTATTATCACTTTTTATTTTTAGGTTGAGTTCTTCAGGTTGGTTTTTATTTCCTATGATCATGTAGGAAGATTTTTGTTGGTTTATTTCGAGGACTGCTTTTTTTGTTGATTATTCAAATCTAGTTGTAATTTGTTTTAGTTCTTCTTTTGTTCTTGATAGTATTATGACGTCATCTGCGAAGGCTAGTAATTGATACGAGTTCTTTAGGATGATGTTGTTGGTCTTGATTTTACTTTTTCAAATTACATCTTCTAGAGTTAAGGTACGTTTAGATCTAACACTTATTGCTTGATATATATGTCAGACACTAATTGTGGTTAATGTAAACGGTGGAGAATTTCTGTCGGAATATATGTTTCATGTGTCGGCAATTTATATCGACACATGTATATGGTTAGATGTAAACGCTAATTATTTTTGAGTTCCAACTTGCATGAAATAAATTGCATTAGTTGAGTATTCGTCTACTTTTGTAAAAGTGTCTGGAAGATATTTCGTTTTATTAAAACCACTACTAATTAATTTTTTTGTGTTTTGATATTTTTATTAACATTAACTGAAACTGTTTAATAATACAAAAAAGATATTAAATAATATATCAGAACATAAAAAAATTTAACGTTGCGTAAACGCAACATTGGGTGGATACCACTTAAACTAATGCACAACACCGACCGGGGACACAATATCCACCGTGGATACTACGCTGACTGGCGGTTTTGAACACTTTACCGACCGATGACACTAAGCCGACCCTTCAAATAAATTTTGCTACTGGACACTTTCCCGACCGTAGACACTATGATATGCCAAATGAAAGCTGTGGATACTTAGCTGACCGTGGAAAGTACGCCGACCGCATCCTGTGGACACTGCCAACCGTGGACCTATGCCGACTGCAAGCAGTGAACACTTTGCCGACCTGGACACTACAACGACCGCAAGCGGTGGACACTTTGCAGAATGTAGTGACGACGCCAACCCCTTAGATAAATATCGCTGCACACCTCGCCGATCCTCGACACAGCGCCGATCACAAACGGGAGACCCTTAAGAGCCGTCCATAGTTGTACAATTCTGATGTGACTACAAACGTAAAGTTCCACTAGAGCTAAAGCTAAAACTAATTAACCTATTGGTCAATTTCGATATGGTTTACACAAATCTAATCTCTGAGATGTTTTCTACAATATGACCTTAGGTTGTCCACTATTGGTAAAGTGTCTGCTGCTTGCGGTCGACATAGTGTCCACCGTTTGCGGCCGGCGTAGTGTTCACGGTTGGCAAAGCGTTCACCGCTTGCGGTCAGCATAAAGGGTCGGCAAAGTGTCCAAAACCGTCAGTCAGCATAGTGCCCACGGTCGGGGTTGTGTCCCGAACGGCGTAGTATCCAATACCCTTTTTCGAATATAAATTTGCTCCTTGTGCAAGTATTTACTTGCACAAGAAACAACACTGCAACCACAACAGATTGAAAGAGACTCACCATTTAACACCAAAAATGCAGGAATTTCTAATAATGCTGGGTATGTACATTTGTGTTCCTTATCAAGCCAATGTTGCGTTTACTCAACGCTCTAATTTATAATCACGTTTTTTCGAAACTATATAAGTTTTTGACTTTTTATATCAACAGTAACATTTTTTGATCTTTCCAGAGACATTCCAGATAAAAATTTAAATTTTTATATGTAAAAGTAATTTTTTAACGACGTTTTTCTGTCACCCATGTAATAGTATTCAAAATTCAATAAATTCAGGCTGTAATTTTGATAAAATAGGATTGAATTTAAATAGAAAAAAATATGCTACATTTAGTTTCACACTATAAAATCACACAGAAGTTATAAAAACAACATAAATTAGATGCAACATACTTAAAAAAAATTTCATTTGGAGTGTTGCGTTAACGCAACATTACAAACGTCCATATACGAAACATTAGAAAGAAATAGACTGAGTTTATTGTATTTTTATAAAATTGCAAATGTAGCAAAAACAAAACGCTTATTAGAAAAAAAAACTAAATCAATTGGATAGTAAAAGAGTTGTAGAAAGAAATGTATACGACATAAGTATAATAAATTTAGTATACACGGTGATTCAGTACTCAATGATCAGACTTTGAGGATAAGCTTCTCTGGTTATTAGAAACATAAAACCTTAGTAACTTTTTTTGATTAAATGACCTTGAAAATTTCGAAAATTTTGACCGACGTTTTCAGAAAAGTACGTATAATTGATGCAGGTCAGTGTTGTTAAGTCGAATAGAAATAAATGCAAGATCTTTAGAAATTGACACCATCAGTAAAAACGCGACATCTGTTTAAACAAGCACAACAAGAATGCAAACGACACACATTCCATTTTAGATGTTAAAACAAAACGATCTATTAATCCGGGGGATTCCCCTCTATTCTAATAGTAAACGCAGACAGAAACGACATCATTTTAATACAGACCCATTCAATGATATCATTAAATTCGATGTGTTATGCGTGAATAAACAGATATTAGTTTTAATTAAGTAAAGAAATGTTTAGCGAATTTGATCTATCCATCAATAGGTATTGTTTTAATTCAACGACCATGAATGCTTGATGGATTTGTTTACATAGTCAAGTACAAGTACTGTTATGTTTTATTACTAAAAGCTGCAGTGTAAGGGGTTTGCAATTTGTTATCATTTGAGAAACCAAATATGTGTCACTATTATCACAGTACTATAATTTGTTATTCACAAACCTGCAGTATTGTATTACACATAGGGGTTAATGTGCCTATTAAAAGAATTTGAAATTGTCTTAGTCATCAGAAACAACACAAAAAAAATACCATTTTTGAAACAATATCCATCGAGAGGTCGTTCTCAACATGCTTTGTTTATTTAATTCTGTTTATCTGTTGTTATTCTACGAAACACTTGGCCAAAATAAAGACGTTTTTATTACTTTATTACGCTATCCTTGCACATTCTAGTAGTATTGAATATCTGCTTGAACTTTTAAAATATGTGTCATGTGCATTCATACTATTAAATTTGAAAACATTAGGCTGAACTTCGATGCCGTTTTTCTCCAAAAGTATAGAAATACGAGAAAAATGGTATATAGGAATTTTCTTTCTTTAATGGTTATCTAACCACTGGCAAAGTCCGATTACTCCGTAATGACTCACCGTGTATACAGATGTAAACGGTTCATATATTTATTGCAAACTTTCAGAACATCGAGCATTTCATACACATATTGGTGATATAAATCTCAAGTAATTTCTATCTGAATGTAAACGATCAGAGCGATTTATGTCCCGACACTTGACACATATGTCGGACAAAAGTGTCAGATGTAAACGTACCTTTATGTTAAATAATGTTGATGATAACGGGTCACCTTGTTTTACCCCGGTATAGCTTCTGAAACCTTTAGAACGTTGTCCTCGATATGTTATCCTATTTGTAGTTTCTTGTAGTGTCATTTTGGTTAGCTGTATGAGTTTTGTTGGTATTTCTAGGTTTTGCATTGCTTCAAAAATGCTTTCCCTCTTTAGCTTATCAAATGCTTGTTTGAAGTCTAGCAGTATTGTACCACAATAAAATAAAATAACCAACATAATATATAACTATCGTTATATGTAAATGTCATATTCTTTTATAATGTCTATTAATTTCTCTTTTAATTACTCCATATCATTTAGTGAAATAGACATGCAAGAATAATTTGATTTTGTTATTTGCTGCTACGCTAATAAACACAAATGCAGAATAAGTTTTAGAAGATGCATCCTGTTCATAGACATACATTGTATTTCTAAAGAAGTATTTATGCAGTAGCTATTTCTGGCAATTTTATTTATGTTAAGACATTCAGACACCCATTCATTCATTACTTCTTTATGTTACATTACTATAACAATTTATAAAAAGCACGCTCATCTAAAAGGGTATTGCATTTTTTTAATTAAGTTTGTACTTTTACGGTGGATTAGTGTTATACTGTCGTACTCGAAAATCAAGGAAACTTTAAACCTCATTTTTTTGAAAATTATTCATTTAAAGAACATAACTTTATAATGAAAACTTGCTCCACCAATCAACCATGCATATAAATCCCTTTATTTATTATACACCCTGTATGTACAGTACATTCCAGTGAAAACTATTTACCCTAAACATTTTTCTTCTTGGTAAGTTTTTAAAAAAATCCTGAAACATCAATTATTATATTAATTACAATTATTGTATGAGATGTTCAAAATGATTTTCATTGACCTCCATACAACGATACAGCCTGCTTTTCAAACGACTATCTAACATTTGGGGGAATGTTTGACCCAGGAACTGATGAGCAGGAGCAACAAAATACGAAGGCACTAAGGTGGAGGCATCTTCTTGAAACATAAGTAGATTATCGGAGAGCCTTTTGTCGTTTGGTGTAGTATCCTGGGTAACAATATTGCTGGACCCTTATTTCTTAATGGAAACTTAACTGGGGAGCCTTACCTGGACTTACTTGAAGATTTAGTACATCCACATATACCCCAGATATTAGAGAACGACGAAAATCTTTCGAAAAACCTTATACTTATGTTTCAACATGATGGAGCATCTCCTCTTTGTGTTACTTTTGTTTGTCAGCTCCTGAATCAAACATTCCCTGTTGGTTAGGAAGAAGAGAAGATTCCTATGGAATGGCCAGCTATGGGTCAATACTTCTATGGGTCAATAGAAGTAGTCATTTTGAACCTATCATTAAATAATTAAAGCAATTAAAACGTTTTCTTGTGCTAAGGTTCCAGAGTCATATTTTGAAGTCTCTGAAAGCTCTCGAAGGAAAAGAAAACAATATATATGATAATTATAATCAGAATTAAAAGATGTTTCAAATGAGCTGAAACTTTATAGGGCATTGCTGCCAGAGAAACGGCAGTTTATGTTCATAAAGATGAACAAACATATGAAGTAAAGTCAATATATTTTATGCTGTATTGTGCCCCTCTTAGTATTAAAGTTGAACTGTTTCAGGATTTTTCTGAAAACTTATTAAAAAGAAAAATATTTAGGGTGGATAGTTTTCACTGGAACACACTATATGTTCATTTGTAACAATTATAGCACAACGAGAATTCTGCATTAAAACAATGTTTTGGGTGTGATCTTAATACAGTGGAAGTTGCAGTGACCAATTGCATATGCTAATATGTTTATTAATTATTATTTAAGTTGCAGTATTCTCATCACAAATAAATGATATTATGTCTTACCCATTTTTCAATACTGTTTGTGGTGAAGTAATAGATGACATTAATTTATTTTTAGAATATTTGGAGGTATAGGATGAACTTGATTGTCCAAATTTAGTCTTCTTTGTAGATGTAATTTTTGTTTTACTGGAAAAAAAAATTTAAACGTGTAATTAAAAGGTTAAGATCAATCAATCAATTCTTTGTACTCACTGAAGGATTTGACATGCTTCACAACGCTCTCTTCTTCTTAATGATGTGGATGAAACTGGATCTTCTCTAAAATAAAATTATAATAACAGAATTTTCTCATTCAATTTTAATACATTTTTGCTTTATTTCTTTAAATATTTTGTTTGTTACTGTGATTGTGTTTTTCCTCAAAATCAGAGTTTTTTATTTAAATAATCATTTAAATAGGGGTTAGCATTATTTAATAATTAAATAATTAGAATTAGTTAATGGATCCAAGAAATCAAAATAAAGATAAAAGAAAAGAAGGACAGATGGAGAAAATACCTAGCGACAAATAATAAAAGAGATTATGAAATCTATAAAGAAAAAAGAAAGGAAGTAAAAGCAGAAATAAAAAGAGCGAAGCAAGAAGCATGGAAAGAATTTGGACATAAAATGACAGAAAACTATAGAGAAAATCAAAAACTGTTTTATGGAACGTTGAAACAATTGAAACAAAAGAAGGAATATAACTTGGCCAACATAAAAGATAAAGATGGGAACATAATAACTGATGAAGAACAAATAATGGAGAGATGGAGACAATACTTTGAGGAATTAACAAACAAGGATCTAGAAATGTATGAAGAAATAAAAGAGAAGGAGGAAATAAATGCAATAGAAGAAATAGAAGTAAAGAAGGCAACAAACGAAATGGAAGAAATAGAAGAAAGAGAAGTGCAAGAAATAATAAAAAGACTGAAAAATGGAAAGGCACCAGGAAGAGATCATATAACTTCGGAGATGTTAAAATATATGGGAAAAGTAGGTGTGAAACAATTAACAGAATTAATTAATAATATACACAAAAATGCGATAATACCAAAGGACTGGAACTCAGGTATTATTTTACCAATATATAAGGGGACAAAAGGAACTGCAATAACTATCGGGGAATAACCCTTTCGAGTGTCCCTGGGAAAGTTTTAACTAAAATAGTAGAAAAAAGATTAAGAAATAAAATAGAGACAACACTAGAAGATACACAATGCGGGTTTAGACAGAACAGAAGCACCCAAGACCTTATCTTTACGATAAGACAAGTAAGCTAAAAATGTATAAGGAAGAATAAAGACGTACATATCTGCTTTATAGATCTAGAAAAGGCCTTCGATCGAAGAAGAAGAGAGGATATATGGAAGACATTAGAAAAGAGAAAGGTAGATAAGATAACAATAGAATTAATAAAAGCAATGTATAAGGACAATAAAAATACAGTACGAACAAATAATGAAGAATCCGGAGAATTTGTAACAAAGATAGGAGTAAAACAAGGATGTGTATTAAGCCCTATTCTATTTTCGTTAGTTTTAGAAGAAGCAATAAAAGAGGCAAAGAAAAAGATGAAGAAGTTCACACTAGGATATAGACAAATGAACGAAACAAAGATCAATGAATTGATGTTCGCAGATGATATGGCTATAGTAGCGGAGTCAGGAAGAAATCTACAATACAATCTGGAAATACTCAAGAACGAATTAAAAAAGGTAAACATGAAAATAAATATTGGAAAAACAAAAAGTATGATAATAGCAAGCACAAAGAAAGAATATATACTGAGAATAAAAGGGCAAGAAATAGAACAAGTAGAAAGTTTTAAGTACTTGGGTTCAATAATTGAAGAAAACGGAGGAATTGAAAAAGAAATAAATGATAGATTGAGTAAAACGTAAAATTTACAATATGTGAGAACGACATTCCTAGGTAAAAAAGAAATACCAAAAAAGATCAAAACAGAAGTCATAAAAAAAGTAGTGAGGCCAACAATAATGTATAGCAGCGAATCATGAACGTTAATGGAAAGACAAAAGAAAAGAGTAAACGCAATGGAAATAAGATTTTTAAGAAAAATAGAGAACAAAACCAAAAGAGACAAAATAAGAAATGAAACATTCAGGCAGCAACTACAGCTGGAACCGATAAATGAAAAAATAGCGGAAGGACAGTTAAGGTGGTTCAGTCACGTGTGTCGTATGCCGGTAGAAAGAGTGACAAAAAGTGTGTATGAAACGCAAGTGCCGGGAAAGAACAGAAGGGGAAGACCAAGAAAAACGTGGATTAATGGGATAAGAGAGGAAGCAGAGAAAAGGGGTATACCATGGGATGGAATTAAGACACTATGGACAGAAAACAATGGAGAGAAAAATACAAAACTCAACCCCAACAGCCTTACACTTAATGGTAGGAAGGCTTAGGATTAAGTAAGTAAAGAATTAGTTAAAATTATTTATTATTTAAATAAGACTACCTGCCTAGGTGTTATTTATTATTTAAGTAAATAAACCTAACTAGTATTTGAGGAGTAGACTTTCAAAATGTGTTTTTCATCCAAAATTTGAAATTTTTAGTTAGTGATGGCGTTGCATAGCTTGTATAAATCTGTGTCTTTTTTAATGACAACTTGACGATCTAAACGCATTAAATCCCTTTAAAAAGGCCTTGCAGAGTTTACTTGGATTTCCATAATGTGTTTTATTCAACGAACTTTGACAAACAAAATGCATTTTGTCATAAAATAAGGACGTACTGTACTACCTCCTATTAGTTTTTTGAGTTCTTGCAAGTTTTTCCGGTCTTTCCTCACATTCTTCTCCATTATTTCCATTCTTTAGAGGAGACCTCTGACTTAACACATCGTTCAATAAGTCACGGGACTAACCCACAGACTAACCCGAAAGATCTAACCTTCAAATGACACGTGTCTGATTTTCACGTCAATCGGATCATAAACAGCAAAGTTACCGTGGTGAAACTGATGCTACTTTTGCATTTGTAGAAAAAATGGACAAAAACGAATTTCGTGTATTGATAAAACATTGCTTTTTAATGAGAAAGAATACCGTGAAAGCTCAGCAATGGATTGAAAAACGTTATCCGCACTCTGCCCCGTCGAAAGCAACCATTTGCCGGTGGTATGCTGATTTTAAGCGCGGTCGCACGCATACAAATGATGCGGAACGCTCGGGTAGGCCAAATGAAGCATTTACCCCAGAAAATGTGAAACAAGTTTTAAAAATCGTGATGGATAACCGCAAAGTGAAAGTTCGTGAGATTGCTGAGATGGTGAACATATCAACTGGAAGTGCGTGGACGATTTTACAAGAAAAGTTGGACATGAAAAAAGTCTGTTCCAAATGGGTGCCGCGTTTCCTCACAATGGAACAAAAGCAACAACGAGTCGACGATTCAACGAGCTGTTTGTCACTGCTTACTCACAATAAAAAGGAATTCTTGCGTAGGTATGTGACAATGAACGAAACATGGATCTACCATTTCACTCCAGAGTCGAAGCGGCAGTCATCTGAGTGGCGTGCAACCGGTGAAAGCCGTCCGAAGCGTCCAAAAACGCAACAGTCAGCTGGCAAAGTCATGGCGTCAGTTTTTTGGGATGCGCAAGGTGTAATTTACATCGACTACCTTCAACAGGGAAAATCCATCAATAGCGACTACTACATTGAGTTACTGGCGCGTTTGAAGGACGAAATCGCAGAAAAACGACCGCACATGAAGAAAAAAATCATTTTTCATCAAGACAATGCACCGTGCCACAAGTCAGTCAAAACAATGGCCAAATTGAACGAGTTGGGCTTCGATCTGCTTCCCCACCCACCATACTCTCCAGATCTGGCTCCGAGCGACTACTGGCTGTTTGCTGATCTAAAAAAAATGCTGCAAGGAAAAAGATTTGGCTCGAATGAGGAAGTCATCGCTGCAACTGAGGCTCATTTTGAGGACAAGGACAAATCGTTTTACAAGCACGGTATTGAAAAGTTAGAAAAGCGGTGGAATGACTGTATAGCCCTTGAAGGAAATTATGTTGATGAATAAAAGTAAGTTTTTCGAAAAAAATGTTTTTTTCTTAGTTAGTCCCGGGACTTATTGAACGATGTGTTATAGTCCTTCCTTTTTTTCTTCTTCTCTTCACCTTCGTCTTCCTCTTTCTCTTCTGGCTTGTATTCATCAATCGGGTTTTCCAGTTGTTCCACCTTGTAACTATCACCATTTATTATTAATTTATTTTGGACTATTATCGCCCTATTTTGTTCTTGCTTTTTTCATGTACTCAATCAAAATCTTTCTCTGTTGTTGTACTTGTTTTGTATAATCCTCTAAAATCCATATATCCATTCTTTTTAACTTTCTTGAAGCTTTTAAAACCTCAATTTTTGTTATTCCATGACAAAAATTCTATTAAAATCGGTCTTGGTGTTTTTCGATCTCTAACTGTTTTTCCTATTCTTTTTATTTCACATATTTCCGATTCTATATGTATTTCTATTTCCATCTCTCTTAACATTGCTCTTATCTTTACTGTAATCAATAATTCTGATTCTCCCTCGTCTTCTTTTATACCCTGCACCACTACTTTCTTTTTTCGGGTTTTCCTTTCTAATATTTCTATTCTCTTAGCTTGTTCAACAATTTTCAATTTTAACTTTTCGTTGTCCATTTTTTATTTTCGTTTTTCAAATTTTCCAATTCAGCTTGGAATAAATTGATTTTTTTATTTATTCGATCATTACTATTCTCTGTTTTTTCCAGTTTTATTTAATTTCTTTCAATAAAGTTTCCATTTTCCTTCCGTTTATTTTTTACTTTTCGTTCTGTTAGACCTCTTTCTTTATAACACTGTGCACGTTTGAGTTTCACACTGCACATGCACTGGTTCATGTGCTAAATTGCTATGGACGATACGAGTGCACTTATATTTTTATGCTTATTAGACGCTATAATAGTTTCCTTTTATAGGATTATATTTATCTTACTACTATCTCAGTTAGCAGTTGGTATGACGATTTGGAAGTATTATCACACGCAAATTACCACTGTATTTACTCAATTTATCTGGAGCACATTTTTCACGTCTGTACTATATCCATCCCGACACCGTACCCTGATTATATTAAAGCATGTATCTTTACAAACTGCTAACAATTACGAATGCACTTTTGCCAAAATGTGAGTACGCCTTTTCATTTTGAAGGGGACATAATATGTATGGCTTATATTGTATTTACTATTCTGTAAATTGCTAACACTTTTTTTATTATTGGGTTTTATGTTTGCGTTACTTATTTTGTTTTATTTTCGGTGGCAAAAGAAGTATTGTTTTTTGGAATTCTTTCCTGTATATACTTTATTACTTAATAAATAAATAAATAAACCATTTAATTCTAAAACATTGTAATATTGTAGTTTTATACAGACATACCTTATTTGTGTTTCGACTTTCCGAGACAACTCTTTTTGCTTCGCATTCCTAAAACAAATTAAAATGGAATATAGCAACAAAATCAAAAGCCAGGTATAACTAAGTATTACCATTCCTTTTCTTGTTTTTCATGTCTAAGTTTGAAATCACGAATTTCTTGCAATATTGCAGTTACTGATGGTGGAATGCTTTGAAGTGTTTCATCTTGATTGCTAAAATTTTCTTTTTAATTTCAAAGAAAATAATATTCTAGTTACTTACAATGATTGTTGTTGATATCTTTCTGCAAGCTGCTCTAAATCTTCAGAAATCTGGTTACATTCTGCATGAAGTCTTAGGTTTTGTTCTTTAGCATGGAAGAACAGCATAGTTAAGTTATGCTAAAAGAATATAAATAGTCACAATTTGTTAATCTAGGCTTTACTAATTAAACAAACCTGTGCTGTTTGTAAACGATCATACTCTTGTTTACTAACAGTGTTAGCTTGATATTTAGCATATTCATTTTCTACACTCTTGATGTAATCTGTTAAATGGATGTTTTCAGTAGACTCTTTTAAGTGTTTTTGTTGTTTGCTACTGCAATCTTTGCACCACAATACTACATCATCCTAAACATGTTTTTTTAGTAAAATTAGTAAAATATAAAAATAAATAAATCATACATCATAACTTTTCCAAAAGTGCCGATGATAACCGATTTCCACTTCTTTTAGACATCCTTGGCACTGCTGTATCACGATTACAAAAGAAGGCTAAAAGGCATAATTAAGCATTTATTTCGCATAATTATAATTTTTCTAAAATAAAAGCTTACCTTTACTATTTGCTTTGACTTTGGGTTAGTCATTGATTTTATATCTTTCTTCGTTCTTAGTTCATCTTCTTTGTTTACTTCTTCAAATTCTTTGAAATGTTCAATTGCTGTAATGTATCCAGACATTTTTTTTATTCGATGATATTCTTGACAAAAATCACAAAATGCAATTGTTTCTGATTTGTTTGATTCAGATCCAAAAGATGGTTCTTTAGCAGTACCCATAACTTGCGGTTTTATTTTGTCAGAAATTATGGAATCTCTTTTACTTGGTTTATTTAGATAATTTCTAATTTCTTCCATAGTTCCATTTATTGTAGAAGAGTGTTCAAACTTACTACTCTTATTTAATAGTTCCTGCGTTTTACTTTTATATTTATCAGCCTTATCTCCCCTAGATATCATGGCTTCATAGCTATCTTTCAACATTTCTAGAAGCCTAAATAAGTATTGAAATTCCCTACAAATATGGGTGACAGTCTGACTGCTTGATATTGGTGCATTGATAGTTTCTTTATATTCTATTACTGATTTTAATAAATCAGTAGCTTCAACAGTTTGAGACACTCCCATATCAGTGCATCTTACAAGAATATCCATTTCACCTAGTACTTCTTTATCTTTTGTAATTAAATGTGCCTTAGTGCAGAAATACTCGTCCTGCAAAAATATTATTAAAAAAAAACTGATTTTAAAAGTAGGTATGGTTTCAATACCTGTGATTCTAGTATGAAATTGTGTAGTGGAATTGTAACGCTTGCAATAAGTCTTTGATTGGATTCTTCGTAAATGAAGATGCGAGGTAAACTGTGAATCACTGTGTCATACAATTGACTGGGTAGACTACGATAAAACATGTTGCATATCACATCAAATAATTCCAAATTAGGCACATATAAATCTTTGTTCTCAATGTATACTGAGTTATTAATACCAGGATTAACAAACCTACGAAACAACAACAGTTAATTCTTATACATTCAAAATTGTTATTTAAATCATATACATATATTATAGAACCATACAGGACTGTGTCCAATGCCACTCAGAGGTTGTAGCAGTTATCTGAATTTCAATAGTGACAATAAACAGCCGACTTATAAACAACTGAGCAAAATAGAAAGCGCTGACAAAAAGCACTTTTTACTTTGCACTGGCTATTTACTATACAATATCAACTGTCAAATAAAATAACTCTCTATTGTGCAACTCATAATGCTGGTAGTGATACTTCTTAAGTGCTGTTTTTCAGCAAGACAGTAAATACATGCACAGTCAGTCAGCACAGTATTAAAAGCAGTTTTAAGGGGAAGATTCGCTAGTAGAAAAGTAATGTGTTCGTATCTGCAAAATAACTTTTTTATTTATGTAAATAGTGACACGGGACAAAAAGCAATTTGTTAAGATAGGTTTTCTGTAGGTACCTACGACTCGAATATCTTTACAAAACGTAATCTGTTTTAGAAAAAAATTGCTAAAGTTAGTATATTTTCGACTAATCAAAGCAGGCCTGATAAACATAAAATTAAATAAATCTCGTCGTAGGTACTTCAATTTAAGTTTTTTCTTTCATTTAGTAAAAACCCCATCGTATAATGTCTTCTACTTTTTAAAATATCTTACATTTACGATGATAAGATACGGGTTTTTTCTTAATACAATTGCCTAACTATCAGGCGCAATGGCAATAGTTTTCGATGGTTAATTACTCATGCAGGCTACACTGTTAAAATAAGTTCATATTATGCGCGGTCTATTATTATTTATGGTATTTTATTTTATTCCTTAATTTAATTTAATTGAATCTTATTTCTTAATTTAACTGAAACGTTGATTGCAAAAAGGGTATACTAAGTTGCAATTTTAACAAAAATCAAATTTCTGTCGGAAATTACACGTCCTACTAAATAAAAGGTATATCAGTTTTTTTCACTTATCATTGCTTGAGGTGTCCATACAACGAATATACAATAATTGCGGTTCGTAATATGTAACTGTCCTTGTATTTGAAAGTAATAATTATGAGTTCTTTTTAAACAGATTTCACCAGCCCGGTTTTCCAAAAATTTAATTTTCTTTTCTTTAACAACACTTATAACTTTTATCTCATTTGATTTCAATTAATCCGTCATCGCTTAATAGTCCGTCTGGTGATGCAAACAGAAATCATCTTTATCAATAAAAAGTCCGCATTGTCGAATTTGGATATTAGATTTCTCTTGAACTTCTCTAAGTGCTACTGTTTCATGATCTTGTCCCCATCGTGTAGCGAGATTTCCTTTAAAAGTGCTATACAACAGATTTTTGACTATATTTTTACAATGTGTTATAATAAATAATAATAATAATAGGTCCCATTATTCCCTTAAGGGACACAGGGTTTTAATATAGTCCTTCCAACTCTTCTTGTCTACTGCTATTTGTGCCAGCTCCGAAATCGTCATCGTTTCCTTTTCTGCTATATTTCTCCAGGTACCTTTTGGACGCCCCCTTTTTCTGTTTCCTTCAGAATTCCATTTTAGTATCTTCTTACCAATTTCATTTCCATTTTTACGCAGAGTGAGCCCCAGCCAGCCATACTTTCTCCTTCTTATCTCCATATTTATATCTGCTTGGTTTGTTCTTATCCATAACTCTTCATTTCTAATGGTTTCTTTTAACAATGTGTTAAGCTTTTCATTTTACAAATCTTACCAAAATTAGAAGCTGTTATTCGCGATGATCTTTCTTGACGCCAAAGTAGATTATTATTCTGACCAGTTGTTTCTAACTGTATCAGATGTAATTCGTCTTTAATTTTTTCATTACTTGTATAATTTCTTTTAAAGAATCTTCTTCTGCCGATAACCTGCATGTTTTCTTCCTCTACTTTTCCATATTCGCTATCGGCTGGTACCGACTTGTAAGTCTTCCTTCTTTGTGATTTTTCACTTAAACGGTCTCTTTCGACATGTAACCTACTTTTATTTGGTTTTCGCAGCTTTCACGTAGTTTTTGTAAATTGTCCAGGACTTTTGCCAACTACCTTTTTATGAATTACGTTCGAAATATGGCCTGCTTCAAGATTGAAAGTTAAAGCAGCTGCTTCGCATCGTGTTTTATAGGAACTATTTCCCGTAAAGGTAATTCGTTTACCTCCTGTATATTTTGCAACTATAGAGTTTAACATTCGACAGCGTTATTGTCCATATTTCATGGCAAAACTTTCAGAATTAAGCGCTACTCTGTCAGTAACAACCATTATGTCTTGGTATTATCCCGAGTCTTTGAAGTCAATAATCCAATTGTTTTCATTTTCACGTTTGGGTTCTTGCAAAAGTAAGTGGCGCAATTATTGTGATCCCCAAAAACATGATGAGAACAGTTCAAAATGTCATTTCTCAGCTGTTGTACTCTCTCACAATGAGTTAAAGTTGCATTTGTAATATAAAAAAGAACGACACCTTGTATACCCGACTTCATTCGTTTGATAGAGTTGTTCAGCTTATTCATATTATACAACAAAAAACAATTATCATTGTGCTGCTTATTATTTTTTGGGTCAGTTCTCTTAATTTACTACAAAAATTTCGTAGAAGATGGTTACGACATTCGATTTTTTTAATTACTTTCTGTCCATACTCAATTGCTTCCTTCTGGAAGGAACGTCGGGATTAAGTCTAACGACAGGTGCTCCACGTTAAACATTCTTGGATTTTTACCATATGGACGAACTTCCAATTCTTAAGACATTTATGCGGGGGAGCTTCAGAATGTTTTGATTTACCATGGTTACACATACAACAGTATTTATTTGTAATCCCTAAGAATAACACCTTTTTTTCGTTTTTTTTACCAACAATAACGCCAACTCCGACAGCTGCATTATAGTTGGTTCTGTATTATCTTTTACTCCAGGATCCATCTGCAATAACAGTAATGAATGTAATGCCGTCTGAATCAACTCGGCCTTCTTCAATTGCTAAACGGGATTCTTCTAAAACAGCTTTTTCCATATATTCCCATGCAGTTTCTTCAATATAAGTAGCAAGAAGTTGTTCTGCTTTTGCATAAAGATTTGGGCCCATGCAAGGAATATCACAATTAGCCAACATTTTCTTCAATTGTGAGTACATCCTATTCCGGTTGCGATACTTTTTAGAACTGCTGCCTTGTTTAAATATCCATTGCCTGATCATTACAGTCAGTTGATATAACAATGTTAACTCCGCACATCTCACATTGAACAACAATTTTACTTTGCAGGTCAATTCTTTGCTCAGAAACCATTTTCAGATGTTCCTTTCTACGCGAAAACAATCCAACATGAGGAAAATGTATAATTGCATTAAAAAATTAGGAATTTCCACAATTCTCCTTCCACTGACATCTTCGTGCTCTTTTTTAACATTGAACACCTCATTTTCAACGTCAGTAGTATAAGTAGGTGGAATTTCTTCTGGGCTGTGGCTACTATTTGTGGAAGTACAAAGTTGATGTGCTGGAGCTGAAAGTTGATCAAATGAAGTTGAAGGTTGACCTGTTGAAGTTGAAGGTTGATCTTATGAAGATGAAGTTTGATCTAATGAAATTAAAGGTTAATCAACAGAAACAAATTCTGCTGATTGTACTTTTTGGGAAGACCTTGTAAAACCAGAAACGTTTTGCATTCTTCGACGTATGCTCTTTCTTCTAGCTGATACCGTTAATCGTGGCATAATCTTACATAAATAAATTGCACGTACAATATGGTATATAAGTACTTGTTACACTTCACTACGTTACACTAGAATACACTACACGATAATTACACTATGCTATATTAATACTTGCTACGCTTACTTATGTAAGCGTACTTATGTACTAACACGAAAACTATAGCAGTACGGTAAACATTTGTAAACTTATGTAAAAATTTCGTTGTCTGTGGTACAGTTGGTTTCAAAAAAATCGAATACACTTTATAAATCAGTAGTCCATGATTATGAAAATTTTTTACAATGTAAAATGATCTTTATTTATTTAGGTTATGTTTTGTGACATAAGTTGACAACTAACTTTGACATTTTATTTGTCATTGTGACTAGATGATTTATACCACTTAAAAAGGCTGTACTCGATTATTTTGAAACCAACTGTACATAAAAATGCAACAACCAAGCTCAACAAATTTTTCAAACGGATTCGTAAAACTGCGATTACAAAATTACATTCCGATGTTCTGTTTTAAAGGTTGAGTTAAAAGTGGCTGGACAGGCTGCTTTTTGACTAGTTCTGATGTAATGCATCTTTAAACGCTATTATTATAAAGTAGTTATCTTTGCCGAGACTTTGTCATTTTTATTAGACCCGTACCGCAAGTACCGCTATAGTATAATAAAGCAGGCTTTGGGATAATTTACAAATTTACGATAGGGTTTGCAAGAAGTCTACAATAATAGTCGGTTTATGTGAACAGAAGGTATTGTGCCTTTTACAAAATGCCGAAAACGAAGGATTCCCTAGAAGTATTTCTTTTAATAGACAATATAGGGGAGGGTCGCCCCAATTGGACCGCCTCCTAAATTGAACCAGTCAATTATCTTTTTAAAGACTAGAGTCACTCTATATTACCTATAAGAGTTGATCCAACGCGAATGTCAATCCGCCATTTTGGATCCAAAAATATACATTGCAAAAATGATTGGTTATGTTTGCCTGGCAAATGTCAAATGTTTCATAACCTGACATTTATTTCATTATAATTTACCATAGTTTATTTGAATTGATTAATATAATAAAATTCCTAAATAGAGTAATATATATATTCATATTATTTGCAAAATTGAGAAAAGAAGAAACTACTCTCAGCTACAAAAAAAACTGTTAATGTCTCTTGTGCTCTAGTAAGTCAATTTCCATTTGAATTATTTTCGTAACAAAAACACTGGAAAAGTAGTGAAAATATTTTGCTTTTTTAAATCGTTTTATTTCAGAGTTATTACTTAGTAACATATTTTGCATATTTTATCAAATGGGGGACCAAGAAAGATATTTTTAACTTCAAACTGTCGACTGATAAGTTTTTTGTAAAGAATAGTCGACCACCTATTCCACTAAAGTCTTCGCAAATGTATGGCATACATTCAGGCAATAACATTTTTGTGTTAAATAAATAAATTTATAGAATAAGAGATAGCTGTTCTGGAACGTAGAGACAATGCATAATTAGAAGCAAGACCATATTACTAGTGAATTACAACGTGTACCTATCGAGATCAATCATGCAAAACTAAAAGATCTTCAAGCCCTTTGTGCAGTATTAT
The DNA here is from genome assembly GCA_929113105.1 of Agrypnus murinus. Taxonomy (NCBI): domain Eukaryota; kingdom Metazoa; phylum Arthropoda; class Insecta; order Coleoptera; family Elateridae; genus Agrypnus; species Agrypnus murinus. The sequence goes on along the minus strand of OV816023.1, from coordinate 33,311,226 downwards.
CTAATCGAGAACACCGTGGTTTCTATGATATTCTGGGCACTAATGAAGACCTAGGTGACATTGTCGAGGACGACAACAGCAGTGCTTACATATATTTTTTCTTTCATGCTAGAGATATGAATCTTTTGTTTAAAAAAGTATATACATACCAATTTTTTTTAAATCTGCCAGACCGATTTAATTAAAATGTATCTTATGTTTAATAAAAAAATAAATCTGTTTTGCCAAATTTTCGTCAAAAACCACAGATTTTTGGATTGTGTAAGAATGTTTCATAAACTGCACATAGTTCCAAATAATAAAAACTTTGGCCTTACATTAGTTTTTGGTTCTCCTAAAGGTTACAGTTTTTTGACAAATGCCGTGTTTGACATCAACCCTTCAATTGCAATTTATATTTCTTAAAAACTTGAAGACAAATACATAAAAATTCTTACTAAACATCATATTATTTGTCAAATTAAGGGCGATCTTTTCACCACCTTGTAACTTTATTTGTCAGTTAATTGTTATGGATACAATTTATCCCATGGATACAATTGCAGAAACAGTTGTAACCATAGTAAGTAACTTCCACATAAATTTATGAGGAAGTGAAAAGACCTGTCGTATTATTACATAATTTTATCAAACTTCGTGTTTTTAAATTGGCATTAGTGCAAATTGATCCAACCAATCAGTGTCAATTCCCGCGTTGGCCCAACTCTTATAAGTAATATAGAGTGACTCTATTAAAGACTATATTGCAATGCCATCTATCGTCGCAAATAGTAACAGGAGGACTATAGAATGCTGTAGTTTCAATATGACTACAGTGTTCCCGCGATTATCGATGTAATTGCAAATTGTATGTTTATGCCTTCATTTATGTAATTTTCTCCATATGTTTCGTAAAGACTGGTGCAGAAAATTTCGGAAATGTCTGGAAGGCAGTATATACCATTATTTTGTAATACTATTTTAAACAGTCTCGCGCAATTTCGGCGCTGATTATAATTTGAAAAAAAAAAGATTCAGGTTAAATTGAATAAAACGAATGAGTTGCCTAAATTGAACTAGTTAGGTTCATTGAAAAGACAAATGGCAAACAGTTCTTCTGATGGTTTGGCGAAGTCGTGTGCAGAAGATGCTTCATGTCTTTATTGTAAGGATATAACTACCTGAATTCACTTGAAAATGAATGCACGGTGCCTAAGTAGTGCATAGTGGGCCTACGAAGAATGTGCTGGGGTAGAAGATGAGGATTTCCATCTTCCAGTCGTTAGACTTAAGAGGTTTATTGTGATTTCTAGTATAATATTACCCAGTGTCATAGTAAATAATTAAGTTTTTTTTGGTTTTATTATTTAGAACGATGTTTATTTGAATATCTGCTAGTCGTTAAAATTAGGGAACTCTTGGTTCAATTTAGGCGACTGGTTCCCTAAATCGAACTGATTCCACATTTTTCTAATTTATTATTTTAATAGAGAATTTATGTTTTTTTCAATATATTTTTTAATTGAATATATGATAAACATTATAAAGTATGCCTTAGTGTGAATTTTAATTTAAATAACCGACAATGACCTGAAATACCAACTTTTTCTAAAAAAGGTTCAATTTGGGCGGCTCTCCCCTACTTTCGGTAAAGTGCAGTTTTTCAACGCTCACTTAGAACACCAACTAGTGATAATATATGTAGCAAGAAAATTTTGTTAAATCATATCAAATTATTTAAGAAATTACCTACCAAATAAATTTTGTTTTAGTAATTCAACCATGATCGCAAACGACGATAACATCATAATTACTAATTACATTAAGAAAATGAACAATATCGCTGATACTTGATAATATTATATTTTACTTTTCTTTTAATTAAATATTAGGTGCATTATCACGAATATCCTATAGATACGCATTATTATTACTATTTATACACAGAATTATTAAAGCAAATGAACATTCCATTGTAACAGTGTATATCATATTTCAGTCTCAACTTTGTTGTGACTCATTCACGTTAGAAGCAATTAAATTTTGCTTGCAAGTTAGATCTGCAAATACATACAGCATTTATTAGTCAGCTATGTGTGTCTCACTTCTAACTATTTGATCTTCGTTGCAAAATATATCAGGCTATAGCGAATCTTGGCCTTAATTTTGCTCGGCTGCTTAACAATTAGCTTAAGCCCTTCTTTGATCAATTTGATAGCAGACAAACTTAACAATTTCATCTTGGATGAAATTATAAATCTAGTTAAATAGAAGAATTTCATTTTAAAAAATTATATTTTCCATTGAACTTTTTCTGCATAGATTTTACGAATGTGAAGATTATATCAATCATAACATAAATCTGATTTTTGAAATGTGTTTGACAATAGTTACACTGGTTAATGAAAACTTTTTTCAGAAACAATAACTTTTATTGATTTAAAAAAAATACAAGATATTTGCCTTTGGCTTAACAAATGCTTATTCCTCTGTCAAGAATGAAGAATACAGCGCTGAGAAATAGATTCAGAAAACAAAAAATGTCTTTTCAAAATTTTTATTTTGTTTTATTCATTTTAGACACCAACATTTGAGTTCAATACTAAAGTAGACATTTTTTCCAAATTCAGGACAAACCCATGGGGTCCAGGATCATTTTGGTCAGAACACATGATATACTCTATATAAAGAGTAAAAAGGTGATGAGCATCTTCAATAAAAATAATAATTGCTACAACCCATAACCTGGAAACTAGGCCCCAGAAGCTTAAAAGCTTGTGCGGGAGGGAAGGGGCTATTATTATTATTACGTAGGCCCAACATGAAGCTAACCTAAAGAAAAACTGCAGAAACCCTTAACCAGATCTGCTGGTAACAAGAGTCCAATCTGGGCCCCTTGGGTGAAAGTCCAGCATGCTAAACAATACACTACAAAGGCTGTTTGGGCAATAGGCCAGCAAACTATAAATTAAAAAAAAAGAATTTTTAAATTTTTTATTATTTAAAATAGTTAAATAGGATGGTGCGAAATAACCAAAATGTTGCAACCAAAAATGCTCTAGTACTTAAAAGTTGCAGTTGGCAATCAGTATGCTGTAGTTTAAATCGTTTTGGATTCAGAGAATATCTTCTATTTGTGTTTTTGCCTCAAATTTTTGAATTCTTAGCAAAAACTTGAAATTTTTAATTAAAATTGAAAATGCCTCACTTTTACAGTTTTTCTGGTCTTTGGATCTCAGGTAAGTAAAAGAAAACTATAAAAATGTATTTGTCACAGTAATTAAGTAATTAATTGAAGACCTTGGTGCAAAACATAATAAACGGTTTGACGAGCTCTATGGACTTGTAAAAATTGTAACGTTAATTAACGACTTGTAAATTGTTGTTGCTGAAATTGTAACGTTAATGGATTATCTGGAAAGCCTTTTGTTTTCCCACAAATGTTGATTTAGGACTTGGCCAGTTTTTGCACCAAAGTCTTCAATTACACTCTTAACGCACAAACATAACTGAAGAAAACTCAGATTTTATTAAATGGATTTTTAAAAAACGTTTTTGTCTTAAAATGTCCTTTTATGAACATAATTTACAAAACAATTGCCAATTCTTCACGTTTTCGAGTAAGGATTTTCTTTTCAAATATAGTATACATGGTAATTCAGAAATGACTGATATGCTTTAAATGGTAGGTAGAAGGAACGTAGTAGAGTAACTGTAGCTTGGCTAGTATAGGTTAAAAACGAATAGTTTTCCAGAAAATGAATTTTGAAGTTTTATTGGAATTTGGATCCGGGCCTGACATTCGTAACTGACCTAATTACGGTTAACTGTTATTGAAAACAGAAATATGATGTTTTGTCTGCAACTAAAAGATCAGAGCTTGTTATTGTTATTTTATAGTTTGTTTTATAGTAGACACTACAAGACAATTTATGTGTTTGTACTTTTTTGAGTTCACGGTCACAATTTTATAACAGACTAGAATCTTTGTTATTTAATCATTATTATATTTTGTTTTAAAGAATTTGAATATTAACAAATAAGTATGTGCTTATTAGAATATCAGGATGGGCAACAATTACAAAATAAAATACATCAGAATTGAAGTTTATTATTTATTAAGATATTGAAAATATGTACAAACGCAAATGGCCCCTCCAATCGTTTTTTCTTAATGTTCCTAACCAACTAACTAAAAATTTATTTAAAAGTGTCAACTATTAACCCTATTTAAGACTTCGTGTCTTTAACGAAACACTAACTGACCATTCACACCCTGCAAAGTCTCATGCAAAACCCTGTATAAAAAATGAAAATGTATTGCAAAAATTAAGAGTTTTTATTCCTCTTTCTTTACGAATTATGTATCTATCTTTTAAGCTATAATATGTGACAGTTAACGAGGTTTTTGAGATTCATTTTCTTCCATGAAAATGGACGTTACACCCAAAGTTCCAGAGTGTGCTATAACAGTTAGATACATTTGTACATCTTCTTTAGTTTCCAAAAATGAAAAACTGCAAAAGAGAGTTATATTCACTTTAATTAGAAATTTCAATATTTTGCTAGAAAATTGGGATACGTGTATTGCCCGCCAACCATAATTTTTAAGCAATTTTTATATCTGCCATTTTTGTCATATCGCACTGCCCTAATGATTTAACTTCTTAGCTATGTCAATACACATCAATTTATTGATAGGCATCAATATGTCCATACTTTTTCACCGTATCAAAGGTGCAGATATACTTATTATATGTTAATATACAACCCAGCCCTAATTTAGTTCTTCTTCTGTATGGTTCTGTAATAAATCTGTACAATTCAATTATTAGTTTATAACTGTTTCTTTACATCTCGACATTTAAATAAACATAAGATTGTTTACCTGACACACACTTTGATATTGTCAAGTAGTCTGGTCCAATCAGTATTTGCTATATGTATTTCCAACTTGTAAATGTGAAATAATTCTTCACCACTAGATAATGCACCACTTTCCATTTTTGACAGTTCAGTAGAAGATTCCTTTTCCTACAACATATCAATGCGAAATATACCTCAATGATTTAAATATTCAGCACTAAATAAAATGATTTTCAGTAATATGAATATTAATTATTGAACAGACATTCTTTATCATAAGATAAAAACAACTGTTTTGGACTTGTCAATATTTTAATTAACTAGAAAGTGTAGGAGCTCTTTGCACACAAAATTGCAAAAACCTTTATTTTAATTTAAAATTCTTAAAAAACAACAATAACTGATGCTTTTCAAGCATATAAGATATAACCAACTATGAAACACGATAATTTAAAATTGTCAAAAACTATAATTTTTCGGACGTTGTGTGCAGTGACACTTTTGATCTACACATCGAAAACTATCATTCAGCAAAGTTTCAGAGCAATCTGGTGAAGGCCATTTTCTATAAGAATTCGCAGGGTCCTTTAGAGGAAAATTTATTGAAGTCACTTTGTTTATATTTAAACTGCTTATTATAGAAATGTCAATTAAAAATAACATTCTTACCTAACATTGCAATTTTCATTAATATATTCACATTACAGTATAACTCAATTATCCTGGTTGAACGGGACCGGAGCCGCACTGGATAATCGAAACTATGATTTGGGAGGTTATAGAAATACATACATATTTATTATAGACTATAGAAAGGGCAACTTAGCAGATTGTATAATATGTATACAAAAAGCATACCTACCAAATTTATAAAAAGGTAAATTCAAAACCTGGTTACGATAGAGAGTTTTTTTGCAATTATTTTTATGATAGCAATTTTTTGCACATTCTCTTAAATCTAGTTAAAAGATAAAAACTATAAATTGTGCTTCAATTAGCTTTGTATAACGATATCACTAATGTATCTCCAGATCAGTCATAATGGTCAAAATCGTTTGTTTCTATCGTTCTTCTCTTACAACTCGTATAATGCTTATAAGAGGTGGAAAATTACCAATAAGCAAGTTTAATTTTAATGAGAACTAGAGCTTGCACATCGATGATTCTTGTGCAATTCTTACAAATTGTACAATGCATATAAGAGGAGGAAAAGTACCAATAACAAAATTTAATTTCAAAGTGTCATTAAATTCCTCTAAATTATTATGAAATCAATCCGTTTTGGCTGATAATACTTAAATTGTCACTGGAATTTAATTTTGGTAATCATAACCAAAATATAGGAACTCAAAAACAGTTTTCATTCAAGGCAAATGAACAAAATAAATATTAACAACATATTGATTTTTGTCACAATAACTATAAAATGTATACAGTAGGAACTTCATAATCCGAACACACTGTATTCCGAATATCCAGTAATCCGAACAGCAACATTTACAAGCTATAATCCGAACAAGAAAATTCTATGTACATACTAAGATTGAATATGTAGCGTTCTTGGAAGGTGAATATTAATTATAAATGAGATTATAGCAGATTGCTGATGCAGTTTTTGGCTGATACTGTTATGATCCAATGGGTGCAAACAAATTCTACGAAGACCAACAAACGCTTTTGTTATTAATATAAAGTGTAATAAAGACCCCATATGTAACAAATAAGCTGTAAATATAGTAATCATACCATCATAAAGGCGCCCTAAATGTTTTGACGTTGCAGTTTTGCCGTAATTGTTTGTATAATGACATCATCTACCTTAAAACTTTTTTCTCACGATTTTGTTAATACACAATTTTGTTAATACACAATTTGTTTCATGGCGTTCAAAATTTAATAAAAAATGTCAAAACGTAAACACATATTATTAAAACTATCAGAGAAATTATTCAGCAATTAAATATTGGGTTAGTATTTAACGATTGGTTTAAAATATGGTGTTGGTAAATAGACAGTCAGCGATATAAAGAAAAATAAAACTAAAATCCTAGAATATGTCTCATCTGCTGACAAAGGTACAGGAAATAGAAAAATATTAAAATTAAGACCATGGAATGAGAGGACAACGCTATAAAAGGAGAAAGAGAAAACTTAAAGAAAAAAATTACTGATTTTCTTAATTAGGAATAAAAGTTTTGTAATAAAATTAGTAAATTACATAAGTTAAGTTCTTTATAATAAAGTACCATGGCATAAAGCAATGTTTATATTCGTACATCCAGTAGTCAGAATTCCTCGTTAATACGAATTAGCCCTGCATTTATAGGTTCGGATTAAAGATTTCTACTGTATTTACAAATAAAACGTACAAACTTTTCATACTTGTTTTACAAAATGTGTTAAAGGCCCCCTAAGTAATTGTGGTCTATTTAATATTTTAATAGTCAAGAATAAAAAAAATTAATTTTAATTCATAGATGCACAAGCTCTAGTTCTCATGTAAATTAAATTTGCTTTATCAGTGATTTTTCACCTCATAAACATTATACGATTTGTAAGAAAAGGATAGAAGATAGGAAGAACGATAGAACAAACGATTTTGACCATTAAGGCTGATCTGGAGATACGTTCTCAAGGTTCTTGCACAAGAATCATAGATGCACAAGCATTAGTTCTGATGTAAATTAAAATTACTAATAGATTGGTAGGGTAAGGTGGGCTAATGTGATGCTAAATATTAGTGTTTACTGTCTCCAGCCTTTATTAAATATTTATTTAAATTAAATTTATATTAAATTAAATATTTATTAATGACTCACAAGGCCATCCGTGGTCGAGTGGTAGAGATCCTACCTCTCGTTCAGAGGGACAGGTGCTTAAACGTTGCGACTGAATTTTAAAAATTTAGTACTATCGTGTTTGAGCTCCTTAGGTTAAGGTATGAGAGTTGCATTTTGTTTTGACATTTGTCAACGTTTAGTACGAAACAGTGACATGCATCACATTACCCCACCGGATTCTACTTTTCCATATTTTATATTATTATACGATTTGTAAAAAAAAGGACGATAGAACAAACGATTTTAACCATTAAAGGGTATCTGGAGATGTTTTCTCATGGTCCTTGCACAAGTATCATCGATGCACAAGCTCTAGTTCTCATTAAAATTAGACTTGCTGATTGGTACTTTTCCATATTTTATATGTATTATATACGATTTGTAAGAAAATGACGACAGAACAAACGATTTTGACCATTAAGGCTTCTGAAGATGTGTTCTCAAGGTCGTTGCAGAAGGATCATCCAGGCACAAGCCCTAGTTCTAATTAAAATTAAACTTGCTAATTGGCACTTTGCCATACTTAATTTCTATTATAAGATTTGTAAGAAAAAAACATTAGAACAAATGGTTTTGACCTTAAGGCTGATCTGGAGATACGTTCTCAAGGTCCTTGCACAAAGGTCATTGATGCACAAGCTCTAGCTCGCATTTAGATGAAACTTGCTTATTGACATTTTTCCACCTGTTGAATAATAATAATATTTACAGGTACGTAACAGGTACAAACCCAATTACAGAGAAAAAAAATTAATATAAAAAAATAGTATAGTTAACACAATGCCTTAAGTATTATGGAAGATGTTTATCAAGTGAATTTTTTGAACTGAGCGAATGTTATACCAAATAATTCAACATTGGATTTTATATTATTAAAAGTTCTACAGATTGGATTTACTGGAGATGCCTCATGTCACATTAACCACGTTAAAGAAAACTTGAAATATTCTCAAAAACAATAGCAGTACTGTTAAAGGAGGTATAGTGAAAAAAAAAGAAAGTTTAGAATAAAAAAATCTAAGAACAATACTGAAAACCGCACATTTTTAAGATAACTAATAAGTAAGACACAGCCACTAGAAGTTTGTCCGAGTTCGTTCGTGATGTCATACCCACACGGAGTCCTGAATCCTCAATAGTATTACATGCATTTTAGATGCAGTGTGCTCGTTGATTGCATTTCTTTAACAATGGCGTTTAGGTTTGAATCAAAATATACACAGTTTCAATTAAAGCAAATAAAGGAAGACCAAAAAAAAGGAAGATGGAAATCAGTCAAATATTACAAGATTAAACAATCTAAATTGGTGCAAATGCAATAATTGTATGGTTATGACAACTGTAAGGGGATGCATTTCCTGCAAGGAAAATGATCTTGAAAATGGGGTAAGTGGAGAAGACATGTACATTAGTCTTCACGAAACATTTGTAATAGTATATTAAAGTATTAGTTTCATAAGACACATTTTTAGCGCACGTGTCTGAGTTTAGAAAACGACCCGCATAGCGTAGCGTTTTTTGACATTTTTGAAATTTGCACACCACCTCCATTCCCCTATTTGTATTTCAATATTGAAATTATGATCGGATATGGCAATAATTAGTTTTGTTTTATTCTCTTGTATATGAAGAATAATTGAAGGGTATGAGAAAAAAACAAGTAATGTCACACATCTTTGATTAGAGATATTTTGATGTTGTTGACAAAGGCATTATTTTAAAGGTATTTACTATAACACCCTAAAAATGTTTGCCATAGATTAGTCATGTTCTTTTCGCATGGTAGTTTGTATACTCACTAAACTTGCTCGCTTTCGTTCTTTTGCTTTTCTAGAGAAATTATGAAGACACTGATGAGTTTTTTAAAATGTTATTACATCCAACAATGCAACAGTTAAACATTTTATTAATAAATTATGCTAAAAACGTAAACTATTATTATAATGCAAGTTTAAGTTAATGTTAAGAAAGCAATGTAAAAAACTGCTACACAGTAAATAACATATGGATCCACAGTGTGCGTTGCTTCTTAACTTCAAGTTGAAGCAGTCGCATCGGTATGACATCACACACTAAACTTCCTATTCTTTAGGAGCCGATATCTACTAAACTACTATCACTAGACAAGTGGAGTTTTCATTTTAATTCTTAGAACTTTTATTTTCAAATAATTAAAAAATCACCCTGAATCTACAAAAGTATTTCAGATTTGAACTTGAGTTGAAGAAACTTGTATTTGAAACTTTTTTTTTTGTAGACTTATCAAAAGGCGAGATTACTATTTGTACACACTATACAGGGTGCCCATGATGTATGGAATATAGTATATATCTCGGTAAATATCGACTTTATAAAAAATTTGTTATATAAAAGTTGTTTAACATTTTATTTTCCATAATAAGATAGCATTCAATTGTCTTTATTTCAGAAAACAAATGAGTAATGAATAACACTTTAATTTTTTTAAATAGCAATGTACCCTTTCATTAGGCTCATTCGATAGAGATTTCTTTTCTCTTTTCGATGATCTAAAATCTTAGTACCCTTATATCAGAAAATTTTTGAAAAAAACGTAAAAAATGTTTATTAAGTTAATTTCACCAATAACATGAATCTAGATATCCGAGATCTCTTTCATTTGTCTTAACAATTGATTGTAGGCTTTTATTGTGACAGAAGTTTGTTTATTTAATTAAGTTGTTGGTACATGGAAAAATGAAAATGGTTCATTTAACAGAAACTGAAAGTATAGAAATTTTAATTATGGTCGGTTATGGGGATCACAAACGAACACAATTAGAAGTATGTGAAATTTTTAATGAGCGTTATCCACATCTAGAACCAATCACCCAGTCAGTAGTTAGCAAAACCTTAAGTTAATTTCACCAATAACATGAATCTAGATATCCGAGATCGTAAAGTATCTCGAATTATTACCCTAAAATAAACAGATGTGCATCTACATAATGTACAAAACAAATGAACAGAAAATTATGTACGTCTCTTATAAAGCTTGAAGACAAAACGAAATTAGCAATAAAATGGTTTTCATGGCAATAAGTGTTCAAAATGTTCACCATTAACTGCAAGGCAGTGGCCCAACCTATCACGAAAAGCTTGAAAAGAATTTCTGAGCGATCTGGGAGAAATTGCTGAAGCTTCATTTTGTATTCGTTGCTCTAATTTGGCCATATTCTGGGGTCGGTTTGTATACACTTTTGATTTTAAATATCCCCAGAAGAAGAAATCGCAAGGTGTAAGATCCGGAGATCGAGGAGGCCACTCCACAGACCCCTTCTGCCTATCCAACGGGCCGGAAATACCACATTTAAATATCGGCGTACATCTAAATGATAGTGGGGCGGTGCTCCATCTTGTTGAAACCAAAGATCATCAAGATTTGCTTGGCAAGCTGGAATAATTTGCTGTTGCAATAATTGCAAATAACGGTCACCAGTTAGAGTACCACGAATAAAGAAAGGTCCAATTATGTGATCTGCACAAATTCCCACCCATACCTTTAATTTTTGTGGTGTTTGGGTATCATTTTGGATCATCCAATGGGGATTTACAGCGGCCCAATATCGACAATTATGCCTATTTACATTTCCATTTAAACAAAACGTAGCCTCGTCAGAAAAAACAATATTATTAAGAAAATTTGGATTGTTGTTGATTCGCTCCATCATAAATTCACAAAATTCAACACGTCGATCGTAGTCATCTACGGATAATTCTTGCAATAAAGTCGGTTTGTACGGATGTAATTTTTCTGAATGTAATATTTTCTGTATTGAACCTTTACTTACGGCATGGTTTAAACTTAACTGACAAGTTGAAATGTTTGGATTTTCTTCGATTTCTATTAAAAACATCGAGCTTTTTATCTTTATTTGTCGCAGACCTCTGCAGACCAGTCTTCACCAGATCTTTAACATTGCCAGTTTCCCTCAACCGTTTCAAGGTTTTGCTAACTACTGACTGGGTGATTGGTTCTCGATGTGGATAACGCTCATTAAAAATTTCACATACTTCTAATTGTGTTCGTTTACGACCCCATAACCGACCATAATTAAAATTTCTATACGTTCAGTTTCTGTTAAATGAACCATTTTTATTTTTCCATGTACCAACAACTTAATTAAATAAACAAACTTCTGTCACAATAAAAGCCTACAATCAATTGTTAAGACAAATGAAAGAGATCTCGGATATCTAGATTCATGTTATTGGTGAAATTAACTTAATAAACATTTTTTACGTTTTTTTCAAAAATTTTCTGATATAACGGTACTAAGATTTTAGGTCATCGAAAAGAAAAAAAAATCTCTATCGAATGAGCCTAATGAAAGGGTACATTGCTATTTAAAAAAATTAAAGTGTTATTCATTACTCATTTGTTTTCTGAAATAAAAACAATTGAATGCTATCTTATTATGGAAAATCAAATGTTAAACAACTTTTATATAACAAATTTTTTTATAAAGTCGATATTTACCGAGATATATATTATATTCCATACATAATGGGCACCCTGTATAATTGATAATAATAATATTATATTAAGCAAGACATACTCTAACTAATACCAATAGAATGGTTTTAGCGTTAGCTAAAATCGGCTAAAATAAAAAGAATATAGAAATGGGAAGAAAGTGGAGAATGTTATTGCATTGCAAGCCAAAATTAAACTAATAGCTTCACTTTTACACTGCCGAACACTTTAAAATGTTAATGGCCAATATATATACTAAAGTTAGACAAGTACCAGATTATGTCATTTCACACTAGCACAGGGTAACCAACGTTACAGAGGCGACACTTATAATATAATCTTAATTTAATTTTTATTATATTAATTATGGCGGTATTTTTTATGTTTTTAAGGGTCTAAATTTGTAACAAAGTTACTTTATTTTGGTTAATTATTTTGGGTGTAAGAGTGAGTAAGCTTATCATCCGTGTTTGAATTTGACATTTGTACCACTTATTCCAGGTACTGGTTCTTGTATCAACTAGCGCTAAGCACAAGAAAAATTACAGCAAACACTAAAAATTGTTTTTACATAAATCAAAAGATGATACAAATAATGAATGTTAATTAGTGCTTTGTGTATTGTTGTTGTGTATAAATGTCAATTGTACTTAAAATTACCAAACCACTGAAGTAAATACATACTTGTGCGTGGTATAAGAGGGTTATTCTTAACGACAACCACAGAAAGATGTTTATGTGATTGTCGAGACCAATGGCTTACCATGCCCATCTAGGCATGACAGCACGGCGAAGTATACTGAAGGTTTATCGACGAGAAAAATCTTCTCGCCGGTTCCGGGGATCGAACCTATGCTGCCTGAGAAAGAGTTGGACTCACTACCATGCAACCACCCACTTCTTTAAATGAGATCATTAAGTTTGCATTTAATAAATACTACATGCTAAGATTACAACTACTAACAAAGTAGAGGTTAAATACACTTCATGGGTCCTTGTGGAAATTGATTGATATATCACTTATTTGGGCGTGCGCATCAAAATAAGCATTAGCGTCGCCTATGTAACGTTATGTAGTCTGTGACACTAGCACAAATATGCTGCTACTGTTATCAGAGTAGTTATTAATGCTACTTAATGTTGAGAATATAATTATATTACTGGTATAAATCAAATCCAAAAAAATAATATCATAATATTGAGATGCTAATTCATTTGATTCAATGGATACAAGTTTAACTGACTTAAATAAATACCTTCTGGCTACTATCTGAGCTTATTTGACCAGTTGAAGATTGAACCCTGACATGCACTGTAGGATACAGATGATGAGCATCAGAAGTTTTAGTTTTTTCTGATGCTGAAGTAAGAGCTGGTTTTTTGATTGGTTTTTTCTTTTGATAAGAATTCTTTCTCAATCTTGTGCTACCGAAGGATCCGTCTTCATACTTTTGAACTTTGCACTCATCATTTTTTAGTTTACCAATTTCTTTTAGTTTACCTACTGTTTGTTTACTTTCAGTATTTCTAGGAACTGGAAACAATGGGGATTTAATTCGACTAGTGGCTTCATCAGAAATTTGTTTCTTTGCCCTTTGTTTCTTTGTAGTTGTAGGCACTTTAGGTGTACCATTAGCTTTTTCATCGTTTACTTCCGCTGAGTAGCAAGGCTGAAAATTAATCATTTTAAAAATATCAAAATGTAGATACATAACAGGTATAAATAATAGGTATAAGCAGTAAATACCTCATTAGCTCTCACACGTAAATTTGACTGTATAGTCAACAATACCCAAACTTGTGGTCGTACATAGCTATGCGGTGGCAGTTTTACACCTATTAGATTCAAACACAGATAGCGTTCCTTAAAAAAAATTAATAGAAGTTAGGGAAATATGTACTTAAGGCTTTATAAAAAGAAAAACACTCACACATTCTCTCCCTGTTGCAAATTTTGCAGAATTTAACGCAATTATTGCACATCCTAAAGGATATTCATTTTTATCATCTTCTTGCACCTTAAATTCAATCATAATTTGTTCTTTGGAATGGTATAACCTAGTAACAAAAAGTTTTTTTTACTCAATTCAGAATAGGCACATTGTAACTGATGTCACATCTAGAGGTAAAACAAGAGGTTATGGATATTTTAGAATGGTGTAAGCCAAGACCTTCAGAAGTTTTAAGTAAAAGCCTTTCTCACATACCGTGCAAATGTTCATAAGCTTGATTGATATGTTTTACATCCAAACTAGCACTTCAGTTCTAACAGGTAACTATGAGACAAACTTGTATCTTCTTTATTTGTGAACCCATTTATGTGAGATTTGGTACAGAGATAATAAACACATTCAGGATTTACCGACGGATCTAATGTCAGTAACGTGAATGTTTTACATGTACCATCCTGTATATCTTATGTCCTCTTGTGGTCAAAACCACACTGCTAATTACAAGGGTTGTAAAATATATAAAAAACATCAGCAGATAAACTTCTCTTTCGTAAAACTCCAGCACTCAAAAAAATATAGTTGGGTAATTCAACTAAAAAAAGTTGCTGAGTAACAGAGCGGTAAATTTAGTAGATATGAACACAATCTCAGTTGACACAAACATTCGCTTACTGTTAGAAGAATTGCAAGAAATTTGTTGTAGTAATTAAATAAATTATTTAGTTAATTTAAATGTCCAATAGTTTGCTTAATTGGTGAAGACTAATAAAATAATTAAATTATGTATTTGTTTATTTATAAAGTTTATCGACATTTTTCGTTGACTAATCAAATTATTCTATAATTTGATTTAAGGGCCTAGGCTACTTAAAAAAAATTATAAAAATTGATTAATTATTGTTTGCGTGTTGTGTAGGTTCATCTAGTATATATGAAAAAAATATTTAAAAAAATCTAATCATTAGCAATTTATTAATAATCTATAATAAAACAGTAGATTTACCTACACTTTCATCAGTTCTAGCACAGAAACTATTGTCACGCACCCTTACCATAAGATGAAGCAACGATAATTACCAAAGTAAACGATGGCTTAAAGTTGTGTCCTCCCGGACCAGCTATCAGTGGAGAAGGGCTGGAAGTTGTAAGGGAGCGCCACTTAATTTTCCAACTAAGGACACAGCAACCATCGAACCACCAAAATTAAGAAAAGGGCACCAGATACTTACCGTCTCGGGGTTAAGTAAGTACTTGCTTATCATACCATTAAAAGACCCATTCATGAACATAAATTTCCGTTTAATTAATATAATAAATACTTGAACATAAATAATTACGATAATAAGTATTGAGAGTAATTAATTGTATATTGAAACAAATATTAACTGTACTGTAAAATCTATTGAGAGGATTAAAAAAAGATATGATATTATTGTATATCAGTCAGTATCAAGTTCTTGGTAATTGTTCTATTGAGAGCTGAATATAGTAGATATTCTAAATATGTAATTATAAAGGAAGTAACCAAAAAAAAAAATAATAACCACCACCAATGTTAGAACATGTAATAGGGGAGAGGGGTTAGCCATCATAAGCTTACGATTTACTACTTCGCAATTTAATGCAGTAATACTATGAGCAATTGAGCATTTGTTCAACTAACAGACTTGACAATGACTAGATTACACACTTACAACTGATAATTTCTAATCCAATGAATAAACTAAATAATGTATCTAATTAGTATTAATTATATTCTAGTCCTAACGTTAGGACTCAATGTCCAAATGACTGATTCATCATCACTAAATTAATAAATGACCTCAACAAAAATTGATTGACGGCTTAGTTAGCAAATTACAGGTTATCTCTTATGATAAACTTAGCTGATTTCGACATTCAACCCAGAAGATTCTTCAAATCTTGCTACTCGCCGGTTTATTTCCTTAACTACCAAACTTCGATGTAGTGGTGAACTCCAAGTTGAGATTCTGTTAATAATATTCTTCTTATTATACTTAATGGGGTTACACCTTCCTCCAGAAGCCTAAAAGAAAATTCCTGACTAGGAAAATGGTTCGATACATAAACATGTTAAGAATTCATACCTATGATGGGGAGGGGCTAAAAGGTAAAAGGGCGGTATCTACCCAATAACAAGATGCATCCACATTCGAAGAATAAATTAGTAATCCTGTGAAGAACTTCAGGCACCGGGTGGGGTTAATTCGTATCGATCGAAGAAATTGATCTGGTCTAATGAATCCGCTTGTGGACAAAATGGCTTTCCTCCAAATATTCCAATAGGGTAGTTACCAGTTTGATTATTATTGATGTGATGCTAGTAATCCGCTGAAGCGTAAATGGAAACAAAATCTCACCATTACCATCGTATATGGTTCCAGAGATTTGTTTCTTAAATAGCACCCACAATATTTCACCAAGATCAAATTCGATCGTAGTTGATTACTACTAAACCAAAAGAAGAATGTCGTTCAGACCTTTCTTTAAAAGCCTACCACCGGATATCCGTCGACGGTAAAAATGCGCAATCTCAAATATCAAAGTACATCCGCGAGGGGCAGCGTTGCAAATATTATTCCAATCTAATTAAGAAATTCCACATCAAATGGGTTAAATAAATAACAAAACACGTGTCAAAACACGCGGTAGTTAATATGTAATGCGATAGCTTCTGCGTAAAACAGACGTATGACCAGTAGTCTCAAGTAGCATGAAGAGATAACTGCGGCAACAATGTTTATTAAAGGGAACAGAAAGACAGTTGCAAGATAAAGTTTGTTTACATATCGTATGCAAAATGGAAATTTATAATTTCTATTAAAAATACTTTTAAATATGACAAAATTATTTACAAGGCGCTGGCCGCAAAATGCATGAAGAAGTCGGCACCAGCGTTAAGGCTAAATAGATGACTCGAAAATTGGGTAAGGACAAAACAAGTTAATTACTGTTTATTTCGAACTAATAACCTCTATCTTCTAGGAATAACCATAAGACTAGGAGAAGAATTCTTTTCCTAGTAAGTACGAAACTCTAGTGAAAGTTCCAATTCACTAATGCTAATACCTAATAATTTTTTAGCTAATAAAGGAGTGGAAAACAAAAGATGCCAACTCATCACTAAGATTCTTATCTAAGCAAGAAGAGTTGCCTATACCATCAACATTTTATTTTATTTTATTGTGTAATTGAAATATTTCAATAAAGAAAATATAAGAAAAATATGTTATTGCTTTTGTACTATAAATTATAAGCTCAAATCAATGCTAATTGGTAAATAATTCAAGTTAATTCTACTGACAAAAACGAACCGTTACACTATTCAAACTAAGTTGATGAAAAAAGCATATGTTACTCATTACATAGAGACCATTGACATCTCGTCAATATATTTCATTAATTGTTTCATGATTATGAGAGTCAGACACCTTTAGTAATTACTGATGTATTTGTTTTCCATAAATCAAAATTTAAAATAATATTACGTTATGTCAAAGATTACTAGTATTACAAGATGCAGAAAAAATATGAGTATTGTTGATATATCTGATAAAGAGTTATTAATGTAGAAGATTTACAAATTAAAAAGTACACACCCACTATTGGTGCCTACCCCTCATCTTTTGTTAAGAAGAGTAAGCTTATTCTACCCGCCTCCTTTTATGATCGCATAGACCAACCAGTAAAATTTACTGGTAAATGTAATATTTAATATTATCTACAAATTATAACATTATTATTTACATTATATATTTCTTATTATACATTTCCTAATGCTATACTTTCTTAATAAGTTTGCATTCTGAAGAACATCCATTTTATATCTCTTAATATTGATTTTTAATAATTAATCAATTAAGAAATCAATATTTTAATGGTTTTTATCTTATTCTAAGAGGTTAAATGATAGACCACAGTCAGTATATTAATTCGCCTGTCATTTTTTGTAATTATTGGACTGTTGTTTTTGTCACTTTGTTTACTATTATTAAAATTATTTTTAATAGATAGGAAGATAGGCATTAGTTTGTATGTACAAAAACAATTAAAAGCCGCTGTACACTGTATTAGTAGTATATCCTAACTACATAGTACTCGTTAAACAAAAGTATTCGATAATTGTACTAATTTGGTATTTGCAATGGTATGGTTTGCAATATTTGTGCATTTGGTATGCGTTGAAGCAATCGAAGTAGAAGGCTGTAACTGTATAAACTGTAGGTTATATTACTAGGAAATGTAATAAATACAGTCTTTTTTACATAGGTATCTACAATTTTTAGAATTTAGAAATCTTATACATACTTGTTTATTGTTTCTAGCCTGACTTTGTGGAACTCCATAATCATGAAATAAATAAAGATTAGTAAAAAGTTTCACAGTATCTATAAAAATATAACCTGACAATATTGTTTCGATAGCTAAGCTGTCATTATCAAAGGTAATATAAATATAAACAAACACGTCGCTAATGTAAATACAAAAAAAATAGGTAACTAGATAAAAAGATAATATTGTCAGGTTATAATTTAATAAATACTGTGAAACGTTTTTACTAATCGTTATTTATTCTATTCTACATACTTACCTGAGTTCAATAACAGTAGCTAAAATTAAAGTATTAGTCAGATTAGAACATTTCCTAAATTTTCTAAGCATCTTATTCATTATCTTAACAGATGGTTCCACCATGTAGAAAATAATCTGCTTTCGGAACTCAAGCCTTCTTGGTAGGACTGTCACTTTCTATTCAAATAATTTAGAATTTTAGAATCAGTCTTTGCTACCTTGCCGCCAATGGTAAAGAGCTTCTAAATGCAATAGACTTCTTCATTGACTAGACTGAATCTTTTCAAAGAAGCATACAAATATATTTCTGGGGCGTAACGGTGTTGGTGTCTAAGAAAAACGAAAAACGTAAATATAAAAGGTGAAGGAAAAATCTACGTACATCATTTCATATTCAGTGTTAGTAGTATTTGTACGCTTCAGAAGTTTCTTATTTTTTCGTAAAATATGCCAAAAACAAGAGTGCTTTTGTCTAGACAAAAAAAAAATGAACGAAAGTAGAGTACACATTGTATTTATTTGTTTGTATCAGTGAAGCTTATTTAGTTACATATTACATTGTTTATTATTTTTTAGTTAAGTTCAATATTATTAGTATTAGTAATAACCAGGGGCAACTACATGGTTGCTGAATGGGTAGTTAAGTGCACAATTTTGTGTAGTCAAATGTATAGGTATAAAATTATGGTAGGTTACGTTGCGGTTAGGTATACATTCGACTACGCGAAGTTGTGCACTTAACTAGCCATTCAGCAACCATGTAGTTGCCCCTGCTAATAACTAATAACGGTATAATAAGAAATACTTTTTTTAGGAAAAATGATTTGAGCCATAATCAATCAAATCATAAATTTATGTACCAGATCCAAGGGCAGTTACATGTAACGGACCGTGCATACCGCGATCTGGTATTTTTCTCTAAAGATGATTTCCACGTGGAAAGAATCCTCAAAAATAATTTGATATGGGATAAAATGTTAAGGAAATTAAAAGAATTTTATTTTGATTGTCTACTGCCCGACTTAATAGATCCTTGACTAAGCAGGGGTATGCCCGTTTGAGAGCCGGAATGTTAAATTCGGGCACATCAAGAACACTTTAGTCACAGAACACTAACACTTCAGTCATCAGATATTGGTGTACATGTGTGCATGCACATTCTTTGAGTTCCCAGAAAAATTAAGTTTTTAAAGGGATAAACTATTTTTTTTGGCATAATTTTGATACCAAAATATAACTGGAAGTTGTGTCAGTTGAATTAGTGATTGTTTTTTCAAGAAAGTGTATTAAAAAGTCAGGTAATTGACTAATACCGCTTCAAATTTGTGAATAAATAGAACATCTGTTGATGTTGAAACAAAAATTGATAACCTGAAAGTTGTTTATTTGACCAGTGACATAGGTAAATTTTACTTCCAAAGGGGTTTTAAGAAATAATTATGTTCTTTACTTCAAAATGGAATGTAACAGCTGTAAACAAATTAAACAACCAACAAAAGATGTGAAGCAACCATGCTTTTCTTGTGATTGTTGCAGAAATGTAATATGCTTGGAATGTTTCCGAACTTAGTTCATCAGAAATTAGATGTCTTCCTTTGCAAAAGCGTTTATTAAATTTAATTGTAAATCTTGCTGAAATAATGATTATGTAAATAACCTACAGAATACAATCAAAGATAAAGAAACCATCATAAAAAACCAAGAAGAAATTATAAAACTTCTTCAAGAAAAAATAAAACATTTTGAAAATGATAAAGCTAATACTCCATTTAAGCCCCTATTCTCTGATGTGCTCTCAAACAAAAATAAACAGATTTGTCCCGAAAATCAAACAAAAATAAACAGATTTGTCCCGAAAATCAAAAAAACATACCAGCAGTAATAATCAAACCAAAAACAGTACAAGATTCAATACAAACAAGGAGAGATATAGATAAAAATATAAATTTGGTAAATTTAAAAATTGGAGTTAAAACCATAAAAAATATTAATAAAGGTGCAGTCATTATGCCAAACTAAACAAGAGATGGAGTCTCTAGAACTTGCGG
Source organism: Agrypnus murinus (assembly GCA_929113105.1). NCBI lineage: Eukaryota > Metazoa > Arthropoda > Insecta > Coleoptera > Elateridae > Agrypnus > Agrypnus murinus. The sequence continues at coordinate 33,290,453 of OV816023.1, read as the reverse complement.
CAACTAATACACTTAAAGATGAGTACAATATTGAACGCACTAAGATGAGGAAACCAAGAGTAAAAATTACCAACTTTAATCAAGACATGACATGTGACGAGATAGAAAAATCTTTAGTACAGCAAAATGACTTAACGGAAGAATTTAAAGTGACCTACATTAAAAAAGGGCAGACAAGAAGCAGTGTTGTATTTTGCGAATGCTCTGCGGCTAACTTTACGAAAATTATGCGAATCAAGAAAGTTTGTATTGGATGGGTGCGCTATCCTGTATATGAAGATTTAAATGTACCACATTGTTTTAACTGTCAAGGCTTTTACCACAAAAAACAGAATTGTACAGAGAATATAGCCTGCTCAATATGCAGCGAGAACATATGGCAAAGCATTGTAATAGTTACTTCATCAATATAGGTTTAAGTATGGTCAAAGATATTGATACTACAACAATTTCTACAGATGATATAACTATAAATCCTAACACTATGGTTCTTAATCCTGCTACAGAAAATGAATTAATAAAACATATATCTACACTTAAAAATAATAGTTCACCTGGTATTGATGGAATAACAACAGACATCATAAAAAAAAATCATCGATACATTTTGCAGCCCCTTAAGCATATAATTAATTTAATTTTTCTAAAAGGCATGGTCCCTTCTCAGTTTAAAACTTCTATAGTTACCCCCATTCACAAAGCTGGAGACAAAACAAAAATTAGCAATTACAAACCCATCAGTGTAATTAATAATTTTGGAAAAGTTTTTGAGAAAAGTCTGAAAACTCGTTTAGTACATTTTTTTAATCAAAATAATATATTGCATGAGCACCAATTTGGTTTTCATTCTGGTAAAGCAACAAGCGATGCTATGTACACTGTTGTTAAGAACATCACAGAGGGTTTAGACAAAAACCAAAAATGCATTGCTGTTTTCCTAGATCTGGCAAAGGCTTTCGACACTGTTAACCATAAAAAACTCCTTAACGTTTTAGAACGATATGGTGTTCGTGGTGCATTGTTAGAAGTCTTTCAAAGTTACCTAACAAATCGAGAGCAATGTGTTAAAATAAATAATGTTATAAGTGAACCTAGCTTTGTGAAACCAGGGGTGTCTCAGGGGACAGTCCTAGGCCCAATCCTATTCCTTGCCTATATTAATTCCCTATTGTCATTGGAAATACCAGCTAAAATTGTATCTTATGCTGACGATACAGTTGCTATTTTTTGTGAGAATTCATGGACGGAAACTAAAGTGGCTGTACAACTAGGTATGGAAAAAATTAAAAATTGGCTAAATATGTATCATCTCTCATTAAATCTGAACAAAACAAATTATCTAGCCTTTACCTTAACAGTTGCTAATAAGCCAGAATTTACTAGCATAAAAATTACAGGTATGACACATGAAATTCATGAAGCAAATGAAATCAAATATTTGGGTATAATTATTGATAAGCATCTTAAATGGAGTAACCATATAGATTACCTAACGAAAAAAGTGAGAAAACTTATTTACAAATTTTACCAACTACGAGAATTTCTCTTAAGAAATTTATTGATATTAATCTATAAGTCTCTTGCTGAATCACTTTTTCGTTATGGTATCTTAATATGGGGAGGGATGTATAGGAACTCATTACAAAAGTTAAATATAACCCAAAATTATATATTAAAAATTATATATAAAAAGCAAAAACGTTATCACACAAATCTACTTTATAATACAGAGGACGTATGCAATATTCGATCATTATATTTTCACAGTCTGTATATTTACGCATTTAAAAATAAATTATTTCAAAATTATACATCAACAGTATACCACACCCGTAATACTACTAATGAGCTCTTATCCATACCAAGAGTTAACAAAAACATTTGTCAGAGATTTTTGACTTATATTTTACCTACAATCTGTAACTTTCTGCCACCTGAAATCAAGCATATTAATAATCTCAAAGTTTTTTCAAGTGCTACTAAAAACTTCATCTTTCAAAATTACTTTAAGCTTGTTAAAATTTTAGAAAACTGAATTTATACACATTTAGTACATTTTAATTTAACTTTTTATTAATTTTGCCTTCTGGGATTAAATAATTCTGTAATTGCTAACAACAGATAATTTGTTCAAAGCACAACACAAGTGTTTAATCACTTAGGTGCAAGATCTACATATTTAAATTATTCCTGCATTTTTGGTCATATATCAATTTTTGTATTCCTGTAATTTGGTTGTATGTTTTATAAATTGTAAATTGTAGAAATAAATTTATTATTATTATTATTACTTTAAAAGCAAAACATGTTCTAGAAAAGAATGTGAAAATTGTAGAAAATAGTTAATCTTATACATATATTTTTTTAAATAAAATTTAATTAAAATATTCACATCTTTTCTTTTATACACATTATGTCTGAATTAGAATGGGCAGTGGCTAGATAGTAAGGCATTTACACAATTTGTATGCATACAGCAAATTAAATGCGATGTTAAAATTGTTAAGAAACATTTATTTTCAACTTGGAATGATTTTCTACCTGCTATGCCAACTACAAATGCAAAGAGTATCACAGTAAGCAAGCTTGGCAATTACTGAAGCTCAACCTACTCTTGCTGACTGATTGATTTATGGTCTGTTGCAGAGAAGGATGGTCCTTTAGTAAAAATTGTATATTGATACAAGTGGCGCCCCTATAGCGGATTTAGTTTTCGAAACTACGTATTCTATGCCCTTAATTCAGCTTTTTGCATGAAACATCTTTGTATGAATTAAAATACAATTTCATGTTTGGAAATCCATCCACAAATGAGAGTGACTCGTGTCAATCTGAAATTTTTGCAAATTTTACAAAGGCACATTTCCATCAGAGTTTTTGAGCATTGAAAAGCGTTTTTTTTTTTCCTTAATCTACAAAAGCACAGAAGACTAATTTCTATATGGGCTGGATGGGTTTCTTCAAACATGTGACGAGTCTCTTTTAGGTTCTAATATAAGTACATTTTCTGCACAAGTTCTCCAATACCATCTTTGTTTTTGAATGTTATACCATGTTTCTGATTTGCCGATTCATGACTAATATCAATACTATTGTAAAATGCCTTGATTTTTTCGCAATTTTGATAGATCAACTCATATCCGTAAGTGGTTGTTCTTGTTTTATTTAAATTTGATGTAGTTTCCTTAGCAACTTTTCTAAAATAGTAGGTCTTTTGACCGGTTTCACAAAGCTTGATTCAGTTCTGATTAACTTAATCGTGATTAAATTCTAAATCCAGAAATTTCATTGGCTGAGATTAAAAGACCTGAAATTTTAAGGTATGTGAAGTTAGCGGACAAATTTCGAAAAATCAATTAAATAAACAGAGTTCCGGGTCGCGGCAGAATAGTTCTACAGTTCTTGTTAGCTTTTTTAAAGAGTTCTGCAGAAAAAACCCCAAAAACCTGAGAAAACGAAATTGCCCGCCAACTTCACGATGCGGACAAATTATAGAAAATGCAGAATATTCTTGGAGTTCTGAATAGTACGATAATAGTTCTATAGTTCTAGATAGGTAGAAATAGTTCTGAAGAAATAACAGAATAAGAATAAAAATAAAATTTCAGAAATACAAACAAAAATTGCGAATATCTTTCAAAATTCACTCCAGATCGAAAAATTTCTTAAGAACTATTGTTAAAGGGGATGAAATAAAATCAACGATATCACAGTTCTGATTGGAGTTCTGGGTCGTGGCAGAAGAGTTCTAGCAATAGTTCTTAAGAATTTTTTCAATCACGTGAGAATTAAAGGAACTATCCCAATATTTAAGATTAATTTTGATAATTTGATGTATAATAGGGGATGAAATAAAATCAACGATATCGCAGTTCTGATTAGAGTTCTGGGTCACGGCAGAAGAGTTCTAACAATAGTTCTTAAGAAATTTTTCGATCTGAAGTGAATTTTGAAAGATATTCGCAATTTTTGTTTCTATTTCTGAAATTTTATTTTTATTCTTATTCCGTTATTTCTTCAGAACTATTTCTAAAACCTATCTAGAACTATAGAACTATTATCGTACTATTCAGAACTCCAAAAATATGCTGCATTTTTTATAATTTGTCTACATCGTGAAGTTGGCGGGCAATTTCGTTTTCTCAGGTTTTTCTGCAGAACTCTTTAAAAAAGATAGCAAGAAGTGTAGAACTATTCTGCCGCGACCCGGAACTCTGTTTATTTAATTGATTTTTCGAAATTTGTCCGCTAACTTCACATACCTGAAATTTTATCCAATTATATTTCTGTATTTCAAATTTAATCATGATTAAGTTAATTAGAACTTAACTACTACTACTTAATATTCTGTGGTAAAGAATATCTGATCTTTTTAATTACTTTTTCTGTTCTTTAGGAATAGACTTGATTTTTTATGATTTGTTTTCTTTATATTTTGTATTGTGTTTCTTTACCATTCTCGTGTAAAGCCAAAATGATTTCATTTACTGCTAAATGCATAACCGTTCTATTTTATAATAAAGTATTGCATTCTAATCTTAAGTTCGACCAAGTATTAAAACACAATCTACTTCACATTAACGGTAACACTAAGAACAAATTTCAATTGCACATAAAACAATTGATTTTCATAACAACTAACCAAAAACTTTAACAAAGGTTTATTATTTTCATGTATTTTAAGAGATCTTTTAAACAAGAATAGGAAACTGTGATTTTTCTCTTAGCTAGAAAACTTTTTTGATGGTACTGGTAACGCTTCCTACATGAAATTCAAGAAATTAACAATTAATCTATCAGGTATTAATTATAATACTTTAATTGTTTCTAGGCTTATTTGGTGACAGTCCAGAATCATGAAATAGATAAAAACTGATTAGTAAAAAGTTTCACAAACTCATTTTAATCTGTTTAACAATTGTTTCGACAGCTAGGCTGTCATTATCAAAGGTAATATAAATATGAACAAACACATCGCTATGCTAAATACAAAAAATAGATAACTAGATAAAAGGATAAAATTAATGTAAATTAAATATCTAACACTCCCAGTAACGGAGAATTACTGAGCTCAATCTGTTCATTGTTTGTGTTTGATTTAAAGCACCCTGCTTTGTAGCAGTTTTATTTGCGACCAGAAATTATATAATTTTATATATTATTAAATGGCATAAAATTCTCTATATTTTGGTTTAGCAAATTTTATATTTACTAAATCGGCGTTACAGTGATGACATCATCGAACTTTTTTTTGAATATACATGATAGCTACTTTTTTAATGAAATCGATAGAATATACTGCTCTCTTTTCAACTATAAAAAGTATTCATACACTTGCATAAGGAAATTTTCAAGAAAAACGTGAAAAATAATTTGCAGCTAGTAGGCTTTGTATTCTGGTTACTCCAATTAATAAAACAGAATTATATCGCAAGCTTAGATAAAATAACAAAACTTTAGATATTCTGAAGGTCTTTAATCTTCAATTAGGGAAAATACAGAAGAAAACAGTTCTACTACTAGTACTAGTGTAAGTTAATAATTTTCAATGTTAAGAATAATATTGTTTTTTTTTCAAGTGCATTGAAATAGCCGATTAGATTTTGAGATTTTCTGTCAGAATGTTTTGCTAAGAGATATGTCCTGCAAATTTTACCGTGCAACAAAGTGTGCAAAAAAAGTGTTCCAAGAATTATTTCCAATGAACGAAGGTTTAGGAAATAAAAATGTGGGTTAATTTCTTTCATAGAATACTACCATAAAATACTTCCAAGAATTATTTCACCCTTTTTAAATTTCTACGAATTCATTTTAATATTCCAGGACAATGTAAAGTAAATTCATTCAATAGAATATTTCTATAAAATAACTAAACCTTTTAACAGAAAAAGAAATTGTTCCCCCTTTTTAAATTTCCACGAATTCATGTTAATATTCAAGGGAGGTATGAAGGTTAGAAAGTAAAAATGTGGGTTAAATTCTTTCAAAGAATATTACCATAAAATAGTTCCAAGAATTATTTCACCCTTTAAAAAGGCGAACAAAGAAAGTTCATTTTATAAATTATGGGTTATAAGTTTCAGATTTCGAGGCCACAATCGTTTCTTTAGGTTTGGTAAATATTTTATTTTTATATGAAAACACTGAAATGTGAAACACATGTGAAAACAAAATGACGGTTTTTAGGTATACTACACGTTTTTAAATTTAATTTAAATTAAGGTTAAAAAAAGTTATTTGCAGAACTTATATCCTATAAGAAAAGATTATACCCCAGATTCCCAAGTTTAGCTGACACATGCACTGTGCCGCAATGGGATGAAGCAATCAAGTTTCCTACTTGCAAACTCATAAACGCTAATAAGACATATTTTTTACTACAATCAAAAATAAAGATTTTAATAATATCTATTACAATTGAAAGACGATCGACCTTGGCTTTCGTCTATGTAATGGCCTCTTGTAATGGGGTATGACGATATAAGGGGTAATAATTCGTTTTGAACAATTATTATTTAAAGTTTGATTTTGTTAGGCACCTTTTACGCCTTTAGAACAGTAACGCCCATAAATTACTGTTGTTTACCATAGTGTTGTTTGTTTCTAAAAAACAAATAATAAAAAATATGAAATTAGAGTAGGCGTAGTTCTCTATTTAGGGGTTGATTTAGAATATGGATTAAATGTCAACGAATGGTCTTTAATTAGTTCACAATTGTGCACTAGTTTAAATAGATTTTTTATGCACTCCTGTTTTGATTTTTTTACATTCTTAACTTCGTGACATAAATCTTGAGGGGTGATGGGTAATTTTCCAATTTAGGAGATGATTTATAAAATTAGTTATCTGTCAATGAATACGCTTTAACTAATCCAAACTTGGGGACGGTTTTATCAGCATTTTTTCATGACGTTAGTCATGGGGGGTTGGTTTACCAATTTCGGGAATGATTTAGAAAATTAGTTAACTGCTAGTGGATAATCTTTAATTATTCCGTACTTATAGCTCGGTTATTCAGGTTTCTACTAATCTTCATACTATTGATGAGGTGTGACAGTTTAGGGGATGATTTCAAAAATGGGTTTATATATCAATTTATCTTTAATTAGTCCAAAATTACAACACGTTTTTTTTCTGTTTTGTATCATCTATAAATCGCCGCGACAATGTTCATGGAAAGGGAGAATTTATCAATTTAGGGGATGATTTCAAAAATGAGTTTTCTGCCAATCAATCCGAAGTTATAGGTTTTATCAGCACGGTTTGTTATTTAATTTCATGTTTTTACTCACAAGGGGCGATTTACCAATTTAGGGGATGATTCCAAATATGGGTTATGCGACAATGAATTAATTAGTCCAAAATTATGATATGTTTTCCTGAATTTCATCATTTTTAATTTTGTGGTAGGTACTATTGGTATGGGGTAATTTTTTATTTAGGGGTTGATTTCGAAAATGTATTATATGTTAACGAATAGCCTTTCATTAGACCAAAATTATAGCCTAGTTTAAATTTATTTATTATTTATATTTAGATGGCGGGAGTGCTAGGTTGAGCTCAAGTCACCAATTTCACATACATTGGTTCATTACTAAGGGAGACATAAGCTTGGCCTAGTAGTACCATTGCACGTGGTCTAGATAAATATTACCTCTTCAATAAGTTGTTTTCTATACGCCATGTAAAATTACAATGGAAACTAGGTGCACTATTAAGCTGAATAGGCTGTGATGATAGAACTTTCTTCTGAAACTCAACAATAATTCGGCAAGGTTTATTTTTCGCAAAATTGAACCCGAATCCTGAAAATAAGAGGTTATGGTAATTTTGATAAGATATACATAGACAATGTTTTGTTATCTATAGCTTCTTACCATCTTTAAAACTTAAAACTATATGTCTATAGGTTTGCGCATCTTTTTTAACGAACGCCATAACGAATTTAAAACAACATCTATTCAGAGAAACTCGAAAAATTAATATAGGTTAGGTATTTGTTTAACAACATTTTTGACGTGAAGGCAACGCTGCCAACCTGGACGAAAACGGAAATAGTACAGGGGCATTGAAAATTATAGTACCAAACATTATAGTATAGGGAAGACGCACGTATTTTTTTAATTTTTGTATTCGTTCATTTTAGTTAGAAAAATATTTCCAGATAAGCGGAATTTCTAAAAACCCTCAACTTATTTGAAAAAATTAAATTTAAAAATTCTCCTCATTTAAAACCGAATTTGGCCTTGAGCAACTTCCCTCAAAGCTATTTGATGTAAAAAAGTAGTTACCGCTGTGAATGTGAGAAAGCAATATTGACGATCTACTCAACGTTAGATGGCGCTGATGAAAACCAATAAACTGAATTTTGAATTAATATTACCAGAAATATTTAACACCACTTTAATTATGGCAGTTAATTACACAACAGTATAACGTACATTATTATATTAATTACTCGTTAATAAGTAGACGATATTTGAACTTGAAAATAAAAAAATTTTCAAACTAACGGGTAATACAGGACTCTTAACTGTTTCATTAGCACCAACAGTGGGTCGTCTTTGGAACTGTAAGAGGTAACAAAGTTTTATCCATTAGAGGACACCAGTATTGCATTTTAAATTTATTTAAATTTTCAAGGTTTTCAAAAATTAATTACTTAAAATTGGTAATTGTTTAATGCATTTATAACTGATATTCTAACTAATTTAGTAATGACGTTTATGAAAATGCAAGAATCTCCTCAATTGACGACATATGCGTCTTCCCTATTCTCAATCAGTTTTCCAACTGTTAGAAATGCCCAACGTAAATGAACTAAAAACCAGTGGCGTGCGGTCCATGAAAGCAATGCTACCCTTAAGAATTTATTAAAAATAAAAACCAATGCTAACAAAAATATTTTTATAAAATTATGGTTATCGTTTATTTAAATTTGTAATATTTAATCAACTTAAAGCTTAATATCAATTCCGTACAGCAAAAAGTATAATTATTTAGAGTACTATTTTAACTAGAGTACTATTTAAACTTGAGCGGAAAGGTAATACCGATTCAGATGTGTTACATACACTGCATATAAGCATTGATTTCGTTGCTTACTACTCTTCTCCTCGCCGAGTCCGCACATAGTAACACGGTGGACATCGTATAAGATCGTTATTTTTAAATGCGCTCTGTGCCTAAATGTTTACTTATTATAATTTGGTTATTTGTTCGATTAAGTGTTTGTTAAATTTAATGTTACTTAAGTAATGTAAATCTGCGAATGAGTGTATGTATTTTGAAACATTTCATTACTTTAATTTATATAAATGGATGTTTTTAAGACAAATAATTCTATTTGTTTGTTCTGTATGCAAATTTAAAATCATTATCGTTATGACTGCAAATTCAGCTGCTTCGGTAGAAGGTTCGAGTACTTCCGATACATCCAAATCGCGAGGTTCTTGTTGTTCAGTTTATAATTATATATATATATATATATATATATATATATATATATATATATATATATATATATATATATATATATATATATAGTTGGGAAATCTTTTGACTTTATTAATTAATATAATTGTTATTGAGGTTGAAGTCAATAGTATTTCAAAGAAAACTCTTAGTTAATAAGTACTAAGCTTTCGCAATATATTTATTTGCTTCTTCAGAGTACTGTAATATAATGTAATAAAGATGATATGGTTTTTAACATAGAAAATAATTATAAATTACTTACATTAACGTGAGACTATATAATAAAGGTCGCAAAACTTATTATAGAGATCATTAGTTATATAAAATATGAATCATATACTATGATAATATGAATACATATACTAATGATCTCTATAATAAGTTTTGCGACCTTTATTATATAGTCTCACGTTAATGTAAGTAATTTATAATTATTTTCTATGTTAAAAACCATATCATCTTTATTACATTATATTACAGTACTCTGAAGAAGCAAATAAATATATTGCGAAAGCTTAGTACTTATTAACTAAGAGTTTTCTTTGAAATACTATTGACTTCAACCTCAATAACAATTATATTATATATATATATATATATATATATATATATATATATATATATATATATATATATATATATATATATATATATATATATATATATATATATATATATATATATATATATATATATATATATATATATATATATACAAGAAAGAGTTATAATAATGGGATATCGCGCAACAGAGAAGAAAGAAAAAATAAGTTGCAGCCGTCTACACGTGTTTCACACTTATTAGTGATCATCAGGACGGCATAGCAGATGGAATAAATATAAAAGCAACTAACTCAGAAAGATGTAACAACACAAGGTTTCACTGATAGCAGCCAACCGCACATTTGCAGTATCGGCCTGAAGACACTGAGTTTTCAGTGCAACAACAAACGTCACTACGGAGGCAGCTAAAGCCACTACCGTGAGACAACCAATCCCAAAGTATAATATCAATGATTAGAAGTAATAATGCGCGTAGAGATATACAAGAAAGAGTTATAATAATGGGATATCGCGCAACAGAGAAGAAAGAAAAAATAAGTTGCAGCCGTCTACAGGTAGTGGCTTTAGCTGCCTCCGTAGTGACGTTTGTTGTTGCACTGAAAACTCAGTGTCTTCAGGCCGATACTGCAAATGTGCGGTTGGCTGTTATCAGTGAAACCTTGTGTTGTTACATCTTTCTGAGTTAGTTGCTTTTATATTTATTCCATCTGCTATGCCGTCCTGATGATCACTAATAAGTGTGAAACACGTGTAGACGGCTGCAACTTATTTTTTCTTTCTTCTCTGTTGCGCGATATCCCATTATTATAACTCTTTCTTGTATGTATGTATATATATATATATATATATATATATATATATATATATATATATATATCTATATATCTATATATGTATATATGTATATATGTATATATGTATATATGTATATATATATATATATATATATATATATATATATGTATATATGTATATATGTATATATATATATATATATATATATATATATATATATATATATATCTCTTCTACCCAATTGAGCGTCCTCCTATGTAAAAATCCAATACCAGTGAGCGTCCATGGTCATTGAGCGTCCGATAGACGGACGCTCACTGGCAATCCCTGAAAATGTCACAATGTGATCAGTTGGTTGCATACATGCTTTTGCAATAAAAATCTCGGGGACGTTGGGTGACACATTCGTGTGATAGATGTTTATAATTAGTTCAGGCTTCTGCCGCATATAAGCGCGGTGAGCGTCGAAGTGTATATGATATACACAAATAATACCTGCAGCGTTCAACTGAGCTTCCACCTTTAGCTCCTCCCCCGTTAGCTGCTCTTCTTAATACATAGTCATTTCTATGCATTAACGAGCGTCCGTGAGCTATTTATAGAAACAGCAGCTGTTACAGGAGAGAGTGAAGTCGATCGATAAAATTCTTCAAATAAAGCCGGTTTGGTTTACCGTGATTTTATAGGGACAGCGCGGCCCTATATATTTTATTTTATTCAACATACAGGAAAGTCACATTTAAGTACAAAATATGATTTAAATACATTATGAAGATATATCCTGACTTGTTTGAGTTTATTATGTATTATAATTATGATACGATAACATTTTAATATGTATAATTTGAAAGAAGAAAAGAATATTTTATTATAAACACATTGTTATCTATATTTGCTTATATTTTAATTCATATCAAACAATGAGAATCATCCTAAAGTTAATTGTTGAATAGAAGATTTAAATCTATTTAATAAAACCCCAATAAATTTAAGACCAAATCTACTATTATTATTACTAAGTCACGTACTTCTTGGTAGAAAGAAATTATAATCGTAGTTGAAAGGATTAAAGGGAATATTGAAAATACCATAGTTTCTAGTTGATATAACTGGAATTCTAAAGGTAATTTTTTGAGGAACTTTTAGATAATCTACCTCATCATTTATATTCAAAGCAGAAAAATTAAATTAGCTTTCGATCTTGATTTCGTGAAGGTCGCACAGTCCCTGTCTTTTCGATTAGAACCACCCTTCATAAAGGAGTAATTCTTTTTTACTGGTAGAAAATGGCTGTACGATGGATTTTGATAAAACCCACATTCATGTAGAGCTGGTGATGTGGCGTAACAGTTCATTTATGCATAAGTCTTTCCCCAACTTTCCTGAGTGAGTTCGGACGAAACCGATTTGGAGTGGAACTAGAGTTTGATGAAATTTTGATTAATTTTAAGATCTTGTGATGGACTAAGCTTCTAAGCTAGCATTTGATCGACGTTTGTAAAACTTAGACTGCGCTAAAATCTTAGACTACTTAGTCACCACGTTTTATTCAAGTCTACCAACCTACACGCCCAGAATCCAACCCTACCCAGGGTGTAGAAATAACGCATAAATGAACTTGGAAGGATTTTTCCTCTACAGAACAATTGTACCGAGTTTCAACGAAGTCTATAATAACTATTTTCCATCCATAAAATGTCTCCTCCGTGATTCAGTACTCCCGATGTAATAGCCAGGGACTGCAATTTCAATAGATTAATAATATCCATACGGTAATCGTATTTAAAAGCCACACATCGTAAAAAATTATTTTGCACTCGCTCTGGTGGTTTGGGTAATTTGGAGACCATACTGGAGAACCACATTGCAAAAACAGATCTTACCAATGCTATGTATACAATTCTTCGGATTGAACTTTCCTTAATGATTCTATCTTGCTCTTACACACATCTTGATCTCCTGATGTGATCGCCAAAGAGTAGAAACGTTGAATTGGCCTCAAGAATTCTGTATACGCGGTCTTCAGAAGAGCTACACGAACATTTCTATCTTTTCCAAGGACAACCTTTACAATCCTCGGAATTGGATTCCAATTCTATCACTTTAAATTGCACTTCCAACTAGAACAATAATTCGAGAATAACATTCTTGAATCTTTCTTCGGTTTACGCTCAACTAATTGACTCAAATACTCACTACAAAAGTTTCGTCACAAATCCTCCTTGACTCTTTGGTGATAGGCAAATTTCCTCTCAGCACTATTAGAATCTAAATAATCCAACCCTGGGCTTCCCTGCTGCCGTAGATCTCGCAAGAACATGGCTGGGGTGAGAGGAACCAAATCTTCAGTTTTCAGAAATGAATGACAATGGTCTCGAATTGATAACTGATTCACAATCATATAAAATCACTATTAGTTCTTCATAATTTAATAAAGTTCTTCATAATTTTTACCAAACACTCGTCGTAACAGTTGTTTCAGAGTTCTCATAAGACGCTCTCACCAACCACCTTCCACCAAGCAGGAGTCGGAGGAATAAACCTCCATTGAATTTATTGGACAGCTGACACGGATTCCACGACTTTCCAATCCACATTTAAACAAATGTGTCCATTCCAACAAAGTTTATTGCGTTTTCACTACTACAACGGTCTTCCCCTTCTTGTTACGAAGCTTAAAACTCTGCAAGATGGAATCAGTAGACAACAAACTTATTAATTCCAAATGACTGCTACAAGTCTTTTTGTATCAAATCTTCTGCGCTTCTCACATTTGGAAATAATGGCACGAATTGACTTCCTTCCCCTCAGAATCCTATATCTTTCACATAAACGAGAAAGTAGCAACTGTGTTTCTCCATAACACTGCTTCAAATGTTCCTCCCTCACAAGGGCCAGTAACACTGGATGACTGGTTGGCAATAAAATAGGAATCCAAAAATCCACCGTGTCTTTTCTTCGTTCAGTTTTTGTTTTGACTCTTATAAGTCCCGAATTATCCCTTAAAACACTTAGTTCAGGTATCTCATTTATTTTTACTGCAAAACATTGCTTCTGAGCTACTAGTATTACACGCCTCTCTGTTTCATCCAAATCACTGACATTTACCATGCCAGTTTTACGATTATCTTTTCCATTGCGGGAATTGTTCAAAAATCTTAGCATCCAACCCACCATTTTGACAATACCTGAACATTTCGAAAAATAATTTCTTCTGTTGTGACTTCCAATTGTGACAGCCAATAATTGCAATCGTGGGATTGGCAATTCTTGTCGTTTCTTGTAGGAACTTCAATTCCACTTGATAATTGAGTTCGCATCTCACAAAGACAACGGACTAATATGCAAAACCACTACCATCGCAAAACGTATGTAGGTTCCACCCATCCTTGGGAAATGCATAAGATGACAAACATCGAGGGATTCTGATTGACGGCGGCAGTTTCAATTCGCTCATCCAATTTTGTAAACTTTGTTCCCAACTCTTGAGGTAATACTTCAATCCAACTAGTTTTCATTCCCCAACTAGATTGAAGTAGAATATCTTCATACGCAAAACAGTGACATGTGAAACCAATGGGGTCAAAAACCTTGAACTACAGATAATATGTTTCTTCGGGTGGGAATAGGAAATGGTGGCTTAAATGTCCTTGACATGACACAACAAAACATCCTCCTGCTTATCCTAAAGCAAACCAAATACTTGAGAAATGTTGCATCCACTCTGAAAAGTGGAGTCCCACAACCTTAGATCGAATTTGGTGGTGGACAGTAACTCAGTCACATCTTTGATGAAACTAATCAAATCACCTTCCGAGTCAACTGAAGTGACACAATTATCCACGTAGAAGGATTTTGATAATTTCTCTCCAGTTAATTTTAATTCTGGCAGTGCATTTTTAACATGAAGCTCAATCACTGCTCCCAACAGGAAAGGATTACAATTCACGCGGACCACCACACAACGATGACAAAAAATTCTTACCTGTCGGCCTTTCTTGTTCCTTCACCAGAGAAATTTAAAAAAAATCACTATTGCTTTCCTTTAGCGCAATTTGAAGAAAAGCTCTTCCGAATATCTAAGATAATGCCAATTTTTTTTCCCTAAATCTCAACAACATGGATGGGATGAGTTCAATCAAATTCGGTCATTTTTCCAGACAATCGTACAAGGACGGCAATTTTTTCTGCCTCACTGAGCCGTCGAAAACAGGTCTAACTTTTGTCGTGACACAAAAAGGCTTGAAGACAGCGCGATGAGACAAGTACCAGCCAATGTCATTGAACTTATTATTTGGCACTTCTTCAACTACTCCTTCTTCTAACCACCCATGAACACGTCATTATAATTCTTAAAATTCCCAAAATCATCCAATTTCTTTCTTGTAGAAATAAATCACTTTTCTGTCATTAATTTGGTTTCTTTTAATTCTGGATGACCATCTATCCAAGACAGACTCACTCCATATGAACCATAAGAATTAATAAAGACAGTATCCTGGATATGTTTTTTGGCAACAACTTTCAAAACCAGTTTAGAGTTCGTCTTTCCAGTATATCTAATTACAATTGTTTTGAATGTCCAAAGATTTGTAACTGACGATTCTTGGATCAACAGCAACGACACAATCAAGGATGAGCTAGATTGGCAATGTTCAAAAGACACTCTTCCCATGAGAGTGCAGCCCAACTTATTCTCAATGGCAAAAAGTACACTTTTCAACTGATGAGCTCGCCCTGTCCACAAACTGCCAGCAACATCTGATTCAATTAGAATTTCAATTTGCGTACATACGTTCCCGACGTCAGAAATCCAAATCTTCTTGTTATTCAATTTTCTAAACCAGGTTCCTCTTTTCGCATGAGGAACTTCTCCACAAATGACCTCCATAAATGACATTTTCTAGAAAATTTTCCATTTACAGTACTCCGAATTACATCAAATCTCATGTGCTGTTTCTCGGACTGAACCCCACCAAAGAGCATATGAACAATTGACTCTGAGGATACAACCGGAAGCTTCATTTCTTCAGCAGCACTTCTCAAAATATAAGACCTTTGAGATCCTATGTCAATGATTGCTCTTGCCTTCCGTTCACATTCTACTCCGTTCACGGTCATCACTAACGTCTGAAGAAAGACATCACCGGAACAAGATTGATAAGACATGGCCGAACTTCTTGACTCCCGGACTCTATCTTGACTGACTGGACCATGGGTGGCAGAATTTTTGTGAGCTGGTAGATCGGAACGCATGACTTTAAAATGCTTCTTTCTATACAGGGAGTTAGGCAGAACGACATCAAAAAAACTGGGGGGGTAAATAGGATTATTTGGAACCCATTTAGGGTAAATCACCCTATACAAAGGCGTTTGGTTTTCACACAACAAATTTAAAATTTGTTTCAACCGTTTTTGAGACTTAGTTATAAGTCGGCTTATAACTTTTTATGTGTCTGTTATTTGGATGATTTTTTTATTTTTAGATTAACGATGTCTACAAGATAATAATACAAAAATTTTTAACTGATTAATTAAAAAACAAAAAATATATTAAGCCATTAGTCCAGAATTTCGGCATTTTTAAAAAATACCTAATAAAATTAATAAAGAAAAGCCAAGCACCTTTGTATAGGGTGATTTACCTTAAATGGGTACCAAATTATCCTATTTACCCCCCAGTTTTTTTTTGACATCGTTCTACCTAACATCCTGTATACAAGACACACAACCTTTGATTTACATAATTTGAATTGATGACTGACTCTAAGACAAGAAATACAACACTTCTTACTTAACAAACCTTTCTTTTTTTCACTCGGATCCATTTTCTGAGTTTGAAAGTAATTATTGATGGGATTTCGCACAAAAACATATACAATTTTTTTAACCCCACCGTCGTCACCCGAGAAAAGTCCAGCAGCTATTGGAATACTAACACTGACACTCCTTATTTCCTCCCTCCACTACAATTTACTCCATTGCCAAATCCATTACGAGCCAAAGAAATCTTTTCTCACCTTAAACTTCAAATCTCGAAAATTCCATCAATTGATTGAGTCGATTCTTTTGACTGACCACTCCATCCTCTCCCAGTTTTGAATTTCTCATTCTATTCCAGGTTCTGAGCAATTCTTCAGGTAAGGTAATTCCACAAGTGGGAACAATATGGCATTATCATAATAATCTTATTCTTATTATCATAATATTCTTCAATTACCAATTTTTCGTTCGTTCGTCATCAACATCGCGTAACTCCTTGACCAATCTTCCCAGTTTCATCATGGAAGCGTTTATGGTATCTTGTTCCATGGCTTTAACACCATCGCCATCCAACATAAAATTTACTGTCGGTGTACATGCGGTAGGTCTGGGACTCTCTTCTACCGACGTCTGTCCATTTTCATTTTCCCCAAAATATTTAATCAACATCAATCCAAAATCCTAAAACAATCACGTCGAGGTCCCCAGGATGTCGGGCGCACGTAGATTTTAACCGATTCTCTTTCCCTGTCATGTAGTATTTGTGAAACTTTGGCGGTTACAAATGGCGTAGAGGCGAAAAAGGGTAAAAAAGTGTGATAGAGTGAGAAAATGTAAAAGACAGTGATAGGAAAAGATAGACAGTGTTGAATGATGGGATAATAAGTTACATCGTGAGAAAGAGTAGGGGAGGGTAGAGACTCTGATAGTTTGATAGTGAGTAGAAAAGATGGAGAACGGTTCAAGAGAGCGGAAAGAGTGGATGAAGGAGAATGAGGTGAGTGAGGATAAGGTGGAAAGAGATGAAAGAAGGTCTAAAGAGATTGGAGTAGATGAATAAGGCTGATAAACCGTGCAAAATGGTAAAAAGGAGTAAGAGAATGTGAACGAGCGGGACAGGGACAAGGACGGAAAAGAGTCCTTTAATTATAGTTTTCCTTGTAGTCGCATTAACAGTTCTTTTGTATGTCTATTACTGCTTTATCTGCGAATATATTCTACAGGTAAGCAAACCTACTTATTTGTACTTGCAGTTACAGGTAGTGCTATTATTACTGAGGTATCGATGCAGCTCAGGTACCGACTTGTAGTTCACTTGCGAGTGATAAACCTGCAGGAACAACTTGTAAAGCAGGTATCTGCGCATTTCTCTGGTACGAACTTATGCAAAAGTTGAGAACAACGGAGATAACGCTTGGAGAAACACATGTAAGGCAACATCATCACATATATTTATGCTACTTCTTCTGTAACTGATAAAAGACATGTTCAAATCAATTTTAAGACTTTGATTTATTGTTTCTAGCCTTATTTGGTGAAACTCCATAATCAATTACTAAATAAAACTGATTTATTAATACTTTTACATATTTATTATAATCTACCTGACAATTGTTTCGACTGTTTAGATCTGCTATATTATATCCTATTGGACAAACACTTCGAAGTTTGGACATAAGATATAAAGAGCACCTACGTTGTTACAGGAGTAAATATCCAAAAAATATCTACGCCAAACGCCTTTTTAGAACAAAATCACACAATGCCTTCCCAAAATAATATTAAATTCCTACATTTTTGTTAATAACAAACGCAAATTAGACATTTTAGGAACTTTGGAGATATTATACAAACACAAACTCTGGGTACTTTTAATGAATGAACAGATTGAGCTCAGTAATTCTCCGGTACTAGAAGTGTTAGATATTTAATAATATTTTTTATCTAGTTATCTATTTTTTGCATTTGCCTTAGCGACGTGTTTGTTTATATTTACATTACCTTTGATAATGACAGCTCAGCTGTCGAAACATATGTCAGAGAGATTATATAAATTTGTGAAACTTTTAACTAAATAATCAGTTTTATTTGTTTCGCAATTTTAAGAAAGTTCTTATAATAAACATTTCCTTAAAAAAGTACGTAAAATAAAAGTTGTATTCTTATAATAACATTTAGATGTTTTGCATCTTCATCGAAGCTAAAACATAACAATTTGTAAAATATAAAAATCAGCTGATTGACAGTTTTTTCTATATCCAAACAAAACAAGACTAAATCTAATAACAATCTAACATTTAAATGTACTGTTGCTGATCATAGAGCTAACCTACTACTATTATGTTATTAAAGCCGAGTTCAGCAGAATCAATACTCAGATTAATGATTGATCTGATTACTCAAGTAATTGGAGAGAGGAAGACAATTGTTTTAATAATAGTTGCTAAGGCTGGTTACTCGAGCGATCAAATACCTTCGATGCAATTACCAAACTTAGCTTTAATTTATTTTTACCCTTTTGAAATGTGTTAATTGTAATCATTAACAATGCATATTATAATTTTCCCCTTTTGCAATATATAAACGTAATATATTTATTTATTTAGGAATGGGTGGCATTATCTGAAACATCATAATAAAACTAACAGCCAGCTGACTGTCTATTTAAAATTCGCTACTGTTTGTATTTACAAAATATATAGAATGCATGAATACACTTCTCAAGTGCAAATTCGCGTTCTTGGGAAACCCGTCTTATGACGTCATGCTTCGACGCCACCACATGCTTCCGAACCAATCAAATAAGAGAATCTAAAAATAGATGTCTAAAAATAGACGGACGCTCAATGAAACACTAAGTAGTTCATGACGCTCAGTAATCGCTTAAAATGATTTACTACTTACACACGGTGTATAAGTGTGGACGCTCAGCAACAAACTTTCTATACTGACGCTCAATGGTACGACAGATAAATATATATATATATATATATATATATATATATATATATATATATATATATATATATATGTATATATGTATATATGTATATATGTATATATGTATATATATATATATATATATATATATATATATATATATATATATATATATATATATATTTACATATATATATATATATATATATATATATATATATATATATATTACATATATATATATATATATATATATATATATATATATTTACATATATATATATATATATATATATATATTTACATATATATATATATATATATATATATATATATATATATATATATATATATATATATATATATATATATATATATATATATATATATATTTACATATATATATATATTTACATATATATATATATATATATATATATATATATATATATATATATATATATATATATATATATACATACATATATACTGCGGTGACTTTGGCTAAACAGAATAAGTTTTGATTTTCTCCCACCTCGGCTAGCAAAAATAAAAATATATGCGATGAATTTGGCTAATTAACAATAAAATATTGTTTTTATATTCATACTTTCAAATAACGAATAATTGTAGATAATTGATTTATAAATTGATTTTTAAAAAGACTGTACTTTGGAAATGCTTTTCAACTTTCCTCATTTATAAATTCTTATATGATTCAAAAATACTTTTTAATAGTTTTAAATAATGCACTAGTTACATAACAATGTTATGTGAGTTCTTGACTAACTCAAGCTTACGTAAGAGAGTTGGGCGCCAATTAAGTAACATAAAATAACTGAATTATATTAATAAGAAATACTCATCTCAGGGCGAATGTGAATTCCTGTGGTTTTAAAAAAATAAACAAATTGAAATTGAAATCACTATTTAAAATTGAAATCTTAATTAAGTTTAATTATAGCTAAATTTGTTCAAATCACTTAATTACACCTCCCAAACAATAGTCTTTTCTTCAGCAGATACCAAAACAGAAGGAAATAACTTCCTACCTTCTTATATAGCGATGCTTCTTCCTTTTGCTATAGATGTCCTCTTTCCAAAACCATTAGCAGAGTAGGTCACTTGATGTTGACCCAGGGCTGGTCTCCAATTCCGGTTGACTTTCTTCCTTTTTCCTGGATTTCCCATATAATATCATCCAAAACTTGATTTTGGTAACTCACTTTTGTTTATTAATTGCGGGTATTTTTTCCCTTTTTCGAAGAACTTGTATTTGTTTTTGTGTTTAAATAAATAAAACACCAATCAATAGTTTTAATCGAAGATTTATTATCTTGCTTACTTAGCAAGTAAATTTACTTTTAAAAGGGTGTGGTTCTTTATAAACTTATACACACTTTTACAATTTATACTTTTTACACTTTCGCCGTATTCAATTAACTTAACTATCTATTTACATTTGTACTGTATTTCTTACACGACTTTACTGCGTCGCTTTATGTCAGGAAGTCTCTTTACATTTGTACTATTGTCTTTAACACGACTCTACTGCGTCGGTTTATATTCAGAAGTCCAATTTACATTTTTATTTATATTTCTTATATCGACTTTACTCTGTCGTTGTTTACCATGAAGTGTCTTAAAATTATAATTTTTTAAGCTTATATACTATTTCTTATTTACATAATTATATTACACAATTTGACGTCACCTTACGAACTAATACAAACTGTACACTCATATAATACATAATAGCAGATTAATATTCTTTATAAAAGTGACACATCTATTACACATTATTACACAACATTTGCAATAACAATGAACTATTTACATGAACAAAAAACCTTAAAAGAATCACATAACCCGTCGATAAACACATTTGAAAATTAATCATAACAATTATATAATAACAATAACTTGCGAACAACTGGATGTTACGTACACTTAAGTAATCGGTGAGTAAGCTATTTGATAATAAATAAAGAAACATGTATTATTTAACCTCATTAAAAAGTATACACATTGATTGTATAATCAATGACACACCATTAAATAACTTAAAAATATCTTTAACAGGAAAAGTTAATGAAATATTCCTAAAGTGTTAGTTTTCAACGAAGATTTTATAATTTTACAATAATTTCCAAAATTAGGAAACGAAATTATTAACGACAGCGCGGTGAAAAAAATCTGCAGTACGCAGAAAATCTAACCTAACTTCTTGCACTGTATTTCTATATTATGGAAAAATAGGTCAACAATTATGACAGCGTTTGAAAACGTATTAAGCGAGTGCAAAAAAATAAAACAATGTGAAAAGAGTGATGTTGATAAAGCACTTTTAAGTTGGTTCAAATTTAAACGAAATTTTGTATTGCCTCTAAGTAGACCAAGTGGTCGAGGAAATATTACAAGAAGTGGTTAGTTGGTGAAGAAAAAGGTGATGAAAATGCGAAAAGTGATGATATATGTTTTTCTTCTATAGTCACAGAAAATGCGTTAGAAACCTTGATGCATTTTTTAAATTACGTTCTTGTGGTAAGAAATTATCCGATAGTTTACGTATATATTATTAAATGTAACTTAAGAGATATTCGTTTTAACTCCTTAAAACAGACTACAATACGTCAATCATCAATTGAATTGCAATACAAATTTTTATGCTTGTTTTTAAAATTTATATAAACATAAGATAAATATTTTTGTAACTGCAATTTTTTCTTTGTTCGGAATAATATCGGATATAACGAGCAAAAAATTGGCGGTCCTTACGATCTCGCTATAATCGAGTTTGACTGTATTTGATAACAAAAGAGCAATCTTTTCAATGTTCCTATGCTTTCGGGAATTTTTATGTAGTCAAAACAATAAACATATTACTTTTATTAAAAGACGGGCGCAAACGCGAAACTTGCCGGAGTTAGCTATAATTTTCGGTACCTAATGCTGAATCATGAAAATATTTAATTACCGCTGATTATTTATGTATACCTCTTTTATCAAGTTCCTAGAAGAATTTTATTGTTTGTTATGAGCGATAAAAGAATATAAGTTTTTTTTATAAAGAAGAAGTTTTTCATTTATTTTTGCATGATGTTATTATGTGTAATTTAATATTAATTAAATACTTGGAAAATAAAAAGTACATATAGTACCGGCAGACCCAATTAAAGTATTATAACGTTCTTTTTAAAATAATAACACAAGTGCTGTTTAAATCGTCTATTAATAATTAATATTTATTTACAAACACTAATGAATACACTATACATTAACGCTATGATTATAAACCACTAAAACTATTATGAATTTCTAATACAACATTTATCTTTACATTTACATTTTATTTATTTCGTGATACTCATTTAACTACTCGCTGTTGACTGACCCTTTTTTTATCGGCGAAGTCGATTTTATACCCTCCTACAATCGTACTAGAAGCCGCTGGAAACTACTATATATTTCTAGAATAACAGCGTCTCTTTCGTGCGATGAGTAATCCTCTCGATTGCTGTAGAATATTCCATTTGTTGTTCCAGAAGAGGTTCTTTCTTTTTCTCTCTTGTTACACTGTCCCTCTCTTCAAGTCTGTTCTGTCCCAGAACAGGTTTTATGATCTGGTTCCTGTAGAACGGGTCATGACGATATCGACAGTCTTCACCTCGACTACACGTTCCATTACGGTAGAAGTAACAGTCTACACTCTTCGTTGGCCTTGATGCGGGCTGTGGGTCAAAACTGCAGACGAAGATCTTGACATCCGTACCTCTAAAGATAACTTCCAGCATGTTTCTAACGATTCTCCAATCCAGCTGGTCCAGCCCACAGCCGAGTTTGGGAACTGCCAATTTGTTAATACCCCTGGTAAGCAACTCGATCCTCAAATTCCATAATGCCCTCCACAAGTCGGCGTAACTCGGTTTCTGGTAGTAAAACTGCTTGGTTACCACTACTGCGATCCCTCTGGACATACGGAGATCCTCGGAGACACAGTGGGCAATGGAATAATCACCAGGGACCCGGAAGAGATCTTGTTGCATCTCAGTCGTGACTCCGAATCGCGCTTTTCTAGTTCCAGAAAACCCAGCCATAAATTCTCTAAAGGCTGGCTGATCATCTTCATGCCTTACGGTATTGATAGCCACCTCAGCCTCATCTTCCCGATCCGGCACTGCGTCATTATTTCCCTCATAGTGCGCCAGACGATTGGAGTGTGCCACCTTTGGTTTTCCTCTTGGCAATTTCTGGATGCGATAAATCAAGTCATTTATTCGTTTCTTTACCTGGTATGGGCCCTCCCAATTCCGCTGTAACTTTGGAGAATAGCCACAACGTCTTTGCGGGTTGTATAACCAGACAAGCTCTCCAGGTTGAAACTCTCCTTCTTGGGCTCTCACATCGTACATAGCCTTCATCCAGTCACTCGCGGTTCGACTATTGTTTCGGGTTCGGTGGTGAATATCCTCCAACTTCTTCTTTAAGTTGATGTCATAATCATTCCCGGCTACCTCCTGTTCTATAGGTGGGGATCCAAATTCCAGATCACACGGTAACCGTAACTCGCGTCCAAACATCACAGACGCTGGTGACTGACCGGTTGTTTCGTGGACAGATGCACGATAAGCCATCAGGAGCAGATGCAGGTATTGGTCCCAGTCTCGTTGATGATCGGAGACGACCTTGGCCAAATATTTGCCCATTGTCCGATTCATGCGTTCTACCATTCCATCGGACTGCGGATGTAACGGTGTGGTCCGAGTCTTGCGAATGCCCAACAATCGACAGACTTCTCCAAAAAGTACAGACTCAAAATTGCGGCCTTGATCCGAATGCAACTCCATTGGCACTCCGAAGCGACTGAAGAACTCTTTGACTAGTACGTCAGCAACAGTCGCGGCTTCCTGGTTTGGTAGGGCATATGCTTCTGGCCATTTGGTAAAATAGTCCATTGCTACTAAGATGTATTTATTCCCATCGTCAGTTTCGGGAAATGGTCCGGCAATATCTATAGCTATTCTTTCCAGGGGACTACCCACATTGTACTGCCTCATAGGTGCTCTTCGTTTCCCCAAAGGTCCGTTACCAGTGGCACATAGTTCGCATTTACGGCACCAATCTTTAACGTCTTCTTTACAATTGACCCAATAAAAACGCTCTCTAACTTTCTCCAAAGTCTTTTTCACACCGAAGTGTCCTCCTGAGGCACCGTCATGGAGATGTCGCAATACTGTAGCCACTCGGCTTCTTGGAACCACGAACTGAGACCTAATGGTGGTGCCATCTTCACTCTCCAGTACTCGCTTCAGGAGATCGTCTTCCACCTTCAAGGACTCCCATTGGGCCCAATATGCTTTGAGCGTTCTGTTGAAAGGGCTGACGGCCTCCCAGGCAGGCCTTTCTCCCACGCGCTTCCATTCCAGTACCATTTTTAGTTCGGGATAAGCCTCCTGCTGTCGTTGCAATTCTTCCGGCAACCAATTGTCGTTGACGATGGTAGTTCTTAATACTTGGCAAACCCTCTCTTCCAAACGAGAGCAATGACGGCAATCCGTTGGACAGGGTCTTCTTGAAAGAGCATCGGCATTTCGATGACTAGTGCCCGCTCGATGCTCTGTGTCAAAGTCGTATCCTTGTAATCGTTCGATCCACCTTGCGACCTGGCCTTCAGGATTACGGAATTGTAGAAGCCATTTCAACGCTGCATGGTCCGTCCTCAATAAAAACTTCCGTCCGTACAAGTATTTGTAGAAGTGCTCAACGGACTTCACGACAGCCAATAATTCTTTTCTGGTCACACAATAATTCCTTTCGGCTTTCGACAAAACCTTACTAAAATAGCCGATGACCTTTTCTTGTCCATCTTGTATCTGAGAAAGTACACCCCCAATGGCCAGATTACTTGCATCTGTGTCAAGTATGAATTTCCCTTCTGTCCGTGGATAGCTCAATATTGGTGTGGTTGTCAGGGCACGCTTCAACTGTTGGAAAGCTGTTTCTCACTCTCCGCTCCAAACATACTCGCGCCCATCTTCAGTTAACCTTGTCAGGGGCTTCGCTATATTGGCAAACCCAGGAACGAAACGCCTGTAGTAGGTACATAACCCAAGAAAACTACGAACTTGGTGTTTATCTCTCGGTGTTGGCCACTCTTGGACTGCATGAATCTTATCGGGGTCGGCTGCCACTCCATTTTGTGATACGACGTGCCCGAGATATTTCACTTCCTTTCTGAATATGTGTCACTTTTTCGGACTCAGTTTCAGATTTGCTCCACGTAGTCTTCGGAACACTTCCTCTAGATTTTTCAAATGTTCGTTGAATGATTTTCCGACTACAATCACATCATCTAGGTATACCAGGCAAGTCTTCCACGACAGCCCCCTCAGGATGGTCTCCATTAGACGCTCAAAAGTGACCGGAGCGTTACATAGACCGAATGGCATAACCGTAAACTGCCATAGTCCGGAACCAATAGTGAACGCGGTCTTCTCTCGGTCTTCAGGTTCCATTTCAACTTGCCAATAACCACTCTTTAAGTCCAAAGTCGAAAACCATCGTGAACCAGACAGGGTATCTAACGTGTCGTCGATGCGTGGTAAGGGATAGCTGTCTTTCTTGGTCACGTTATTGAGCTGCCGATAGTCCACACAAAATCTCGTTGACCCGTCCTTCTTACTGACCAGGACCACCGGTGATGCCCATGGACTGCTGGATGGCTCGATGACCCCTTGTTCTTCCATATCGGTAATAATCTTTTCGGCTTCTGCTCGCCTTGCTAGAGGTAGACGCCTCGGCTGCTGACGGACAGGCATAGAGTTGCCTGTATTGATTTTATGTTTGACTATATTTGTTCGTCCCTTCTGGCTATCGTCAAAAGCGAAGATATCTTGGTATCGGTGAACCAAACCCTGTACCTCTTTCACTTCCGTTCTGTTAAGGTCTTCGCACGAACTAGTAACCATACCCACTAATTTACCACCATGGTCTTTGGGCGCTGGTTTTGGAACATCAGCCATACACCTGGCTACTCGGAATACTGGCACACACTGTCCCACAAGGGTACTCTTCTTCAATGTCACCGGATCCACATTAACGTTCATAATTCTCACCGGTACTATCTTTCCAACCTTGATCAGCGCTTTTCCCACCAGTATACCACTATGGATCTTCTTATCACAGACAGGCTCCATCATTCGCACACATCCTACCCAAAGATCTCCATCCAAACCTGCCTCGACAACCATCTCGCTTTGACCCGGCAATATCACATCTTCAGTCAGCAAAACCCTTACAACCGGATCTTCTCGTGGGTGCAACGGAAGTTCTTCGTTACCGACCTACAAAACACCCTCTTTCAAATCCAACGTAAAACCAAATTTTCTCAGGAGGTCCATTCCCAAGATGAAGTCATCAGTGATATCGGCTACCAGCACCTCATGTTCACGTTCTTCACTTCCAATGCCAACCTCCATCTTCACCACTCCGCGTGTTGGTATCACTTCACCTGTTGCTGTACGGAGTTGAATAGTTGTCTGTAACAGCTTCATACTTGTTCGTAGAAAGTTAGGGCGTATGATGGATTTTGTCGCCCCCGTATCAATAAGTAGTGGAACAGTTCGATTAGCAATTTTTCCATCTACGAACAAACTACTGGTACTATTCTTTGATGTTACGGCATGAATGGTGATCTTCGGGGCATTTCTACTCAAGGTCAACGTTCGCCCCCTCTCGTCGACCTTCTTTAATTTTCCGACTGCTGAACCTGTTTTGGTTTAGGGCAACGACGTCGTATGTGACCTTGTTCGCCGCAATTCCAACAACGAGGCCCTCGAACTTCTTGATGATTCTTCTTACGGCTTTCTTCCTTCCGAAGAACTCTCAGTACTAACTCCTCTAGGTGATCTTTAGAACCTTCTTCTTCTTCCACAACGGCCCGAACACGCCCGTGACCTCGGGACATTTGTTTTGCAGCTTCAAATTCTAAGGCGTGAGCAAGCGCATCATCAGTTGTTCTTGGTCGTGCCAGCCTCAATGATTGTTGTGTTTCCCCGTCTCTTAACCCATCAATGAAGGTCTGCATAGCGAGCTGTCCCAGAAATGAATCGGGTGCCGTAGGGTACGCCAATCGGACAAGCCGCGCAACTTCGGCTTCAAACTCCTGCAGGCTTTCTCCATTCTTCTGGAAACGATTCTTCACTTGCGCGTGATACACTTGTTGAAGATGCGCGTCTCCATATCTCATCTCCAATCTAGACACTAACAATTGATAATCATTTTCCTGTCCTGCTGGGATTGTTTGCAGGACGTTCAACGCGTCTCCACGCAAAGCCGCAGTTAAAGAAACGGCCTTTTCCTTGCCTGTCCATCCGTTGGCGCCAGCGGCCGCCTCAAATTGCTTGTAGTAGGTGGACCAAGGTATCTTTCCATCGAACGTGGGTGGTTTTACTTTTATCCCTACAGCAGGAACCTTTTCTTCTTTAAATTGTTTCTTTACTTCATTAAACGGCCACTCAGAATTTGAGGGAAACCGTAGTTGCCTCATTCTATCTTCCAGCATTTCGGTCATATCGTCTTTCTTAGTTGTTGGTGGTAATTGCATTTGGGATATTTTCTCTTCTACTATCTTTATTACCCTATCATGTTCCGCCAATCTACCTTCCAACAGTCCTAACGCGCTGGCATTCTCAAAAAATTCTTCGAAAACTTTATCTTCCAACGCTTTGACATTTTCCAGCAATTCTCCTTTAAGCCTTCTAGAACTTTCTTCAGACTTTTCTAATAATTCTGCAAACCTTCTAGAATTCTCTTCGTGTTTTTCCAGTAATTCTTCTTTAAGCATTCTAGTATTTTCAAAAACTTTTTCTTCCAGTGCTTTAGTATTTTCAAGTAATTCTTCTTTAAGCATTTTAGAATTTTCTTCGGACTTCCTAGAATTTTCCAATAGTTCATCTTTTAACATTCTAGAATTCTCTTCCATTTTACTTAATAACAAATTAGTATCAATTGCGGGTCCAGGTATTTCGAAGAGGAAACTTTCAGGGTCTGCTTGCTGTTCCAAAAGCCATTCTCTTAGCCGATTTATTAACACACTTTTAAGGCCCATTGTGTCTAAATCTCGTTCTTCAAGTTCGTGTTTTAAGTCTATTACTTTGAGATCTTTTAACAATTTCATCACCATTTTAATTGTTTGTTGAAATTATTTTTAAACACTAAAAATTGATTCTCACAGCACTTTATTTAATTATTACGCGATTTTATTTATTTTAAAACCTCACACCTTTAACACCACTATAACGTTCTTTTTAAAATAATAACACAAGTGCTGTTTAAATCGTCTATTAATAATTAATATTTATTTACAAACACTAATGAATACACTATACATTAACGCTATGATTATAAACCACTAAAACTATTATGAATTTCTAATACAACATTTATCTTTACATTTACTATTTATTTCGTGATACTCATTTAACTACTCGCTGTTGACTGACCCTTTTTTTATCGGCGAAGTCGATTTTATACCCTCCTACAATCGTACTAGAAGCCGCTGGAAACTACTATATATTTCTAGAATAACAGCGTCTCTTTCGTGCGATGAGTAATCCTCTCGATTGCTGTAGAATATTCCATTTGTTGTTCGAGAAGAGGTTCTTTCTTTTTCTCTCTTGTTACAGTATGAATATAATTATAGTACGGTTGGCAACGCAGAATAGGGTTCCCAACTGACGTTTTTTCGGAAGGACCATCTTACTTTCTAAAGTGTGTCCTTCATCCTTTCTTGTTATAGGAAAGGGCGGGTTTTGTCCTTATTTAAAACAATCAACGAAAAAGATTCAATATTTTAATTAAAATTATAAATCTTATTTTAATCACTGAAATTAAATTTCGACAATCAAAAATTGTAAATTTCAAATCAACCGTCAGCATTGTTCGTGCAAAATGAATCAAATTTGCTATGAGCTGTATAAAGTTGGGCAATTTAGTGCAATATTGTTGTTAATAGTTATTTGTTTAATTAGTACAAAAAAATGCATTTTTTGGGACGAATAAGAAAGTTGTCGGACGACGCGTCAGCGGAGTCTGGCAACCTTATGAGTCCCAAAAACACATTTTTTGTATGAATTAAACATACTATTTTTTTCTCTAACAGCTTTGAACTAGTAAACTCGATAAGAGGACTGTTTCGAACACACAACATAACGTTAAACTACTTTTTATTTACTGCAACTTTTAAGGAATTCTTGTTTCTGGGTAAAAAGGGGCAATTTTAATATAATATAATTAAGAAATACTCACAAATGTGTACTCTTCACTCCCATTTCACTGAAAATTCGAAGAGGTTTCAACAGGTGTAACGCTATTTTTTACTAGTCTTGAATTAATGAAATTTTGGCTCAAAGTTGCTAAAAAATCTTAGATGCGGTCCTGTAGATCTGCGTCTTTTTTGTATTTTAAATTATATCGGCATACGGTATAAGTAAACCTCATAAAAATATATTAAAGGTCATCTGTTACAATTCTTTTAGATTAGTGGAGTCATTTCGTATAAAAAAATGATAAAGAATTGTAGTTTCTGTTGAAAACAAGAATATTGTTTAGACAGGTGCCTGCAGTGTCAAACAATTCCGTTGTTAAAATTTAAAATACTGACATTCTAGCTTGTGTGAAATCATGCTTTCAAGCTTTCTCATAAATATTTTATTATTTTATTCTCCGAAAATATTGTCAAAATCTATTTTGCTGAGAGGAATTATAGTTTGTACGTGCTAAATGGTATTTTTTAAAGAGGCCATGTGTGTCTCGAAATACATTCCGTTGGCAATTTTTGTTATAAAGAATATTGCGTTCCAGACTTC
Source organism: Agrypnus murinus (assembly GCA_929113105.1). NCBI lineage: Eukaryota > Metazoa > Arthropoda > Insecta > Coleoptera > Elateridae > Agrypnus > Agrypnus murinus. Next base: position 33,260,045 of record OV816023.1, on the reverse strand, counting down.
CTTTGTCTTGGAAGCACTAATTTTGATTCGTCAACCCGAAATCATGCGATTCTTTTATTGGCTTATGCTAAACCGCACCCCGCTAAAAAAATATTCCGCATATAGTAAAATAACCCTGAGTTTTTAGTTAAAGCAGGTCTCGCATCCTAAAGTGGCGTCTGTTCGGACCATGGGTATTTACCTCGAGTCAGCGGGCTTGTTCCAGTATTCTAGTTCCCGCGTGATTATCGAATAAAGTTAACCAAGTTGTGTGATTACTGTTTTGCGTTTTGTCGCTAAATACAAGAAGCTTATTGGCTTCGATCTATCGTTTTAGTTTTGTGTTAATAAATTTAACCAAATCCCGCTCCCGTTCGTTAAAGTTATAGTGAAAATTCAATCTATTATTGAATTCTAAAGTTTGTTTTTCGGTTAACGCATTAAAGAATAATGTAGAAGATTACTAGTTAATATTTGAAGAAAAGAATTTAAAGTATTTGAAAGTATAGCCTTCTAATAACGAATTTCAGTTATTGATAAAACTCGAAATTAATAATTAAACTTCTGGAATTACTGCAGTTTAAGAATTTTATTATGGTGATTTAGTGCCGAACTATTATAGACATAATTTCAGTAACTCCATTCAAGAAACTTCAGGTCATCGTTGCAGCATCTTTACCAAAATTCAAAGTTCTAAATTTTAGTGAATAAGGTCTTTTAATGTGAAGAGTTTTGTGACATTTTGAAGAATTGTAAAATTCTACTTCAGCATCAAAGATATTAAGGATTTTTTGTTTGATAAGAGTAAGTTTATGTAACTGTGAAATTTATTTGTATTGTTTTTCTGTTTCATCGAAAGTTTTTGTAATCTTACGTATTTTGGTCCTTTGAATAAAAATTCTTATCAAGGTTTTCTATTAATTTTATTATTAAAATTATAACCATCAAAATTTCTTTATTGTCATCGAGGATAATCCGATATTTTTTACTTTTGAATAAATGAATTTATAAATTAAACCTTACTGTATTGAAGATGGATCTAGCATTACTTGAAATTATTTGATAATTTAATTTGTGTTAACGTCAACCAAACTAATGTTAATTAGTTTCTTTTTTTAATTTTGAATCAATTTAATCTAGCCCTGTTATTTGGAGGCGTGTTAGAATAATTTCGAATAACTGGCGCCCATTCTTTTTGTGACTTTTAAAAACCTTATTTTTCCTTATAATCTGTGTGTCATGGAAATTAATACCTACATTCTGAGCTATAATTTGAGAAAAGACGTCTTAATGAAAGTCGGAGCATTCTATATACAGTAAGTATCATATTTTGTGTCCTAAATTAGTTTATGTAAAGTGAACTTTTCGTTTGAAAGTTTAAGCTTTGCTTATTTAGTCCGGTTAAAAAGCTTTGTTTCACTGGAATCCAGTCGTGGGACATTATTATTTTGAGAGAAAAAACCTTTGTTTCACTGGCGCCCAATCGCGGGGCCTTTTATTGTTGTTTTCTAGTGCAGAAAAACCGTTTGCTTCATAGGCGACGGACAAAGAAATGCGTTAAAAGAAAAGAGGTTAGGATTGATTTTTGTTTTTGTGACGTCGTTGCGAGCAGCAAATAAGATTTTAATAGAAACATAGAATTTGTTTTTTATGTCTTAAGAAGACAATTTAATATACTAATATTATCAAAAAACAGATAAATGATAATTATTTAATTAAAATTTTCTATTTATTTCGCATTATTGGTATAAAATAAAATGCTTTAGAAGCACCGCGAAAAGTATGACAGGCGTAACATCAGAGTACTTTTTGCCTATAACAAAAAGTACTTTACTTTTTTTACACTTGCGATATGGTAACGTGTAACAGTTCCTAAATGGTCTACTTTTTAAACAAAATAATTTGATATTATAGTGTAATATTCGTGCGGTTGAAGAAAAATGCTATCAAAATGAGTAAAGCTACAGATTATAATTTACCGGACGATGAAGAAAATGTGGTTAAAAGCTCAAAAAAAAAACGTATCTGTGTATAGTATAATGTAGTAACCCAGCCAATCTCGAAAATTACATAGAACCATATTTACTAAATATTTAATAAACTTCAACTAACACATAACCTAACAACTAATCTACGGCCTATTAATTATTACTTGAGCTGCGTTAATGTATTAATGGTCAAGCCGCAGTTGAGATTTTATGAAACTGATTGACCATTAAGCCATCTGATGGGGGCAGCGGTAAGGAGAACCTGTCAAAGTAGTCCCTCACCACACATTAGTTTCGGATAGGGATAAATTAAATAAATAAATAAATTATTAAATCAATTAATAAGTGAACATGCATAGCAATTGTAAAAAATCATTAAAAAGTAATTAATAATAAAAAAGAATACATGACATTCATTAAAGAAGCAAAAGAGATGAACAGACAATATGGTCGACTGGAAGGTGCGCTGGACTTACCTTTACAAAAACCCGAGTTCTGTTCCCAGTTCTGGTAATTTTTTTTATTAAGATTTTATAAATAATTTGTTTATGATTATACACTTCTGTTGACAACGGGATTATATAAACTTGTAAATAAAATTATACATATTTGGAAATTGTTAAACACTGAACTCTTATTTACTAGAAGAGGCTTTATGTATAAAGCAGCTGTCGCCAACATAACCTCTAAATTTGACATATGTTTGTTTAAATCTCCCACAGCACCAGTGGCACCTCGTCAATCAAGGCTACATTTATAATTTATAAATGCCAAGAAATTAGCTTAAGGTTGGAAATTGAGAAACTCCGGAAAAATTGCCGTTGGCGTCGCTACTGGTACAAAACATTAATTCATTTAGCTCAGTTTCAGACTTTTAAGATTATACTACAAAACCATAGGTGGCCCTCGCTCCGGAAAGTACAATGATTTGTAATAATAATAAGTTTGCATAAATATTACAGAATTCTTATTAAAACGTCGGTATCGCCTCAATTTTAGAATAAATTACAAGGCCGATCGCTATAATTTTTACATATTTAGTTAGAATTTATGAAAAAAATATTAAAGATATTATTATGTTTTGCATTACATAATTGATTTACAGATACTTAAAGTTATCTTTGTAAGCTAGTTATGGTAATGCATACGTTTAAATGCAAACAAATTTAAAAATTTTAATGTGTATTCAAAGATTAATAACCACTGCTGTGCATTAAATTTTAAAATAATACTAAAATACAGTAAAAAACATGCTACAGCGCCATCCCTTTCAGAGTAACTGAACTATTGTCTACCAAAACTGCTTAAAAATGATAATAATGGTAACCGAAACTGTAACATGATTATTGTTGTTATAAATAAACTTTTATCAATTAGATTTGTTCATCTGTGAACTACTCGAGTACTTTCAAATTATTATAAAGAGATATTTTAGTTTTAAGAAAGAAAAAATATTTATACTTATTGTTACAGTTTTTATGTTTGCATAGTTATTTTCGAACAAATTTTAATAATTCTTTTGTTAAAATTTAGTTCATACTTTGATCTACAAGATTCTAATGTTGGATACACAATCTATGATATATTCTTTCTTAAAATAATGTAAATTCAGAGGCTCTGCATAGCGTATTTTTATACAGTCACTTCCCCCTTAAATTAATAAGTAGCAATTTGGTTAATTTTTCGCTGTTATAATTACACTAGTATTAGTAACTCTAAACAGTAATGTAAGTTGTTTCAATAAAACATATGAATTGTATTCTTCTCATTATGCAATGAATTTGTAAAGATATAATTATATCGATTTAGGTAAAATCCTGATGTAACGCCGATGGCAATTGTGTCAATCTACACAAAATAACTGAAAATAAAAATTATTTCTACTCAGCTGTTGCTGATTGGTCGTTAAAGGTCGTATTTACGTCACCTGACTGAACAAACCAATCGAAAGCTGTGCCCGCAGTAAACAAATGAAGAGGTTATCCGGGCTACAAATATTCCTATCATTATGCCGTTTCTAGTAAATAAGAGTTCAGTGTTGTTAAAAAGGTAACAGTGGCGTGCGGTGAGAATTTAGGGTAAGGAAGCAACCACGATTTTAATATACCTAGCTACAGGCGCGGACTCACGGGGGGGGGGAATGGGGGAACTACCCCCAAATTTAGAAATAAGTATACATAGGATAGAAACAAATAATGCTTATTTAATTATTATCTATTAAAACAATTATTTTTCCAAATCCCCCCACCAAATAATTCTTTGGATCCGTCCCTGCTAGGTACAATAAAAAATAGTGTTATAATTATTAAGCTTAAGTTTTCCAAAGAAGAACTGTTACACCTTATACTTACGAAATTTGTTGACTAATTATTCTTTATTTTAAAAAACTACTACTATGTATTTATAATTCAACTCGATAACTAGATTTCCCGATATTTTTTAGTAAAATATCTGATACAGGTTTTAATATTTGTTGTTAAATTTGAAAGTTCTGGTTTTGATCTGCCTTTTTCAATTAATTTGTAATATCTCTCCAAAACTGCATGCAGAGAATTCTTTATCTAATAATTTCAAACTGAACAACAAAATCGTCGCGATTCGGATGTATCGGAAGTACTCGAACCTTCCACCGAAGCAGCTGAATTTGCACTCATGGCTATAATAAAATTTTAAATTTGCATATAGAGCAAACAAATACAATTATTTGTCTTTAAAAATTCCAACTTATATAAATTGAAATAATAAAATGTTTTAAAATACTAAATTACAGGTACAGTACAGCACAACGGGTAAAGTTGGCATCTTAGTCAAATCTGTAATTAAATCTAATTAATTACAGTGTGAATTACAATTATTTTTTCAAGTATAATGCTGTAATGCATTATTAAATGAATTACACACAAAAAAAAGAATCGTTAATTTAATCTTATGTATTTGTTTAAAGACAAATTATTGTTTTAAGTAAATATTTGATTATTTTAAATATGGTAAATGTAAATTAATAAGACTGTTTTATTTATTTCAAGTTTTATATTTATTTAAAAAGTAGGCTTAAGTTGAATATTGCAGATGTTAAATTAAAGTTTATACAGTTAACTGAACTATTTATAAAGAGGGAAAATTAATTCTTTTGGAAATATTATGTTAACTAATATATTGCATTGCTGCAATATATACCAATAATTAAATTAACATTACACAAAGCCAATCTTTTCAAAGGATTGTTCCAAAGCAACTATCAAATCATTTCAGTCATACCATTGTTGAAATTGGCCAATCACGTGATGATTATGACATGCGTCGTTCGAAGCATACACTAGATGCGTTTATAGATGAAGCGTGTTTTCACTCCTGCATCCATAGATTAATTAATAATCTTGCATCGTCCGATCTGACTTTGATGGGACTCGACAAAAAGGTGTAAAAGTTTTTAGTGAAAGTTAAGTGTTTAGACAAAGTGCTTAGTTTGTGGAATATGTGATTAAAATAGTCATTTAAGCAATAGAATAGGTCTCATGTGTCAGCCATATTGTTTGACATGAATTGAATAATTTCATATTTTCAAAAATTTAAATATTGATATCATGCACAGAAAAAGTTGCATCAAATAAATTTAACTACAAACAAAACAATCTGTTTTATATATACGCAAATAAATCTATATTTAGAATGCGAATAATATTTTCTTGTAGTAAATACAAATAAATATTTTACATAGCAAGAGTATGACTACTTGAATCAAGCAATTCAGAAACAGTTCAATAAAAAAATTAAGTCTTGGATTAAGTAAATACAATTATTTAATGCTAGTAACGTAACGATTGATTGAAAGGTTGAATAGTTTTGACGAAACACACTGTATGGTTGTAATAAATGTTCTGTTTAGTTAAGACAAACTTTCTTTGTTTTGAACTAAACTGTGTATTTAAATAAAACGATTATTGTTTCATGCTACACTGCGAAAAGTATTTAGTTGGCCCAATTAAATTTATTTAATTCAACTAAATATTTAGTTAAATCAAATAAAATTTAGTTTATTTAACTAAATATTTAGTTGAATTAAATAAATTTAATTGGTCCTAATAAATGCTTTTTCTCGGTGTAATAGTATCAATATTTTACTTGTAAAACTTACTACTTTACTTATGAAATAAATGGAATCAGTTAAGAGTAATTAGTAATGAGTCGTTTTTATTGTTAATATTAAATATCAATTTGTTTTCAATATGATTATTTTGGATTATTTTTATTTAATAAATCCTTCAGTTGAAATTACGTTCTAATAGTTACACTTAAAACTTTCTTCAATAAGAACACATATTCGAAAAAATATAGTTCAGATCAAATAATTATAAATTCATTTTAAGCGATGGAATAACGAGAATCAAGTGGTGTGTTTAATCCACCACAAAATATTAAAACATTTAAAATAATTTAATCTTATAAACAACAAACTTTTTTAACTATTATAATGTAATTTCAACTGAAGAAGGATTTATTAAATAAAAAATATCCGAAATGATCATATTGAAAAGAAATTGATATTTTTAATTATTATTTTCCTGTATCACCTGGAATCATTATCATTATTATTGTAATAAGAGCGTGCTATTTTACGATGACAAGAAATTTTGTATATTTTTTCCTACATTTTGTATAATATATGTAATGTGTAAATATGTTTTAATTCCTAAAGATTCTAAATCAGTTTTTTTTTCTGAGATCTTTTATAGTTAAACATGATACCCTTTATAGTGAAAATAAGTATATTTATATTATTAAACGATATTTCTTCTACAACACCACAAATTATTTATGTATAAATGTATATGTATATTTATAACGACTTTTGTTCGTTCTTAATAGAAAAATTGTATGTGTCAATACAATGTTTTGTTTTATTATCAATGAGAAAAACATTTACTTGGATCAATTAATTCAATTAAATATTTAGTTAAATCAAATAAAATTTAGTTTATTTAACTAAATATTTAGTTGAATTAAATAAATTTAATTGGTTCTACTAAATGCCTTTCTCAGTGATACCTAATAATAATACTTTAGGATGTATTTAAAGGAAAATGTGGAATTTTATATAGAATCTCTTATTTTTTTTGTTAAATTGTTTGTTAAGTTTATGCTTTAATAAAATATCTTTACATTATGTATTTATTTTAATTACATTAACATAAAGAATACCAAACAAATGTACCATGTGTAGAAATTATTTAGGAACAAGTATCTTTTAATGTAAAATTGTATATTAAAAATTGAAATTAATATTAATTTAATATCAAAATGTTGAATAATTTGCCGACAGTTAAGTCTTATCAGAAGCAATAATAGTTATATTTTTGGAAGTAAAGTTTCTATCCATTGGCGGATGGATAGAATCGATTGGAAGATTTTACAAAATTTGTGAAAATTGCCTTTTTCCAATAAATAGAAAAATGTAACTGATATGCTTCTGATAAAACGTTTAATTCTTTACAAATCATGTATTAAGGCATTTTGGATATTAATTAACTGGCATTCCAATTTTTAATATAACACAGTTTCACATACAAATTCCTGTTTCCTATATAATTTTCTACAAATGGCATATCCATAAAGGAAACTGAAATATTTAATATGCTTAAATAAACAATATAAGAATTGTAAACTTGATTCTTTGATAAGGTAAGTTTAAGCATTCATTCAACTTGCATGAAGATTGTAATAATGTTACATTAATTCTTTAAAAAGGTAAATTCAAGCAATGCAACACACATTTAATCATTAAAGAAGGTTAATTTAAAGTTATCAGAAATTTATATCAACTAATAAGTGTAAATACTAAAGTGTAACTGAAAATGCAATACGCAACTGTTTAAACCAAATGTATTTAAACAATTAAATTTAAGTACTTCTTATATTTAGTTCAGTTATATCATTGCCTTAAAATTTAATCTACAGATTTATTTAGAAGAATGTTAAGATATACTTGGTTATATATGAACTTATTATAAGCTTGCTTTAAACGTCTTCTATTTGGATCAACTAATTATTTTTTTGTGTGTATAACTAGTGCTTTAAATTGTTTTAAGTGTTTTAATTGTTTAGATAGTGTCGCCAGTACCTCCGCCTAACGATTAAGTACCTATGTTAAGTAAGTAAAAACAATAGATTAAACTCGGTATTTTTTATACGTAAACTGGTATACTATGAATACACACAAAAAAACAATTAGTTGATCTAAATAAACGTTTAAAGCAAGCTTATAATAAGTTCATATATAACCAAGTATATCTTAACATTCTTCTAAATAAATCTGTAGATTAAATTTTAAGACAATGATATATAACTGAACTAAATATAAGAAGTATTTAAATTTAATTGTTTAAATACATTTGATTTAAACAGTTGCGTATTGCATTTTCAGTTACACTTTAGTATTTGCACTAAAGCGTTCTATTAGTTGATATAAATTAAATTAGTTGATTTAAATATTAATAAAATATTAATAAAACACAAAAATTTTGGAAAAAGATTTATTTATTTTTCAACATAATCTCCTTTCAGCTCTATACACTTTTCCCAGCGGTGTTCAAAAAGTTCGATACACTTTTTATAATAAGAACTGTCTTGCTCCTCAAAATAGCCATTAACTGCTGACATCGCTTCTTCATCGTTGGAAAATCTTTGACCACTGAGCCATTTTTTCAAGTTTGGGAACAGAAAATAATCCGAGGGGTCTAAATCTGGCGAATATGGTGCATGAGGTAGCAATTAAAACTTTAATTGATTAATTTTGGCCATTGCAATAACGGATTTGTGAGCTGGCGCGTTGTCTTGATGAAACAACACTTTCTTTTTAGCCAAATGCGGCCGTTTTTGCTTGATTTCTTCGCTCAAACGTTGCAATAAGTTTGCATAATACTGGCCGTAGAATGACAACGTTCACTATTGATGGCTGCCAAACAAATACTGAACAACGTGGAGCTTTCAAACTTGAAACATATGCTTTATAGACTGCGTACTTTCCAATACAGTAATATTTTCAAACAACTACCGCCACCTCTTGGTCAGGTCGGGTACTTCTGGGACCACCCTCGTATAAAGCAAAGATTAGAGAGGGTTAAGATAGGAAGCTAAGCGACGATATTGTATGTATTGCCATCTATAGTATCAGGAGAAAGCAGGACAAAAAATCTAAAAAAATCGTATTCATTGAGTAAAAATAAGCATTTTTTACTGTATCATTTTTTTCTATCTGACACCATTTTTGATGAGAGAAATGATAAACTTTCAAAAATGACAAATTGTTCTCAATTTTACTCGAAATTGAAGCACTCTAGAGAAAAAAAAAAGTGGACAAAATTTATGTATTCTTTGACGAAGAATGCAATGCCGTTAAAAAAAATTAAAAAGTTTTTCTTTTCTAATTTTTCAACTTTTAATTTTTTTGGAACTGGGTAAGTGTTTACCCTATTTTAGGGGTCAAATATAATTTTTTTCATATAGGAGACATGTGATATTCGAAAATATAGGTTTCAAGCTTTAAAATGAGCCCCCGCTGGTCTTTCTAAGTGAAATCTGTTGTTACTTATTTTCAGATAGTTTCTTAATATTAGAAATGATAGAAAATCAGTCTTGGAAATATTTTTTTATAAATTCGATATTAGATATTTATATTTTTTAATATTTTCGATTGTCTGTTCCCTTTTTTATGATATAAAAAATAAGTTTATAAAAATCATCGCGTGGGTCATTTAAAAAGCCTTCGTGGGTCAGTGTCTGACCCGTGGGTCATACGTTCACCACCACTGCACTAGACACTAGAAGTATACAAGAATGTCATAACTCTTTATACTTGTCAGATGTCACAACAGAGGAATTATATGAAGTAATAAATAATTTAAAAATACACTGTCTGCTGGTGATGATAATATTCATAATATCCTTATTAAAAATGCTGCTTTACAAATTATTCATCCTCTTTGTTATATAATAAATTAATCTTTTAGAAATGGTATCTTTCCCTCAAAACTAAAAACTGCAATTGTGAGACCAATTTTGAAAAAAGGAGATCCATTGTTGGTAGAAAATTATAGGCCTATAAGCCTCTTATCAAGTTTTTCAAAAATCTTTGAAATTGTCAAGTGCAAACGTCTTATTCATTTTCTAGACAGAAACAATATCATCGCCAATACGCGACATGGCTTCCAAAAGCATAGATCCACAACTACAGCAATTTTTTCATTTATAGAACGCATTATTTATCACTTGGATAATGGATATATTGTACATGGTGTATTTATGAATTTGTCAAAGGAATTTGACAATATGAACCACCAAATACTATTGAAAAAATTAAATATCATGGGAATAAGTGGAACAGTACACAAATGGTTCAAATCATATTTAAATGCTAGATCTCAGAGGGTTTGTATAAAATGAGAAGTTGCCAACTTTCTCTCAGAATCTAAAGACATACACATGGGCGTACCACAGGGTAGTGTCTTAGGTCCGATATTATTTCTCCTATATATAAATGACTTACCAAACAAGATAGACTCGCCTTCTGTAACACTAACAAGCTATGCTGACGATACAAAAATTCTAATAGCAAGAAAGGACTATAATATTTTAAAACAGGATACAATAAATACGTTTCAGTAATGGCAGAATGGTTCCATCAGAATTATCTAGTGTTAAATATGTTCAAAACTAATTGTATTTTATTTAGACATAGTAGAAATAAGGTTGATTATGGTAGTGATATTAATCTAAATAACGCAGTTATTAATTAGGTAAACTGAACTAAGTTTCTTGATGTTACGGTGGATGAGAGTCTAGGGTGGACAAATCACATAGACAATCTCTGTGGTAGGATTACTAAAGCTTGCTTTGCTTTGAATGTGCTAAAATAAGTAGTAGATCAAAACACTCTGAGATCTGCATATTTTGGACATTTCTATTCCATTATGTACTACGGAATTATTTTCTGGGGCGGCACACACAGTCAAGAGGTCTTTGTGATACAGAAACGAGCAGTAAGAACTCTAGCTAATCTGAATCTTGGAGCTTCATGCAGAGACTATTTCAAAAAACTAAATTTAATGACAGTTACAGGTGCTTATGTATATGCATGCATTAATTTTGTTTGAAAATCCAGCCTATTTTAGAGACAACCTTTTAAATCATTCACATGATACCTGCTATTATATAGACAGTTTTAGTTTGCCAATTCATAAGACAACATTATTTGAAAAAGATTGTTATTATAAGTGCCTACAATTTTATATTATGCTCCCAAGACACATAAAAAACATTAAAAATGCACATAAATTCAAAGCAATAATTAAGCAGATTGAATTAAAATTGAACCCTACTGTATTGATGATTGTTACAAACATAAGTATCTTGAACTCATGTGAACTTCTAGGATTAGTTGAGAAACAACTCTAAGTATTTATTATGTTTAATACTAGTTGGAAGTAATTCTATGTTAAGATAGATTAAGATTGATGTAAACATCAGTTGCAAGCAGTGGTACTGCAGGTTTTGCTAGTTTTCCTGTAGTCTCGGCAAATGCACCATGCTAATTCTACCTGCTAATTTAAGTCGCCCTAGCACTCACAATTATATTCATCCAGCAGCTGACATTAGCATCAATCTTTTTCCCTACTTGACCTTTTCTCTGACGTGTATTATACGGCATACTTTGTATATCGTCCCTAGTACAAATAAATCTATTATTATTATTATTACAACGGTAGTTTTGTATCAAATTACACATCTGAATACCCATTGCATTCGCTACTGTAAACAAAACTTGATGAATAAAAACAATTAATTCTAAAGTTCGGATTATCAAAACCTTAAATCCAGATTGCAATGTAATCAATGTAAATAAATTGCTGGTCTGGATTGTAGTGGTATTCGGATCAACGAGACTTCACTGTATCAAAAAAGTAGATATTTTTATGTTTATGAAATATTCTGATATATTATGCAGTCGCTTCTTGCAAGTCATAGAAAAATAGTATACTTGTTATTAGAATTAAAAGTGGCACTTTCCTTGATGAGCAAGTTATGTTTGCTTATCAAATTGCAAATCAGTCAGTTTTAATACGACTGACACATATTGCATTACAGTAATTCCTGAAAGTAAAGCTAGCACAAAATCCTTTAAATAACTTTCTTCTGATGCAGCTGTTCATATAAATAGAATTTCTTTTTCTCCTATGATTAAAAGTGAAGTCTAGCAAAACATACATTTTTATACCAGTAAAAATTTCCATATATATTTCCACAGACACAATATTACATTTTGAAAATTAGTTATAGTTTCCTTTACAATGCATTGCTTAATTGATTATATTCTATAAATAACTTATTTATTACATCGGTCATATTTAAAATCAAAGGACAGTCAGCAGCATATTGATTAACTCTCATTAATTCATCTCGTAGTTGAAAATAATGTGCTATTTGTGAATGTATGTTCTCTAGTTTGTCCCTACAATAATAATAATTAATGCTTAAATTTAATAATTTGCAAAATTGCCATACCTTATTTGATGTACGCACATGCTAAAACAGAAATGATAATAGTTAATAATATATATGTAACAAAACTAAACTAACTACCTACCCTTCTAATGCTCCAGAAAAACTAGGTAAATCCAATTTGGGCCTAGAATTTAAGTGATAAATTACTTTTGTATTCAAAATAATAATTGTGTCATAATATTGTTAAATAATAATAATAAGTGTGGCACAACTCAGAATTCTGCATTAAAATAATTTATAAGTTTATATAACATTTTGATGCAGTAAAAGTTGTATTGCCAACTTCTAATATATCTACTAAATATCAAAACAATAAATTATTACTCTTTTAATGAAAAATCTTAGAATTTACAAAATCTTGAGTTTATAAAAAAGAATGATATTATTTCTTACTCATGTTTACTAGATGACCTGAAACTAGTTTTAAAAGATTTAAAGAATGGCCGTGATTGCCCAACATTAGTTGCTTCGACAGGTGGAGTATCTGTTTTACTGAAAAAAAGTTTTAGTTAATTTAAATGTGTTATAGGAATCAATTCTTTATACTTACTAAGGGTTTTGACATAATTCACAACGGTCTTTCTTCTGGAAAGATGTAGTCGGAGCTGACTGTATCCTGCAGTATCAATAACTAGTATTAGTAAAATACAATTTTACTTCACTGCCACTTCCTTTATGATCAGTAATAAAAAATACCACACAACTTCACGAAACATACAAGTGTTTAAAGGAAGACAGAAAACCTCTACCCATCCCTACGTCTGTCAAATACAAGACATGCTATGTAATTCTTCTTTTTTGTGCATCATTGGATATTTAGTTTAGATATGGGAAAATGGAAGAGCAAATAAAGAAAACTTTTTGTATTTTAAAAGGAAATTAAAGAAATATGAAAAGCAGCTTGATGATTTTAATTCAGAAAACCTAAGTGAAGGCTTTTTTCAGTGATACAAAAGAACTGTTGCTCCTTTTTATAGGAATATATCTCATTCTTCCTTCAGTTTGGATGGTTTCACGGGTCTCCACCTGTTTTGACTAAGACACTTATCAAATTACCAAACAGTTAACAATTTATTAAAACCACAAGCTCCTACAAGCTCTACTTCTACTCTAATAAAGGTACGGATAATCACGGCGTTCCGGGCAAGTGGGGTGCAATACAGTGTAGCAAACCTTAGTGTGCAGGGACGGTATCGGATAGTAACGGACGGACCGGGTAAGGAATGACGACTCCCGGAATACTCGCAGTCAAGTCTCTGACGACATATAGCGGAGATGAAGAGACCAGATCGGGGTGGAAAGGGAATCGGAACTACGGTTAAGAGGACTTACTTTTATATTGCCAAGCAGCTGCTTAGTTAGATCTGCTGGCTTTGAGTTCCGGGATGGAACTAAATAAAATGACACACATCTTGTTATATAGGTGCACTGGGAGCGTGGGGGAAATGGTAGGAGTGAAACAGAGCAGTGTACGCCAGATAAACAGTCAGGGAACAGACTCGTGCTCGTGTTTGAGTCAGAGGCTTATCCGAGTGGCCACACATCATGCTGATGATAAGGTTACTCACTGTTTCCAGGTCACTCTTACCTCTCAAAATAATTAACCAAAATAAAGTAACTTAGTTACATTACATATGTTACATGAATAAGAAGTCTTATTCAAAAGCCCAAAAGAATAAATTGAAAATAACATATATTTCAAAGAAAGAGTAACATATGTGATGCCAGCTATGAAAAGGTACCGTCAGGGTGAAAAATAGGATTTTGAGTTAGTTCTACTACCATTTCGAATAAAATTTTCAAGAGTCCAATCAAATGTTAATAGCACAATCTTTCAAAAACTACAATTTTAACATGAACATAATTACCTGTGTTAATCAAAACAAAAATTTAAAAAATATACACGTTACCGAGGCTGTACTCGGTCATGTTAAAAATTCATAAACCAAAATATGAAATGAATGAAAGACCGAAATATATAAACCTGAAACTACTAATTTTAGAGCTTCGTGGCCATGGTGACTTTTGATCAGGATGCTATAAACTACAACATATAAAAATTTCAGCCAATTTGACCGGGATCCAATTTTCATAAGAAACATGCAGGGTCCTTTGCGCATATATCAGCAAAATTAACAGAAACAGGCTGGCTTGACATGAAACAACGGTGCTCTATACAAACAGCAACGTTACAGAATAACATAATAATTAACCGGCAGCCACCCTATCTATGCAATAAAATAAGGTATAGAACAGATGTACACAATATAAATGTGCGACACAGAGGTCTATTGACTATACCCAAGCATAATACTGCATTACTCGAACGCTCATTTAGTTATATATTATATAGCCAAATCAATTTGCTGTGTACAGAGAAATTAACAATTGATACTTCTGCTTTGAGCATTTCATCTCCCAGTAAACTTCCTAAAATCTCTTTAAATTCTCCTATGATTTTCTTAGATATATAGATATTTTCAGATCATTTGGAGGAGGTTTTTCCTCAGGTTTGTAGGGGGAAAACTATTCATTAGTCAAATGTGATAAGTTTCTGGAAAATCCCCTTTTGATTGCTTCTCCTTTGCCAAGGAAAATAAACTTTGTATCAATTATCTTGCACTGTGCACTTTGTGAAGAAATATACTTCTAAGTTGCATGTCGAATGTGCAATTTGCATTATGTTCAAGCTTTTCAAAAATTAGTGTCTCATAATCTTTCCCAGGTCAACAAACCTACCAAAAATTTGTTTTACCTGGTATCTACAAGCCAGTCTTGTGTTCAGTCTGCATAGCATGAGTCTTCCTGCATTGTAAAACCCTATCGTAGGTGTTGTAAAATCTCCTTCATCCCAAACAACAGTTTTGTTGGTAACTGCACTTGTGTCAGTTCCTGATTGTTTTGAAAATTATATGACATGCCGAGCTATTATCAATAATGGTAGCCAAGCATGTTGCATAATAGAGAGCTGTTGAATAAACTAGTGTTGTCACGCATCTCTCATTTGTGGAATCGGTAAGATGATTACTTCAGCTCAAAAAGGGTGCCACAATCAGTAACATACGTCTTTGCAAAAATTCTGAACTTCGTTTAGACGTTGAAACAATTATTTTGCCTTCATGGAATTGTTCCTTCAGTTTATGTATGTCTTCCTTGCAGACAATCATTTTGGCCATCATAGAGATAAGTAGCTGTTATTAGAATCTGAGATATATTCCCTTATTGTAATAGATGGCTTTAAAATTGGCGAGACAAGTAAACCAAAGGCCATAAATACTATTTTTGGTTGGCTTCCTATGGGAAGAGTCGAATGTAATACTCATTCATCTACTCTTGTCTTCTTTTTCCATATTTATCAACACTTTGTAGGGCAGTTCAATAAAACAGTTTTGGGGAATTAGAGGACACTGCATCAATTAAACATTTTCTGCCTGAAAATGTATGTTGAAAGTATCTTTGTCGCAGTTGACCTCCCTTTTCGTAATTGGCACCCCAATTTTGGCGATTCGTACAATTGTGCTCTTGATTTATTTTTGTTTATAAAACCTAAAATAGTTAAAAAAACCTTCTTTACACTAGTTTTATTGTGATTTTATGAAAGATTATATCGATAATAGACATATATCTCTCGTTTTCCCTTCTCATCCATCAGCTTTTCAATATTACATTCTGCACCACTGACAAAATTCACTTCAAAATTCCAAAGGCACCTTTGATGGAGTTACTTTTTGCTTATACTATATTATTATTTTTTTAAGTTTTCTATTAGTTCTTTTTTGAAATACATGTTCATTTTTGTTATAAATCTTTAAACATCTACTTATTATTACTGATCATAGAGGATGTGGGAGCATACTACAATTGAAAAATTAAACACACCAACTTAGTGAAGTTATATTTCAGTTGCACATGCTACCACTTCCGAAATGATCAGTTCCACTGCTTCTGTTTTGTCTATTTGTTACTGTTTCATTTGGGAAGAGGTTGTCATTAATATTTACACAACTTCGAATATCACAATTTATTAGAAGAAAAAAACAGTTGAAAACCGAAAAAGTGGAGAGAGATGGTTGATAAGGCCAAATCCCACGTAGGGATGTAGCGTCGTGGGATGTAAGTTACTGTCACATATTTCTATTAGTCATTCAACGCTCTCTATTGCCACAGTATATATAACAATCAGTAGGTTCACTTGCATGCGACACCATTCATTTTATTAATCCACCTTCGAATATCACGCCCATAAACGAAGTAGTGGACCGACGTTTATCGGTCGGCATCGCCTACGAATAATAATAAAACGCCGGTAAATAAAACGCAGAACCGCATTCAGTAAAATGTCTCGAACAAATATGTAAACAAAATCTCTTGTTATATAATAGTATAGTAAAATATGAAGTAGAATTATGTGTAGTGAACCATTTGATTGAAGTTGTTTTACTTATAGAATCTAATAAATAAAACGATGATCAATTTAGGTATTTAAAACATTTATTAAACTAAGTTAGAAGAGTTGTTTCTTGTTACATCGTTAATTACCAACTAAAGTTACATTATTCTTTCAAGCCATTAACCATATTCTTGCGCTGCAATAGTCATTGCATTTTATTTAGAAATAATCGCGAACAAATGCATACGTACAATTTGAATACCTGTCAACAAACAAATGGAGAATCTAGGTCACCGAAATCACATACGTACAAAATAAGGGAGATGAAATCAATTTACACTATAATAATAATAATTAATAATAAAATTTATTTTTATTCATATTAAATTAAAGACACAATGACAAACGAAATGCTAAAAAGTACAATCCTAAGCACGCTTTGACTTTTTTTAACAGTTGAGAGTAACAAAAGACGCTGTAGGCGTTGACCTAGATTCTTTATTGTTGAACTCTTTTACTAAATCAACATAAAAAATTTTATTATGTAGGATTTCGTAATCGCTTATTTGTTCTATTACGTGTTAGTAATTCAATTTTAAGCAATTGGTAAATATATACAAAAGTGAATTCTTAAATACGGCATTGTTTTTACGAGCGTATTTATTAAAAAATAATAGTATGTAGGAAAAAATAACCTGAAATTGGAAACCTGAAAAAACGAATTGTAGTTCTTTCCAAGGTATTTTTACAGCCTTTGGTGGCACAACGACTAACACTATGCATTGTTTACTGGCACTAATACTGCGCGATTGTGGGTTTATCTGGCTCTGGTCATTTCGATACGTTCTGTTGCGTGTTTGAAACAGAACTGCTGTCTGCATACTGCCGACTCACGCCAGCATGTAGTGTGGTGGATGGAAATTATTTGCGACAGTCACATTACTGCATGTTATATATACTGTGCTATTGCTCTGTCTACCTTTTTGCTGTATAGCGTATGGCCAGTATTTGACAGAAGCAGCGGTGGGTAGAGGTTTTTGTCTTGCTTTAAACACTTACGCATTTCATGAAGTTGAATGGTACCAGCAATAGTTAGCACATACCCTTTTGTATGTTCTGTTAACTGATGGCAAGCATATTAACCGGTTGCTTTGAAAATTATACAGATGCAACTTTTGCCGGTCGCTAACAGAACATCTAATAGGGTACGTAGTAACCATTACTGAATGGTTCTACATGCTATTACTGATCATATACATAGTTCGAATATTTAGGGCGTCTAAGATTGTGCAATATTTTGAGGGAGTCAATCTATTTCATTCTAAGGAAATGTAATATTGCATTTAGATTTTATACATACTTTGTTCTTGTTTCAGTTCCTTGAAACAACTTTTTTTGCTTCTCATACCTAAAACAAATCGAAAGACAATATTAACAATAGAATTATGCAAAAATATGTATAAGTAAACATTACAATTCCTTTTCTTTTACTTCACACTTAAGTTTGAGAAAACGAATTTCTTGCAATAATGCTTGTGTTGATGGATCGTCTGGAGATTGCGGGTCATCTTGAAGGCTAAAATTTTCTATTTATTGCGAAGAACAAAATAATATTCTAATTGCTTACGCTAATGGTTGTTCAGATTTTGCTACCGTCTGCTCTAAATTCGTAGAAAGTTGCTGGCATTTTTTACGAAGTTGTAAGATTTCACGTTGACCATGCAAGAACAATGTGGTTACGTTATGCTAAAAAATAATAAATATAGTTACAATCAGCTAATATATGACTATTACTGAATTAAACAAACCTGTGCTGCTGATAAACGATCATACTCTTCCTTGCTCACAGTATTAGCTTTATATTTAGCATATTCGTTTTCTATGCTCTTAACGTAATCTGTTAAATGAATGTTATCTTCAATAGAATCTTTTGATTGTTTTTGCTGCTTGTCACTGCAATCTTTGCACCAAAATACTAAATCATCCTAAAAAATTTTTTCTTAGTAAGATTAGTACCATTTAAATTTAATAAATCATACATCTTTCCAAATTTTCTGATCATAGGCGATTTCTGCTTCTTTTGAACATCCTTGACAACGCCGTATCACAATTACGAAAGAAGGCTTAAATGCATACGTATTTACTTTAATTGAAATATTTTTAAACATATAAATAGTTTACCTTTAATATTTTTGTTATTTGTTTTGCTTCTGTTTGTGTCTTAGTTTTCTTAGCTTCTAATTCATCATAACCGTCAGAAGAAGTAAGATAATGCTGAGGAGGTCTATCTTCTTTGTCGAGTCTTTGTAATTCCATGGATTGTTCAGTTGCTGTAATATAACCAAGCATTTATTTAGTCGATGATATTTTTGGCAAAATTGCAAAATAGGACTCTTTCTGATCTATTTGTCAGTTCCAAAAGATGGTTCTTTAGTACTTAATATTCATAAACCTGTGGCTTTATTATTCCAACAATTGTGGTATCTCTTTTACCTGATTTGATGAAATCTGCTTTATTTAACACGTTGAGCATGGCATGATATCAATATACTGTCCCACTCTCATAAGTACACTAGTTGAGACACACTGCTGCATCTCACTATTATAATTAATACACTTGACCGGCATGCATACAATCAGGCGCGTGCTGGGTCAATTTTAGGGAGCGAGAAAATATTCCCTTAGAAGGCCCCACCACCCCAGTTCATATGGCATTCATTAGTAACTGTCAGTACATGTAACATGTCAGTCTGGGAGATGAGAGAGGCATGGAGGTCTATTCTACTACAAAGTATGTTTTAGCAATTGCTAGGGCAAAAGTCGACGTGAAGCACTATCAGCCGGATTCTCTGGAACCGGAACGTAATACCATGGTATTCGTCATGATGAAGGAGCGATGATATCTTGAATGAAAGCTACTCGGTTAGCCACAAGTGTCTTACAGTCAGGGAGCCTTAACTAACGATCGTATCGTCAAACGTGATCTGCTTCTTCAAAGCATCAATGAGACTTTGCACCAATTCTGCTGCTAAAACAGCACCGCACAATTCCAAACGTGGGATGGAGATTGTTTTGAAAGGTACAATTGCGGCCGAAAAATTTTCAACGGTAATATATCAAGATAGCAGATTTTTCTGATATTCACATCGAATAAATCTGACTGAATCATTTATGACATTTCAGATGAATAAAAGTGATGTCTCTTATGAGAGTTTTTAAAGTCGAGATTCCGCAGTTGCAATAGACCGTTGAAAATTTTTCGGCCACAACTGTACAACTCTAGTTTACCCGAACATCAAAAAAACTCGGATATAGTTGTCAGAATACTGAACCTTTAAAATATGCTACAGCACTATAACCAATACCAGACGCATCCGAGAATGCATGAAGTTTTTTCTGGCGCCGAGTCTAAACTAATACATCTAGACAATTTTAAATTTGAAAATTTAGGAAGTTCCAACTTGAACAAATTAGGCATGTTATTGATCACTGCCTCAGAAATGGTCATCCTAATCTATTTTCGCCATCCATAATTGCTGCAGCAACCTTTTTGCTAACAGAACCACTTAAAAATCTTAAAAGATCATAAATTCTCGCTACTTCCGATAAGATATTTCTTTTTGTGCAAGGGCGATCAATAGGGTGACACAAGTAGAAAAACACGTTCACCATGGAGTCCCAATGAACACCTAAAACCTTAATAAAGATAGATTCTTCTTTGTCTAATTGAACTGGCATTTTTACATCAGTCGATTGTACAGTAGGAAGAAGTTCCGGACAGTTACTTGCTCACTTTCGTAGCTCGAATCCTCCGGATCGCAGAACCTGTATTATCTCCAATTAAAGTTTTTGTGCAGAACCTACGAATTAATGTCTCCAAATTACGTCATCAATTAAAATATGATTACGCAACTCATCCGCAACATTAGGATACTTCGATTCTTCTAAATTAGCAAATCCTTGAATGGTTCGCAAAGCCAAAACCTGTTGGTCAGGTGCGGTCGAGTTGAACAGAGGGAGGTATATTGTTACTTTAAATATAATTTCATTGTTGGTAATTTAAATTCAGCCGTGTCGTAGGGCCCTTCGAGACTACTTTATAAAGGCCCACCGGGAAACTCCCGGTATCCCGGTGGGGCAGCACGCGCCTGCATACAATAATGTTAAAAATACAAAAAACAAGTTAATATACTATGTTAAACATAAAAACAGGTGTCAATCTGAATAACTAGTTTTTGTGCTATATTGAAGAGAGGATTTATATAATTTTGTATCACATGGTTTGATCCGGAGGCTAAACTTTGTATCATACACTCAATGCATTAAATAATTTCTAAATTCTTCTATATTTCTATCTATAGTAGAAGATTGTTCATACTTACCACCTTCAGTTGAAATTAATATCTGTGTTTGACTGTTATCAGTCTCCTCCTCGGTCTTGATATTCTTAGCAAACACAGTACCACAGCCACATTTCGTTGCTTGTTCCATTCCAAACAGGTGACAAACCTCTCTACAAATCTGAGACATGATTTGATTTTTCGACATAGGTACATTTACAGTTTGTTTGTATTCTATTACTGATTTTAACAAAGGGGTTACTTCTGTTTTTCTAGGCACCCCCATATCGTTGCATTTTACAAAAATATCTAACATTCCAAGTACTTGTTCATCTTTAGCTATTAAATGTGCTTTAGTTTGGAAATACTCGTCCTGTAAAGCAAGTTATAAAAATATACTGGTTTTAAAAGTATGGTCTTAATACCCATGGTTCTTGTAAAACACCTTGTACAGGGATTGTAGCCCTCATAATCAGTTTCCTTGTTGCTTCCTTATACATATAAACTAGAGGTAAACTTTTTATCACTGTTTCAAACAGTTGACTTGGACGACTTAGATAAAACATGTTACATATTACATCTGCTAAATCTAAATTAGGCACATACAAATCTCTGTTCCGAACACGTACTGAGTTAAAAATACCAGGATTAATAAATCTACAAAACAAAAATTCTTAATTATTTTTATAAAATTATTATGATTGATAATTGGATGGATGCAAATACATTCAAAATTTGGTACGTATTATAAAGTGAGTAAATAAAATCAGCCATGCATTCAGTTATGCCAATATATAATGTAATGCTTGTTGTTGAGTAAGTCCACGATCTAACCACATTTTTGCAAAAAGTAATAGAAAACAGGTCACTCAAAAACAACCTAACAAACAAAAACAAGTCACGATAGACTGAGGAGACAATAAGTCTCAAATAGATGAAATGTGATAAATTGTGCATTAACATTTTTCAAAAAAGTTTCAACACACTTGCAGGTAAAATTCGTAGAAACTAGTAATATGACATGTGGTCAAAATGACCGCTACCATCCATTCGAGACCTGGTATGAAACAAGAAATTGGAAAATAAAAGCAAATCTTATGTATTATAAAACAACACAAAAAGTTAGGAAAACTCACAAAGATAAGCATATTAAAGTTAAAACAACAAATATATAAACATATAAATATGGCAAATGGTCATTTTGACTGTATTTGTCTTTGTAGTATTAAAGAATTTGAAGTAATTTACTTGAAGTTGGGAGAAACAAAATTAATTTAAACCAAAATGCACACAAACTAATTTACTTAAAGATCTAACTGAAAAGATAATTACAAAACTTAATTAATTACAATAAGTAATTAAATAGTATCAAAACTACTCAAGTTAGCAACCTACAATTTTAAATTTTTGAAATTTATATTAACAGATAAATTGTTTAGTGGAAGAGTGTACACTATAGGATCATTCTATATTTGTTTGCCATGCATTATCATTAACAGGTATGTTTCTTTTTGTTATATTAAATTATTTCAATTTTTTGACAGTGTTTATGGTTCTGTAATAAATGCAACAAGATTGTCACTTAACAACTACATGTTTATTTGCAACTAAATATTGTAATAAAATTGTTTACCTGACATATATTTTGGTGTCTTTCGGTAGTACGGCCCAACTGATATTTGTTATCTGTATTGACACCTTGTAAATATGGGCTGATTCTTGACCACTTGCTATCTTTGATATTTCACTAATAGATTCCATTTCCTATAATATAACAAATGCAGAAAATTTAAACATCATTTTCAGCAGTATGGATTATTTACCTTGAACATTTATTAATGGTTAGTCATTAATATTATATGCCATAACATTAGAGAAATTGTTTTAAATTTATCAATAGTGGATAATAATCATAGCTAGTTACGCATAATCTTACATACTCCTTATACAAACTGTTTACTAAAAAACTCCAGTATTTATGGTCCAATTTCCATAAACCAAAAACCAGATAAAATGGTTCTATACAGTACTTATAGAACCATTTTATTAGGCTTTTGGTTTATCGCAATCAAATCATAAATAATGTAGTTATGGCTTACAGCTTTTATAGTAAACAGCCTGTGTATAGAGAGGTATTTGATAGTAAATAATTAATGTTAGCCCAAGATTCTTAAGTCACTGATAACTGGTAAGTGACAAAAGAACATGTATAGTGCTTTCAACTAAACCATGCCGGTCTCGCAATGTAAAGATAATAGGAGAACGACTATACCAGGTTATACAATAAATCAGGGCCATAGCTAGCAAATTTTGCGCCGTGGGCAAGCGACATTTTTTGCATGCCCCCCTCAGTGCTATTAAATTAAATTGCAATATGTGTAATTTTTCTATGTTCTTACCACAAAGAGAAGAATACCGAAATGCAGTTAACATAAATGAGAACGTCATCACTAGCACAACATGTAAATAGTACATCTCACAACATAGATTTCGGCAATACAAAAGTCATCGTGAATATACAACATAAGACCCGATGAACCATAAGAGAAGCTATTAAGATCGAGAAACGTCTGAACAATCTTAATACCAGGAACGACACACAACGACTACTATCAGCTTGGATATAAGCCAAAGTTTATGCTTGATAATGCAAGTCCTAGTTAAAAAGCTATTGGTTTTTTGTTCCGTTATCATAAACCTGAGGCATGACCGCTCCTAAAGTGCATCTCACGTGGTCTCATTAACGCTTAAGCTACTTTACCTACATGCGGAAACACGTGTATGCAATCAGTTCTCGTTAACGTTTGTACTGTGCAGTTGCATTTGTTTCGTAAGAGTGTTGGGTTTGTGTAAGTGTTCAAGAATGGCGGAAAATCAAGAAAACACTACTTTAAAAAGGAAACAAGTCGCAATTCCTCAGGTTCATGAATTTTTTATGCGGAACAAGCCTCGAACACTAAGGAAATTACTGAAAGCCGTAAATGACGACGAAACCTTACCAAATTTTAAACTAGACACTTTTTCTAAAATACTAAAGAAAAAGTTAAAATTTAAATATGCATGTTGATCAAAGAATGCCGTGCTTGTTGATCATAAAGACATTGTCCTGTGGCGGCAACTGTTTAAAGGTCACAGATCTTTTTACCGCTGAAACTTGGGTTAAAGGTGGTGAGCTTATTTTTCTATTTTATGAAATCTGGAAATCTTGTCTCCAATGGAGTGGTGATAATGACGCACGCCATTAGAAAAGAGGAAGTTATTTCTCTAAAAAATCAATTACCTTCTCCATTTTCATATTTAATTTATTTTCTAAAAACAGGTCATACGCATAATAAGGTATGGCAAAATACAACTTTTAAACTAAGCTTTGTTATGTTTAAGTAGCGAGTGACGAGTCTGATTTAATTGTGGTGTATTTAATTTTCATCAGTATCATTTTCCATATTACACTGAAACCGTAAGAGCGAGTTATGCACACACGGTATGCAAACGCGCATCATTGTAAATGAAGCTTCAAGGGTCAGCTGACTTCCATTTTGTTTATGTCTTGCGACAGCTTATTTCAGATGCACTTCAGGCCATTTTTTTAAAGAATCTACTGTTAAATTAAGTTCTAACTTTAACTATACAGATTGTATCTATATTTCAACCGTAATGATTGAAGTAATGATAATGATTGATGTAAGTAATGATTTTCTATTAAATTTTAGTGTCAATTGCAACGAACATACCCTGGTTTGATTTTGGTTATTTACGAACTTGAAATGTATTTTCAGGTAAAAAGTTTTGGTCCAAATTTGAAATCGATATTTGCAATTTCACATCTTAACAGGTCCACTATCTGTACTATCTCTACCAGCTGAGCTACTGAGAAACGACTATCAGCGAGGCGGCAAATCTTCCATATGAATTAGATATTTTAGCAGACATACAAAGTAACTAGATATTTTTGAAAATACTATTAATGAAGATCAGCATATCGCATGACAACAACATCAATATTCAAAGCTTCTAGATTATTATGAACCTTTCCGAAAGGAAATTAATTTTATAAATGAATGATTAGATGAAGTTAATTTTTATTAAGTTAAATAATGATTTACATTAAATTATATTTTGAATGCAAATTCATATAAAAAAATTTATCGTCTCGGCTGGAAATCGAACCCAAGATTGGTAGTTCAGTTGGTAGAGATACTACCTAGACAGTGGAGGGTCCTGGGTTCATGGTAAATAAATAGCACTGCATGGTTGTTCTGATAGTTCTGGTGGAATTCTTGTAACACTTCTTTGTATCTTCTCTAATGCCGCTATATCCTTTACATAGTAACGATTCCATATTGTATGTGCATATTCTAATTTTGACCTGATGAAGCTCTTGTATAATTTTAAGATCATGTCTAGAGATTTATTCTTGAATGCTTTTTGAATTAAATAAATGAAAGAATTGACTTTTTTTGCAATTGCATTTACAAGAGTTTCCCATTTTATATCGTTGCTGATGATGACACCAAGATCTTTTTGTTGATTGACATGCTGTAGTTCAATGTTATTTAATTTATATGATTGGCTGTTGTTGTTTGGTCCAATATTTAATACTGTACATTAATATGCATTTAGTTTCATTTTCCAAGTAACTGTCCAGTCTCTATTATCTTCAAGTCATCATTCAGCTCTATGTATTGTTCCAAGGGATTTGCAAAATATTTGGTGTTATCAGCAAAGAAGATTAAATTAGTTTTGATGTTATTAGCTAAGTCGCTGACATAAGATTACAAAGAGAAGGGGTCTAGGACCGATCCTTGGAGCACTCCACTTAGCACTTTATGTTGATTTGATAGGAAATCATTTACTCTGACTTGATAATATCGGTTTTAGAAAATCCTCTATCAACTGAAGTAAATTACCTCTTACTCCAAAATGTTCTAGTTTATGTAATAGTCGATCATGTGGAACTTTATCAAAAGCCTTTTCAAAATCAAGATATATTACATCAGTTGGCTGTCCTTCATCATGATTAAATATCTATTCATTTAGACAAGCTAGTAAATTGGATGGTGTTGATCGTTTTGGTAAACATCCATGTTGTGTGTGTCTGGAATAACATGATTTTCTATTAGAAAAGGTGTTAGTGTCTTTAAAATCACTTTCTCCATTACTTTACATGGATTACATGTTAAGCTAATTGGGCGGTAATTTTTTGGTGATGATTAATGATTAGTTAATTAATTAAGCCAAAAATGGCTTGTAGGATTATCCTCAGGTTTTGCCCAGTGCTTAGTAAATATATTTAAAATGACACTACAAATTATGTTGTCTAGAAAATCTGGTAATTCAGAATTTCGAAAATCTGTAATGCCGAGTTTCCGCTTTTAAATTACTTGCATAATATTATTTACACTAACTAACAAAACTCGATGTAGCCCGATTCTATAAATAACATTAATTCGAAAAAACTTTGGTTTCTATAATAACTATCCCTTGAATTTATATTAGAAAACTGGTGTATATAGAATGTATATGTATATGGAAAGAACCGCTTTGCAAGCATTCGAGAGAGCCATTAATGTACCTAGCTGTTGTTACAAACTTGAAGATAAACACTAGGTATTAACCAAACAAATAGTGTGTTACATAAAGAGAACGGCAGCATCGAAAGTCAAGTATAAAGATGACGAGAAACTGAGAATGCTGTCGAAACTGCTGTATATGTGATTTTTATTTCACATCCTATTGTTAAAATTGTTCAACTTGGAAAAACAAATCATTTCGTCCTTCATTATAATAAAAAATATGGAAAAATTTAATATTTTGAAGAAAATTATAAACTTTACGCGTCTTGTGGGAGACCAAAATTTTCTTCAATTGGGCCAAATTTTTTGTGGTATATGTGGGTATATAGAGACCACGTTTTATCAACTTGAAATTAAAAATTTCCAAAAAAATTTTTTCAATACACCCTAATGGCCAGTCTTGAGCTTCAAGTAATTTTTTAAACTTGACCTCATCTAATTTGTTTATAGTTTGACTGGTCGCTAAGGTTGTTTTATTTGATTTTGATTCATTGTTATGAAATATGTTTAACATAATTTGAGTCGGGCATTTACTCGTGATTTATTTGAACCAGATGCTTCATTTGTTTGTTGGACCGACCGCCTTGAACATGCCCGACAATACTTCGGTAGACATTTAGAAGCTTGTTTGCGGTCTAAAGGCTGATTCTCACTATAAGACAAGACGACGGCAGGCAACCAACAGCCACTGGACCGACAAAACATTATATTGTGCATATTTATGAAGGGATTCACAACAGTTCTGCGTCACCATTGTTTGTAAAAAAGTTTTGCAGGTCGGTGTTGGTCTGTTCCTGACAGACACGGTTAGTGTGAACAGTCGTTCGCCGTCAAACTGTCATGTTAGTGACCGTAACATACAAATTCTCCGAACTTTTCTGTAATCAGCGTTTGTTTTTTACATTCTACAATGAGCGATGAAAAATAATCTAAATAATTTGTGGGCCTGTGGCTTATAAAACGTTAATTAATGTAAGAGGGTTGTTAAGCATTTTAATTCTTGTTAATCCCCTTATGAATTAAATTTATAAAAGGAACAGAATGACATTTTATCAAAATTATCTTTTTTAAAAATATACATAATAAAAATAGCTTACTAACATAAAAAAACTATATAATAACACAATCATAATATTTATTAAGATAATGGACGCAACAAATGCATAGTTATTAGTTTTGGAAAGGACATTCGGTCCGGTGCCTGTTGGTCACCTGCCACCGGCTAGCAGTATAGTGTGAATCAATACGTTTTGTCGGTCCAGTGGCTGTTGGTTGCCTGCTGCCGTCTAGTCGTATAGTGAGAATCAGCCTTAATGCGGGAGATTTAGAACATTTTTTATAAAGATTTTTAAAATTAGGTAAATTAATATTAAATTAAATGATGATTTGTTAAATAAGAGCAATTTTTATCATTAATCCATCTATATATTTAAAACACAAGGCTTATTTTTGTTCCAGTTCATTTGAGTTCCACTGGGCCGATCTGAGCTATTCTTTTTTTATATTAAAGCTTTCGCTGTGTAGATTAGTCAACACTACTTAATTTCTATATATTTTTTTAATGTTTATATTTTTAATTTGAAAAACTCTAAAATGTTTAATTTAAGACGGACGAATCGGATATTCCCTTGGGACGGCCTCTCACTTTCTCCGGTGGCATGTTTCGTAAGTACTCCCGCTCTTCCGCTTATAAATATAAAAGGGTGATGCAGCCGTCCACTTCCATCATTAATAAGCGGTTAATGTTTAAAAAATTGTTAGGTTGCGTAGACAAAACCTGCATAGTTGAAAATTATGGACAACAGACGAATTAAAATAATAGCTGATGGCAATTGCTTATTCAGAGCAGTTTCATATTGTTTGTATAAAACGCAGGGAATTTGCCAACACTAAGATCGATTTTTTATTTTATTCTTATCATTTTGTAAGGTAGAATTTCCGTATGTATGTATGTAGAATAAACCAGCGGGGAGGGGTAAGCTAGTGAAGAATATATGTCGGAAGAGAGGAGGGCTAGGCTTAGAAATTTCAACTGGTTATGTTTGGTTGCGTTTATTTAAATAATCACTCACGAAAATCCGAAGGATTGTAATCACACAACAAATGTTGTATATAGGGAAATCCTTCAATGCTTTTGACCGTCGTGTCTTGACGAGGTTTCCCTAGTTTTATTTAAAACAGAAAACACCTTCAAATAAGCTCTAATAATAAAAATGATTAGTTGGATGAACTATGATCAAACGTTTGGAACTTTTTTGCAACTATGCAGTTTATAACAAAAGTGCTTATTACGGTGATATGTCATGGTTTTTATAAAGACTTGACCTTGACCAATATTCGTGTTTTTAAATCGACTTCTCGGAATTTCTTCTCAACTCTGAACATATCACTTTACAATGTTTTGACTATCCCAATTCTGATGACTTATTATTTATTAACAAATTGATGCAAAATATAGCAACAATTTTTTACAAATTAAAAAAAAATCTTTTTCAAGGTAGAGTTTTTTTTTTCTTCAGTTTTAGATTCTACCTACCTACCTCGGACGTTCTTTAACACTCTGCGTTATTATTCGTTATTTTTGAGACACCCTGTATAAGTCCTAGCTAGTATAATAAGGCCATCATTTTTATTATAATTAGCCCCATTATAAAAAGTGTTGTAACCTGGGATATTACAAGAATCTATTGAAGAAAGTTCAGAAAAGTTCAAAGAACATTTACTTAACACATTCACTGCCACCTATTTCTTTTATGAGTTTGCTCAGTGCCGAACCAACTTTCTTTTTTAAATTCATTTTTGTTCAAAGTTTAAAGATTGTTGGGGATGTTTAAAGAATAATATACAAAAAAATATACATTTTTGAAATTTAGAAAAAAGACCACGCTAGTCGCGTTGCCGGCATATTGTAATAAATTTAATCCAATATACCGCCAACCGCCTACCGCCTTTGATTACAAAATGTATTTTTATACAAAATATAGAATAAATTAATAAAAAAAAACGCTAATAAAAGTGGAAATAAAACTTTGAACGCTTTGCAACTAATCTTTACTGAGCTCACTAAATTATGGAGGCCCGCTCCTTGACGAAATATGGGATGAACGTGGTAAACGCGTTGCCGGAGGTGAATGTGTTAATATAATATCACAATAATTAAGTTTAAAACTTTCTAAGAATAGAATAAATTCAATATTATGGCAGATACTTTTTATGTTTAAATGTATAATGTTAAGAAACTTATTACCTAGACTGATGCACTTAATTGAACCTCATCCACCATTCACCCATCCATTCATCCAATTTAAATACATAAGTAATTACACATAATAAAAATGCAAGCAGTTTTGATAATTTTTTTAGTTTGAATATTTCCGAAGGTCTGCGTAATATAGCAAATTGATGAATGAAAGCTATGTTGTTTAGTAGATTGTTACCGTATAAGTGATTTTCATTGAAATCTGTGAAATCGGCCCATTTTAGTGTTATTATTATTTAATTATATTAATTATTATTAATTATATTAATTTAGTTATATTAAATTATTTGTTTATAAAAGTAATGTGCAGTGATATTCATAAATACCTGTTCATAAAATGGGTATATTGGTGTTTCATCAGATTTTGTTTCATCAACTTCGAGATGTTTTTTATGTTTCACTACAGGAGTAGAGTCAGAACTTGATGACATATCATTAGTTTCGATTGGGGAAGATACTATCACAGTAGGTTCAAGTACAGTTTGATCACTATCACACGTATAATCAGGTACTGGTAAATAAGTTGTATCGGTAGCCACTGTTTGTTTGGTTTTTTTCTTGATGCTTGTAGGTTCTAAGTCGATGCTTTTCTGTTTCGGCATGGCTTTGGTATGTGTAGGCGCAACCGATCTCGTAGGTTTTCGCACAGTTGGTTGTACAACCTGCGTGGCTGGTAGGGTCGTTGTTCTTTTAACAGCAGTTTTTTTCGGAATTTCGTAGTACGACAAACTACTCGATTGACTTTGACTAGTTAATTCATGTCCTCCACGTCCATACTGAAAAATTAATAAAATTAGTTTATTTTATTGTTTTATAATAATAATTCTAAGAATAATTACTAATTTAAAGACAAATCGTAACAATGAACAAAAGTTAATCAACTTTGCAGCTATGAAACGTATGATCATCCAAAGCACGTTTTTACAACGTAAAAACATATATAAAGGTACATGGTTAAGTCCAGATAAGAACACCACAAACCAGATAGATCATTTAATAATAGAAAAAACTCAAGCTAATTGTGTGGAATAAGTAAGAAGCTATAGAGGAGCCGATACAAACTCTGATCATTTTTTAATCAAGGCTATAGTAAGAAAAGAAATACCAAAGTTAAAAGGAAACAAAGAAACAAAAAGATAAAATAGGATAAGGAAATACTACAAAATGCAAACAAAAGGAAGGGATATATGGAGGCGATGGACAGAGAAATCAATAAAGCAACAAGGTATGAAGATGTTCAAAGAGAATGGGATATGATAAGAACTATTATTACACAAAATGCAGAAAAGTTAGGAAAACTTGTAACTGCCTGTAACAGAAAATAAAGACTGGTATGATGTGAAGAAGCGGTAGAAGAAAGAAGAAAGGCAAGAATTAAACTATTACAGGACCAGTCACAAGAAAACAAAGGCTACTACAGGGTTGCAAGAAATACAGCACATGACATATGCAGAAAAAAGAAAAGGGAAAGTCCAAAAGAAGAAAATAGAAAAATTAGAAGAAGCATATAACAAAAAAAGAAAAAAGAATTTTATAAAAAGTTAAAAACTGAAAAACAAGGGCATAAGTCCCAATCATTAACAATAAGAAATAAGAATAGAGAATCATGTATAGAAGAAAGAGACATATTAGAAACATGGGCATAATGCTACGAGGAAATTCTCTCTGAACAACCATCAAATAGAATAGAATAGAACCAGTAACAAGAGTGTATAGATACATTCCACGCCGATTCGACCAAAGTTGGCGGGGTACCCTCATAGATTTTTTTTATATTTTGTTCACGTAATATCCTTTCCAAGCCTTATATAAAGCTCAAATATTACTGCCCATAAATACACCGTTCGCGAGATATAGAGGTTTATTTTTTTCAGTTTTAAACGTACATGCCTATATTCAAATGCTATTTACTCGGCTTTTGTATTAGTTAGGAAGGTCAGGTTTTTTGCATTTAAAAGAGAATGAAATGGACTATCTACGGTAATTTCTGTTCGTTTTTCCAACATTTGTAACAGTATATTAACTGAGTTTTTAACAAATTCTGACTTTTCTCAAAATCGGTTCCATTAATTTTTTTCAAAAAAATTACAACTATTGCATGCAATGTTCTTATAATTGCGTTAAAATTTCAACTTGGTATCTTTATGGAATCAGAAGTTATGAATTTTCTTCTATAGTCGTGAGAACAAAATGTTCTGAAACGACATGCACTTGTATCATGAACAGCGAATTTAACTCTCAAAATGTTCCATTAATTTTCTCCAAAAAAATCACAACTATTGCATGATATGTCCTTATCATTGTAATAAAATTTCAACTTGGTATCTCAATAGAATTGGAAATTGAGACATTTTTTCTGTAGTCGTGCGAATACACTTTACACACTGCAACAAGAATTATCCGAAGTCCACGGGACGCAGTTGCGAGCAAACCTATGAAAAGAACCTTACATATACAGCTAAAATTAATATTTACAAAACTATAATATGGCCAGTTGAGAACTTTATACAACTGAGTGCTGAATCTTCATTTACTGGAAAGGTAACAACGGTTGCTTTTGCAGACGATTTGGCGTTAATACTGGAAGCAGAGGATGTAGAAGAATTAAATAAGAATGCAAACAAGTTGATAGAATGTATGGTCAGATGGATGGAAAATCACGAATTGGAAATAGCTTCACAAAAAACTGAGCTGGTAATATGTAAGGGACCAAGAAGAAGAGTAGGATGTAAAATAAAAATAGCGGGTATAAGACTAGAGCTGTGGAAGAGAGCTAAATACCTGGATGTAATATTGAACAATTGATTCAGCTTCAGGTCTCACGTAAAATATATTACACAAAAAGTGGAAGATAGAAGAGAAGGAGAGAATTTTACCAAACATAGGAGGACCAAGTAGCAAAAAAAGAATAGCTCCCTATGGAGTAATCGAATCCATTCTACCAGCCCCATGTAGAAAGACCGATAGAGATGACAATAGAAGAGAGGGATAGACTATACCGGAGGGACGATGGCACAACAGCTAATGCAAAGAGAGAAGAAAGGGAGCGCATATTAAATAACTGTCAGGAAAGATGGATAGCACAAGAAGAGACAGCCGTATATGGACAAAGTCAATTATACTAGGTATAAGAGAACGAGTAAAGTGCAACCACAGACGGACTGATTATTTCTTAGCACAGTTCCTATCCGGACATGGAAGGTTTAGAAACTATACCTACAAAATGAAGTTATCTGAAGACAACAAATGTATCTACTGAAAAGATGAGGATTCGCCGGAACACACAGCTTTTGCATGCCCTCGATGGTCAAACGAGCGAATGCAAGCTCAACAAAAACTAGGAATAGCCCTAAACAAAAATAATTTAATAAGAACTATGCTAGAAGGAAAGGAAAACTGGGATATTATTCATGATTTTATAAAAAATATCATACGGACAAAAGAAATAGAGGACAGAGAAAGACTAAGGGGTATATAAGTTCAAGACCGTTATGAGCACTGATGTAGACCAAATAGGTAATCCCAGCGTTCAATAGAGAGTAGAAAGTAGGGGTTTTAGCTGGTAAGAGTCCGACACTGTTCAAGAGACAGACCATGAGGGTTTCTCCTACTGGTTTAAAAAAAAACCAAACTAATTTTGTTCAGTATAGATGGCTAGTAAAAATTAAATACACAATTTTGTTTATTTACATTTTGTATGAATTACAATTTGTCATCATGTTTGTCTCACTCTATCAATCAATCAATCAAATATCAAGTTATTAATGATATCACTAAACGCAACATAACTTTATATGTAGGTACTTTTCTAAAAACGCCTACCAAAATTACTAAAAATTTTGACGTTCTCTAATGAAAAAAACTTTATTAAGAGTTTTTTGTTCCAATTGCTATCGGAAATACACTGGTCTAGCCAGGTGAAGGGGCTATAAAACACCCTGTATAAAGTCTTATATTATACATCTTATCTTATATTATAAGTCTTATGCAGTCGCATTCTCCTATTTTGCTAAAGCAACTCTTTTCCCTTTGTAGATTCTCTGAATGTAACTTCGATTCTACTCTAATCTACTTAGACACTAAAATCATCAGCAAACATCAACATATTATTGGACAAATAATTAACGTAATCTCCAAAGAAAGTTAACTTTAAACATAAATATTTCAAGAGTTTATGAACTAGAATTAGTTGTGAAACATTTATCATTTCCTAATCAGTTACGAAAAATGTGACATTTTGAAACTAATTGATTTTGAAAAGCGACACTTTACATGTCAGAATTAGAAAAATTTATTTTATAACACCAGGTATCTGAAATCGTGTGCTTGTCACTCACAGTGCGCGCGTCAATTAACGGTAAAGCAGCATTTTATGCAGTTTTATGGAGAGTAATTATCCTAAAATGAGTACTTTAAGACGTTGAGTTGTAGATTAAATTAGAGGTTATATTATATATCAATTAAATCATTTCAATCTGATCGATAGTTTTATTTATCTAGTAAAAAATACTGCTTCAAAAGATGAAAACTTCAAAACTTCAAACAATTAAAAAGTTAAACAAAAACGCCTAATACAAAAGACATTTTAATTTCAGATTTTGTGAGGGTATTTATTTAAATTAATTAGTTACACAGCAAAAGTCATCTAAGGCTTTAAAAAGGCTTTGGAAATTCCATGGGTATCTTTGATGTGGGTGTATAATGCTCTCACAGTATATTTAAGTATGTTATAATTGGAAAATTTGGTTAATTAATGTTAGTAAATACCTTTAATCTGGACTTTTGATCTGCAGGTTTCTTTTCAGGTATCCTTTCCCCAGGTAAAAGGTTAAATAAAGGTAAAAGGTTTAGTGAGGATGTTTCTGTAATACTCTCAAAGTCAAATTCAGATTGGCTGGAAGGAATCCTAATAGGGTCAACCCTCATAATTGGTCTTTCTCTACAGTCTTTCTTAATATGCGCCTTCGTATCACTTTGCTTAAAGGAATATGACTCAGACGATGTAGAGTAATAAGCAGACGGTATATCAGACTTGTCACTGCTATCATCTTGTGATGAAGGAATTTGAAGTTCTGAAATTCTAGTTGCATCTTCTTGAGGAAGTGTAAGTAGTGTTGACTTTATTTGCAGTCTTTTAGGGGTTGCTGTATGTGGGCTGCTAATATGTGTTTGTTGCTTACGAACATCAACATCTTTATGTTCTTTAGGAATCGAAAGAAATCCTGGCTTTCTTTGCAGTGTTTTAGGAATGGCTCCTTTATCTCCTGCAACACCTTTAACAGATGCACTTCCTTTTTCTTCAAGAACAATAGGCTTCAAGGACTCTCTTCTATGGAAAGGTGTAGAACTTGGGCGTGGGCTACTAACACTTGATTGGTTTTGACTTGGAGTATGAGGACTTCTTGCAGCTACACTTTCTCTTTTTTCAAGAGTTGTTGGCAATGATGGCTTCCATGACACTCTTTTAGGGGATGCCGCTGTTATACTTGAGGTAGAGTTACTAATAGTTGGTTGTCTTTCACTAGAACTACGAGGACTTCTTCCAGATACACTTTCTCTTTTTTCAAGAGTTGTAGGCAGTGATGGCTTCGATGACACTCTTTTAGGGGATGGTGTTGTTGCACTTGAACGTGGACAACTAACATTTGTTTGTCTTTCACTAGGACTTCTTGCAGGTACACTTGCAGGCAGTGATGGCTTCGACGACACTCTTTTAGGTGAAGTAGCATCTTTTTGTTTAGAAACTGTAACTAGTAATGGCTCTATTTGCTGACTTTTAGGAGTAGTTACTTGCGTTTGTCTCTGAGCAGCACTTATAGAATAGGTTGCAGATTTTTTTGCAGCACCTTCAGAGGATACACTTTTTTTTTCTTCAAGAGCTATAGGCAATGATGGCACTCTTTTAGGGGATGGTGAGACGACACTACTTGCTGGTCTTTCACTAGGACTACGAGGACTTCTTGCAAATTTACTTTCTTTTTCTTTAAACTTTGCGGGCAATGAAGGCTTCATTGGTTCTCTTTTAGGAGCAGGTACTTTAACACTTAGTGGTAGGCTACTAATACTTTTTTGTACCTGACTAGCACTACTAGAACTTCTTGCACTTGCAACAGTTTCTTCAGCTAGTTTTCCTATTTCTTCTAATTTACTAATATTTTCTTTCACTTTTTCTTCAGTTGGTTGATAACCCTGAAAATTAATAAAGTACTCTTACTAAAGTCTGAACATGAAAAAATCTGGTCGCTTTGTACAGTACCACAATCATTTAAGTTCCCTAGTATCAGTTTGTTAGAATTTGAAAACAGTAGACTGTTGTCATAGAAACATATTGGTAGAATATTTCTGAGTGTTACTAAAGCTTACTAAAGATGTAGTCAAAAGAATGAAATGCGAAAAAAAATTGTGAACATTTATCAAGCAAATCCAAGTTTGTCACAAAGTGAAATACGAAAAAACATATGTCAAGGTTGATTTTCGTCAATTACCTGGACAAGGATATTATGTCGCAAAATGTATAAGGAGGCGTTGCTGATAAATACAAGAATAGAACTTTATTAAATAGGTAATCTTACTATACAAACAAACAAATAAAATATTTAAATATACATAATCTTTAACCCTTTATACCTTTTGGTACTGAGGTTCCGGGCGCACCGAGCCGCAGAGTGGATATGTGGGTGTGAGACGAGGCAGCAGAACCATGTAGGCAAGTACAAGTTCAATTTCTGATTAAGGAGGATACAGCGAAATGTAGAAATGTAAAGGATGACGTGAAATTAAAACCTTTAGTTTTTTGATACTTATTTTATTCGGTGGCTTTTTTTATAATTTTTGTGTGTACCATTACTGAGAAAAATGGAAAATAAAATCCAGAATTTAACATGGGCTCTTATGGAGACCATCTAACCTCTAGTAACTAGTTTTCACTAAAAATTCTGATGAAAAAATGTAGAGAATCTAATAAAAAACTAAAAAGACATACTTTCATATTCGAAAAACTATGCACCCAATATTTTTGAAATCGTGTGTCTAGTTATTGCACAATAATAATTTAAAGTAAACAAAACAAGAATTTTTCACGACATATGTGGAAACGCAGTAGAGATGTGGCAACATAGCACTCGAATTCAAATAATAGAACAGAATGATCATATCTATATATTTAAAACAAGGCTTATTTTTGTTCCAGTTCATTTGAGAGATCCACCGGCCTGGTGGATTTACGCGTTTCTTCTTTTAAATTAAAGCTTTCGCTGTGTAGATTTGTCAACACTACTTAATTTTTATATTTTTTAATGTTTATATTTTTAATTTGAAAAACTCTAAAATGTTTAATTTGAGACGGGCAAATCGGACATTCACTAGAGACGTCCTCTCACCTTCGACGGTGGTGAGTCACTTCCACAATTTTTTATATATTTCTTGAATCTGCTTAGCAGATTGTAATCTTTAGACTATACACAAGTTAAAAAAATAGAATATTCCCATCTATAATTGCATGCGAGATTACAAACATTCAAAACGTTTCCACTTATATTTTGGGATTGACATTTGGAGGTTAGGATGTCAACTCAAACTCCAAAAGCTGAAACCAAACATTGCTACCAACAAAATCGACAGATTTATTTGCGGTGTTGGCACGGTTCTTAACCTATTTACATTTATATTTACACTTTTAACAGTTAAACAAATGCACTCCAATCGACAAATTATTTTAAAATATACTGTAACGTTCTTTTTAAAATAATAATCAAAATGCTGTTTAAAATTCGTCTATTAATAAAGAGAAGATTATTTACAATGCACTTAATTAAAAACACTATAACTATAAACTATTTAACAAACTAAAGCATTTAGAAATGCTAGGTAATTACAAATTTATTTGAGGACTATTTATATAAAAACTATTTATGTATTAACTAATTATTAACAATTTATTTATTCAGAGTACATTTCAACACGACGCCGGTTAAGCATTAACTAACCTCCCTTCTACGCGCTAACTAAATTTATATCTATACGATGACCCATACATCAAGAATATTCAATGCCGTGTTGATGAGTCATACACGCAGCTGTCGGTGACGTCAATGGGGCGTATCGATGAGTCATACTTGCACTTGTTGATTGATGAGTCATACAGTTGATGACTCATATATCTAGAATGTTTGATGACGTCATATGTGGGTTTATTATTCGTTACACTGCCCCCCTCTTCAAGTCTGTTCTGTCCCAGAACAGGTTTTATTCTCTGGTTTCTGTAGAAAGGGTCGTGACGGTATCGACAGTCTTCACCTCGACTACATGTTCCATTACGGTAGAAATAACAGTCTACACTCTTTGATGGCCTTGATGCGGGCTGGGGATCGAAGCTAAGACCAAGATCTTCACATCCGTGTCTCTAAAGATAACTTCCAGCAGGTTTCGAACGATTCTCCAATCCAACTGGTCCCGCCCACAGCCGAATTTGGTAACTGCCAATTTGTTAATACTCCTGGTAAGCAACTCGGTCCTCAAATCCCATAATGCCCTCCACAAGTCGGCGTAATTCGGTTTCTGGTAGTAAAACTGCTTGGTTACCAAGTAGTAAATGGAGCGGTGATGATCAGGCAAGTTTAAGGCTTTGCCAACAGAGAGATTCTGATCTCGAAGTTCATCCAGCCGTCCAAATTTATTTCTAAACACTACTGCGATCCCCCTGGAAA
The DNA here is from genome assembly GCA_929113105.1 of Agrypnus murinus. Taxonomy (NCBI): domain Eukaryota; kingdom Metazoa; phylum Arthropoda; class Insecta; order Coleoptera; family Elateridae; genus Agrypnus; species Agrypnus murinus. Next base: position 33,221,254 of record OV816023.1, on the reverse strand, counting down.
TGCGGAGATCTTCGGAAACACAGTGGGCAATGGAATAATCACCCGGGACCCGGAAGAGGTCTTGTTGTATCTCGGTCGTGACTCCGAATCGGGCTTTTCTAGTTCCGGAAAACGCATCCATAAATTCTCTAAAGGTTGGCTGATCATCTTCAGGCCTTACGGTATTGACAGCCACCTCAGCATCATCTTTTCGATCCGTGACTACGTTATTGTTTCCTTCATAGTGCGCCAGACGATTGGAGTGTACCACCTTACCTTTGGTTTCCCTCTTGGCAATTTCTGGATGCGATAAATCAAGTCATTTATTCGTGTCTTCACCTGGTATGGGCCCTCCCAATTCCGCTGTAACTTTGGAGAATAACCACGACGTCTTTGCGGGTTGTATAACCAGACAAGCTCGCCAGGTTGAAACCCTCCTTCTTGGGCTCTCACATCGTACGTAGCCTTCATCCGATCACTCGCGATTCAACTATTGTTTCGGGTTCGGTCGTGAATATCCTCCAACTTCTTCTTTAAGTTGATGACATAATCATTCCCGGCTACCTCCTGTTCTATAGGTGGGGATCCAAATTCCAGATCACAGGGTAACAGTAACTCGCGTCCAAACATCACAGACGCTGGTGACTGACCGGTTGTTTCGTGGACCGATGCACGATAAGCCATCAGGAACAGATGCAGGTATTGGTCCCAGTCTCGTTGATGATCGGAGACGACCTTGGTCAAATATTTGCCCATTGTCCGATTCATGCGTTCTACCATTCCATCGGACTGCGGATGTAGCGGTGTGGTCCGAGTCTTGCGAATGCCCAACAATCGACAGACTTCTCCAAAGAGTACAGACTCAAAATTGCGGCCTTGATCCGAATGCAGCTCCATGGGCACTCCGAAGCGACTGAAAAACTCTTTGACTAGTACGTCAGCAAGTCGCAGCTTCCTGGTTTGGTAGGGCATATGCTTCTGGCCATTTGGTAAAATAGTCCATTGCCACTAAGATGTATTTATTCCCATCGTCGGTTTCTGGAAATGGTCCGGCAATATCTATAGCTATTCTTTCCAGAGGACTACCCACATTGTACTGCCTCATAGGTGCTCTTCGTTTCTCCAAGGGTCCGTTACCAGTGGCACATAGTTCGCATTTCCGGCACCACTCCTTCACGTCTTCTTTACAGTTGACCCAATAAAAACGCTCCCTAACTTTCTCCAAAGTCTTTTTCACACCGAAGTGTCCTCCTGAGGCACCGTCATAGAGATGTCGCAATACTGTAGCCACTCGGCTTCTTGGAACCACGAACTGAGACCTAATGGTGGTGCCATCTTCACTCTCCAGTACTCGCTTCAGGAGATCGTCTTCCACCTTCAAGGACTCCCATTGGGCCCAATATGCTTTAAGCGTTCTGTTGAAAGTGCGGACGGCCTCCCAGGCAGGCCTTTCTCCCACGCGCTTCCATTCCAGTACCATTTTTAGTTCGGGATCAGCCTCTTGCTGTCGTTGCAATTCTTCCGGCAACCAATTGTCGTTGACGATGGTAGTTCTTAATACTTGGCAAACCCTCTCTTCCAAACGAGAGCAAGGATGGCAATCCGTTGGACAGGGTCTTCTTGAAAGAACATCGGCATTTTGATGACTAGTGCCCGCTCGATGCTCTGTGTCAAAGTCGTATCCTTGTAATCGTTCGATCCACCTTGCGACCTGGCCTTCAGGATTACGGAATTGTAGAAGCCATTTCAACGCTGCATGGTCCGTCCTCAATAAAAACTTCCATCCGTACAATATTTGTAGAAGTGCTCAACGAACTTCACGGCAGCCAATAATTCTTTTCTAGTCACACAATAATTCCTTTCGGCTTTCGACAAAACCTTACTAAAATAGCCGATGACATTTTCTTGTCCATCCTGTATCTGAGAAAGTACACCCCCAATGGACAGATTACTAGCATCTGTGTCAAGTATGAATTTCCCTTCTGTCCGTCGATAGCTCAATATTGGTGCTGTTGTCAGGGCACGCTTCAACTGTTGGAAAGCTGTTTCGCACTCTCCGCCCCAAACATACTCGCGCCCATCTTCAGTTAACCTTGTCAGGGGCTTCGCTATATTGGCAAACCCAGGAACGAAACGCCTGTAGTAGGTACATAACCCAAGAAAACTACGAACTTGGGAACTGCATGAATCTTATCGGGGTCGGCTGCCACTCCATTTTGTGATACAACGTGCCCGAGATATTTTACTTCTTTTCTGAATATGTGGCACTTTTTCGGATTCAGTTTCAGATTGGCTCCACGTAGTCTTCGGAACACTTCCTCTAGATTTTTCAAATGTTCGTTGAATGATTTTCCCACTACAATCACATCATCTAGGTATACCAGGCAAGTCTTCCACGACAGCCCTCTCAGGATGGTCTCCATTAGACGCTCAAAGGTGGCCGGAGCGTTACATATACTGAAAGGCATAACTGTAAACTGCTATAGTCCGGAACCAATAGTGAACGCGGTCTTCTCCCGGTCTTCAGGTTCCATTTCAACTTGCCAATAACCACTCTTCAAGTACAAAGTCGAAAACCATCGTGAACCAGACAGGGTATCTAACGTGTCGTCAATGCGTGGTAAGGGATAGCTGTCTTTCTTGGTCACGTTATTGAGCTGCCGATAGTCCACACAAATCTCGTTGACCCGTCCTTCTTACTGACCAGGACCACCGGTGATGCCCATGGACTGCTGGATGGCTCGATGACCCCTTGTTCTTCCATATCACTAATAATCTTCTCGGCTTCTGCTCGCCTTGCTAGAGGTAAACGCCTCGGCTGCTGACGGACAGGCATAGAGTTGCCTGTATTGATTTTATGTTTTACTATATCTGTTCGTCCCTTCTGGGTATCGTCAAGAGCGAAGATATCTTGGTATCGGTGAACCAAACCCTGTACCTCTTTCACTTCCGTTCTATTTAGGTCTTCGCACGAACTAACAACCATACCCACTAATTTTTCACCATGGTTTTTGGGCACTGGTTTTGGAACATCAGCCATACACCTGGCTACTCGGAATACTGGCACACACTGTCCCACAAGGGTACTCTTCTTCAATGTCACCGGATCCACATTAACGTTCATAAGCCTCACCGGTACTGTCTTTCCAACCTTGATCAGCGTTTTTCCCACCAGTATGCCAATATGGATCTTCTTATCACAAACAGGCTCCATCATTCGCACACATCCTACCCGAAGATCTCCATCCAAACCTGCCTCGACAGTCACCTCGAGAAGCGTTCCAACATTCAAGCTCCCCTCGCTCGAGAATCAATCGACCGGCCCACCTAATCTCAAAACTTCCAACACGAAATTTCGAAAAATAAGAAAATCGTATGCGTATACGGGGTGTTTCAAAAGAAACAACTCACGGTGCTCAAACCGTGGAGATTTAAATGTTACACACCCTCCTCCTTAAAAAAAACAAAAAAAGAAAGACTTTTTTTTTGATTGATAAAGCCAAACTAGCGCTAAGATACAATCTAAAACCGCAATTCAAAAGGCCCTAAACAAACCAAAGAATCACTCAGCGACCACCTTAAAGAAATTTGCGATCCACGACTAGTGGTAACTACGCGTACCAAACGTCCTAGACAGAGACCAAAATTTAGGGAAGTCACAAACATGCAAAGTCCACAATCGAGTAATTAACAAATCAGAAAAAATAGAATCGAGGTCGCCTCAAAAAAGTAATCACTAGAATAATTCATAGGCAAACACCTACCTCCCCTATACTAGGCATGCACAACCTTAAACCTACCAACACTAAGGACTACCGAATCCCAAAGCATATCACCAACCTACGATTGGAGAAGGGTGGGCACAACAAAAAAACTCAAAGGGACCAAAAATAAAAAGAGCAAGGGTATCACCCGAATCAAGGGTTACCCTATTCTGAGCCCTTAGTATAAACACAATCTACAGACACATCTGAATTAGAACCTAAATAAACTTTTACCGGCCCACCTAATCTCAAAACTTCCAACACGGAATTTCGAAAAATAAGAAAATCATATGCGTATACGGGGTGTTTCAAAAGAAACAACTCGCGGTGCTCAAACCGTGGAAATTTAAATGTTACAATGTAATCATGAACAACAGTTTATTTGCAACATTAGTAATCTCACAATCCTAAAAGAAACTAGAACAGGGATGATTTCTAAACTTGTTTATTGTTTCTAGACTTATATGGTGAAACTCCATAATCATGAAATAAATAAAAAATTAATGAAACTCTCACAAGTTTATTATAATCTACCTGATAATATTGTTTCGACAGCTAAGCTGTCATTATCAAAGGTAATATAAATATAAACAAACACGTCGCCAAGGTAAATCTAATCTAACACTACCAGTAACAGAGAATTACTGAGCTCAATCTGTTAATTTATTAAAGGTACCCTGAGTTTGTGTTTGTATATCTCAAAAGCTTCTAAAATGTCTAATTTGCATTTGTTATTACAAAAATGTAGGAATTAAATATTATTTTGATGAGTCATTATGTGATTTTTGTTCTAAAACGTGTTTGGCATGATTAGATTTTTCAGGATGTTTATTTCTGTAATAATGCACGTGTTCTTATTCAAAATTTCAAAGTATTTGTCCAATGTATACTAAACTACAAAAAGAACAATCTAAAGAAACTGATGGTTTGCATCTAAATACAGCTGATTTAATAATGATAATTGAATAATAGTCATTGGAGGAGGTAATTACAACCTTGAATAATTCTTGGGTTACATGAACGTCCTTTGTATGGCTTCGACAACCTATCAAAATCGCCATGTTACTGTTGCTAATCAATTTTGAGAGATATTTATTGAAGAAATGAAAAAGGCTGCAGAAAAGGAAGCAGCTTATTAAACGAGCATAGGCTCTGTTGACAAACAAGGTCACTATAGTGGTTGATAGAACTAGATGAAAACAATCATTTTCTTCTGTGAGTGCAGTGTTCTGTTGCAGAGGGTGTGGAGAATAAATACTGTGGTTCATTGTGATAGAAAAACAAAATTTCATTGAAGAAAAGCCCACATGTACTAGGAATTATTCTGGGAGTTCTTTGAGCATGGAGTCAGAGTTTAGTCCAAGAATTTAATTCATGTATGAGATGATTGGCAATGGAGCAGTAGTACCTAAAGATACTCGAATCCATGCCTTATGGTAATGTAACATAGATCCAAGATTGTATTACGTGGGGTACCCGTGTTAACATACCCCCACGTTCCTTCCATGAGGAAGTGATTGGGATACGCCCAATCAGCGCGCAAGTTGCACAACCAGCAATCGTGCAATTGCTCCCAGATTAACTCACTGGTAGGAGCGAGGTTGCCTATCCACCCTCTACTAGCTAAGCGTTCACTAGTGACCGAGCAGTTGACTTAACACGCTGCTCACCCGCCGGCACCGGAGTACCTCGTCCAGCATAGGACTATTCCCAGCTATGCGCTCTTGCAAAGTGGGACCACTGCCCGATCGAATCCAACCTCAATTGTGGCAGGACTTGGTTTTTAAGCGGTTTTGCCACCCCGATCTACCAATTTTAGGCTTGGTGGGCCCTCGACAGAGCTTCTTTAAAGTCTACACGTTATAGACTCCCGGTGCGTACCCGATATTGGTGAAGTTGTCTTAATAGTGAGAGGCTATATATTTGCTTCAACTATCCTTAAGTGTAATGGCTTTCGGAGCTTCTCCCAATCACCGTACCCAGCTGCAGTCCGGATCAAAGGGTGGCCAGGACAGCTCCTAAGCACATTTACCTGGCGGCTTGCAGTTTCCCAGCACATGGGATGAACCTCACTTCTAGTCACCGCACTAGAGATTCCGTCAAACAGCGGGTTCCTTTGATGACCATAAATGGCCTCGGGCAACAGCGGGTTCCTTTGGTGACCTTACATGACCTAGGTCATGCAGCGGGTGCCTTGGTGACCATGATTGCCCTCGGCCAAGCAGCGGATTCCTTGGTGACCATAAATGACCTCCTCTCTTAGGCGAGATTCGAATCCGCCCACACCGGTCTCATCTTCCAGGGCTCCCCCTGATCGGTATGAGTAACCGTCGAGAATTCTCACGAATTTCTCTACCACACACTTTATCTGACAGCTTCGTCCATTGCCCTTGATAGGGATAGGGTGGAAGGCAGCCAGTTCTAGGGGTGAACGTCGTGTGGTCTCCCGTTCACCCAATGGTAATGTAACAGTAGAGAAATTTGAATGGAGGAACCATCGTCTCCGAAATTGTGCGAATAAATTGAAATCCTTGACTCAAGATACGACTGAATCATTTCCATGTAAGAAGCACAAATTGGTGGAGTCGAGATTACTGCGTTTATGAGCACTCGTAAAGGGGGCAATTAAACATAACAAAATTTCTTAATTTTCACGTAGCCTTTTGGAGCGTTCTTATTTTTGTTGTGACTCTACCAATTTTTTGCATTCCTTGCATGAAAATTTACTTGGATTTACTCGTATCTTCAGTCAAGAGGATTTCAATTTATTATTCAAATAATTTCGAAGACGATGGTTCCTGCATTCAAATTTCTCTACTGTTACATTATCATAAGATCTGGATTCGAGTATCTTACTATAGGTACTACTTCTCCATCGCCAATCATGCCCTATATGGACATACTTGATTTAAATTCTTGGACCAAACTCTCTGGCTTCATGCTAGAAGAACTCCCGGAATAAATTTTGTTTTTCTATCACAATGAACACAGTATTTATTTTCCATACGCTCTGCAACAGAATACCGCACTCGCAGAACAAAATTATCGTTTTCCTCATGTTCCATCAACCACTACTACCTTATCTGTCAACAGAGCCTATGCTGGTTGCATCTGCTGCTTCCTCTTCAGCAGTTTTTTCATTTCTTCAGTAGATATCTCTTGAAATTACAGTAACATGGCAGTTCATGTAACCCAAGAATTCTTCAAGTCTTTAATAACCTCTTCCAGTCGCCATTATTCCACGAACAGCTAATTAATTTCATGAATCAGCTTTATTTGGATTGGGAACATCTATTTTATTCAGGTAATACAAGAAGAAGTATTTATTTCACATACAGTATTTGGAGTGAAGTTTAGCAATCAGTGCTGTCCTAGTTTTTTCAGGATTACTAAAGGGGAGAGATTACTAAAGTTGCAATTAAATTGTTGTCCATGATTGCAATATCCTTTAATTTATTAAAATGTATAAATGATCAATTACTATCTCTTAGATGAGCTTGCCCTTACGTATTCAATAGGAAGGGTGGATTACATAAAAAAATCTTATATTTAATGAATGTAAAAATATTTCATGTTTGTCCGACTGCCAAAATGTCCTGGCTATGTTGCCATTTTCAAGGTGAAAAGTATAAATTTAAATCAAAATAAATCAGTCCAGAGAAGAGCATGCTATATCTTAAATTACTAACAATTTATATATATAAAATTATACAAAAATTTAATTAAATTAAATATTTTTTACATTTATTAAATATGTGGAAAAGATTAATGTCATTAATGAACGTTACATATCTTCTTAAATAAATTCTCTTTTACCTGGAAATCTTTTTCATAACAATGACACCTTTCAGTCACAATAAGTTCATAAAAGTTGCCAGATGTAGTAGAAAAAGATTTTCTATCAGAGGACAAATAATTATATTTTGACTGCACTGAATTAGTTTTAAATATTTCCGAATTAATTAAAAAATGCATCCAAAAAAGTGCTAATTTTGTACATCTTCAAGTTTTCTATTTAAAATATTTTAAACAAGAAATTAGTAACAATTCCGTTTGAAGAACTAATTTGAGGACAGTTTCATTGACATTTAAAATAGCAATTTGCAAATTGTACTTAGGTCATATTATAGAAACCATCACGGATATCGTATTGATTAAAACCGTATCAAAATCGATCAAAAGGTGATATTTACATCGCTTGACGTTTTAAAATTAACCAGGGCTATAAATAAGTTTTAAAACTTTATTTAATAACAGTTGTGTTAAGTACTTGACAAAGACTGACGTTTTCGCACATCTCGCTAATAAAGTTCTGTTCTTATCATTAAAAAGAGAAAGTCTCTATTGGTAACTTTGAAGGTTACTACTAATCTTTTTTTTTTTTCTATAGACCCTTAATAAAAATAGGGAACTATGCGTCTTGTTTATTTTGGCTAATTCAACACTTTTCATAATGTAGGCATTATTTTTCCCAAAGAAATGTTTAATTCTATCACAAAAAAACATTATTTTGTCCAAACCGCTTGTCATTAACAATTGTTTTTTTTTGTTATTGCATTTTTATTGTTAAAACTAGGAACATTTTTTGAGGAAAATAATATCTACATATGAAAAGTGTTGAAATCTTGACAATATGACTATTTGAGATATAATTGATATAATTTGACTAAATGTAATTCACAAGGCACAAGGGGTAATTCTGAGAGATCGTTGGTTGATATTTCGATTAATGTTTTAAATGTTTTCCAATATAGCGCGAGAATTCCAATTTATTGTTATCAATCTGTAGTCTATAATATCTTATTTTTACTATTGTAGATAATACAAAGTTTAGAATCATTAGTAGTTTTAAAAGCTTCGTATGCTTTATTCCATTTTATTTGCATTTTCTTAATGTTATTATTGAACCATGGTTTTAAATTACTTTGAATAGTGTATGATTTAAATGAAGCATATGTTTCTAATAAATTGACAATACTATTACGAAAATTATCAATAATAACATTAACATTGTACGTATTACACCTCTTTGCGTTTTTTTATTGTTTTGTTCACAAATTTGTTTCCGTTCTTTTTCAATACGCATCTTATTCAAATAAAGAAATCTTTAGTAAACTACAGAAGTTTCAGTTGTGTACCTTTTATATCCCTTTTATAAGTGTTTGTAACTCCTAATATACGCCGGATTCACATTCCTTGGTGGAATATAGCCGCTTCATGTGAAGCTTTAAATCCTATTAGTGAAGTGGATTAGTCCTTGTTCAAAGAGTAGATATTATAAGAGGCGAAAGTTGGTAGAGAAACCTCAATTCCGAGAGAAATAGAATAACAAAACCACTTTAAAGGGCCCATCGCTGATTCTTGGTTACTTTCGGCTCGCTCTTAATTTGTTGCGATGCCATTGGACGGGAGCACAGAAATGCCAAAGATGGATGCTTATTTTCATTCTTTTATACCTGCCAAGTCAATTCGTTATTCTGTATGTGTTCCGTGAAAGTGTACCCATATTGCAACAAACAATTAATGTGTAGTGTGTTTTTTGGTGATTATGCGAGTTAAATAAACAAACAATTGAACATTTTTAGTTGAACCAAAACATAAGTGGAGAAAAACGAAACACCGCGGGTGTTCACAAGGAATACATTTTATTTGGATAACAAATTCATTCACTTCTTTCGATTTCCAAAAGATGAAGTATTGTGTTATTTAAGTACCGTATTAGTTTAAGATTATTTTTTTTAATTCTTTAACCTCAAAAATAGATGTAACCTAATTTTAAAACACACCTCTAAACTCATAGTGGCGAGAAACCATTTGAATGTAATTTGTGTGACTACAAATGTTTTCAAAAGTTACTCAAAGTGTAGTCTTAAAACAAACATGTTTCGGTGAGAACCATTTGAGTGTAATCTATTTGATTATAAATTTTTACTAATGTTTACTGTTTAAAAGACATGTTAACTCACACTGGTGAAAAATCATTCAATAAGTAATTTATAGTTTGTATATTAAATACATACTAAATATCATTCTATAATGATAATCTACCAATCACTTGTAATAAGCTTTTTATGTTTGCAAAACTTTATATGCAATAAAGATTTTAATTAAATTGAATAAAGACAACAATTGGTGTATAGTTTTATTAAAATCATCCCCATGCCCAACTAGTATACATACGAAATTAACAACCCTGGACGTTAGCTGGTTGAGTTCAAGCGTGGTAAATATTTAAATTTGGCGCGCATTTCTGTAATCCGAGTTACAGGGACAAGCGTTCCAAGGTCATTGAAACTGATGACATGAGATCAAAGACGCCGCGCGAAGTTTCGCCTCTTATAATATAGTACTCTTTACCTTGTTTTCCAAGTCTTCCATATAAATTGGGGTGCGCTTTTGTTACATTCACAATTTTCTTCCAGTTGGTTCTGTCCATTACTTTTCTCCTCCAGTTCAAAATCTTCATCTCATGTAGGTTCCTTTCTACCTCATCAAACCATCACGTTCTTGGTCTTCTGCGTGGTCTAGTTCCAGTTGGTTTCTATTCCATCACACGCTTTGTTGTTTTATTATTATTACATGTCCTAACCATCTTCTCCGTTGGACTTTAATGAACTTCACTACATCTTCCCCTCCAAATTATTCGCACAGTTCATGGTTCATCTTGGGTCCAGATATTTTTCTTAAAATTCTTCTTTCAAATCTTTGTAACTGTTCTTTTTTGCTGTCGCAAAGACGCGAACTTCTCAAAGCGTAATTAGGCAGGACCCATACCGGGTGAAGAAACGAATCTATTTTGGTATTCAGAACTATTATACAACCACACTTTGACTATTGTGGAAGTTTGCTATTACGAGAGTCAGTCGGATAAAGTCGGGAATATGGCAACGCTGGTTGGTTTGATGAGCGACGCATGCACACTGGTATAGTGCAACATATCAAGCTTTTGGCGTTTTCGTCCGATTGTAAAAATATCATTTCTTTTGTACACAATGCCGTTTTAAAGTTTGCGAGTTTTAACATTCGTGCTATAATTTATTATGATTTTAGTTGTAGTATAACTCAACAACAGTGCATGAAACGTTTATTATCTGTATTCGGCGATGAAGCGCCATCAAAGACATCGGTATACGCTGGTTTCAAGAATTCAAGTTTGGTCGTACTTTGCTCCAGAATGAACCATGGAAAGGTTGTCTTGCAACGTCTGTTGTTGCGGAAAATATTGATGCTGTACCTTTAATGCTTGAAGAGGATCGCCATGTAACATATGGTGAAATTCAGGCATTCTTTGCACATTTCTCGGACATCGATGCATCCTATTCTGCGTAAGCATTTAGCCGTGAGAAAGTTTTGTTCTTGATGAATACCGAATAATCTATCCACTACTCAAAAAGTAGATCATGCCAAATAGTCCAAAGCAATGCTGAAAAAATCGAAAAATTCAATCGCGGATCTTCAAAACATGTCTATGACATTATTACGGGTGATGAATCATGGATATATTCTTACAAACCGGAAACAAAACGACAATCTACAGTTTGGGTGTTTCAAAATGATCGAAAAAGAAAAAGGGGGCTCCCTGAGAAGAGCAGACGATAAAGGGCCAAAAAACTAAAAACATACCCAAAGGACGGACACACGAAGACGAACAAAGCAATGGAAAGGGAAACGAATATAGGAACATGGAATACGAAAGGATATAAAAATAAAGAAAAGGAAATTATAGAAGTATTTAACAAGTATAACCTAATGATCTTAGCACTAACGGAAACAAAAATAAAAGGAGGTGGGTTTAAAAAATTAGAAGATGAACATGTACGAATATACAAAGGCATAGAAATGCAAAAACACGCAAAAGCAGGAGTAGCATATATAATACACAAAAACTGGACAGAAAAAATTAAAAATTGGAAATTAATTTCAGAAAGTATAATACTACTAGAAATCGAAATAAAGAAGGAAGAAATCCTAAGCTTCATTAACGTATACGGACCAAACGAAGGGGAGAAAGCAGAAGTAATGGAAGAGCTTTATGAACAATTACAAGAGACATTGGATAGTAGCAGAGGAACAAAAATACTGCTAGGAGATTTTAATGGAAGAGTAGGAAAAGATACAAAAAATTGGGAAAAAGTAATAGGACAACAAGGAGAGACTCATAGAAATAGAAACGGAATCAAGCTATTAGAATTCTGTACAGACAATAACTTAAGAATATCAAATACCTGGTTCAAACATAAAGATATACATAAATTCACACGAGAAGAACCAAACAGGAAAGAGAAATCCATCATCGACTACGTAATAATAGAAGACAAACACAAGAATGAAATTACAGACACAATCGTAAAAAGAGGAGCCGAAGCAGGAACAGATCACTATTTAGTCACCTCAAAACTAAAAATTGATAAAGTAGAGACAACTTACAAGGAAAAACAACGAGAGATACTAAAAGTGTATAAACTAAGAGAAAAGGGAAACCAGGAGAAATTCCAACGAAACGTCACAGAACTACTAGAAAATAACAATAAGGAAATAAGAAATGGAGGGATAGAACAAATATGGAAAATTCTCAAACAAACTTTAGTCACCGCTGCTACAAATATATGCGGAAAGTACAAAACAAGTAAGAAAAAACAGACACCTTGGTGGAATGAAGAAATAAGAACACAGACAAAAAAAAAGAAAGAAAAATGGCAAAAATACCTAACTACAAAGAATACAGAAGATTACGAGATTTATAAACAGGAAAGAAAAAAAGTAAAAGAACTAGTTCTAAAAGCTAAAAGAGACGAATGGGAAAACTTCGGTAACAAAATGGAAGAAAACAATAACAACAATCAAAAACTCTTCTACAGGGTCCTGAAAAACATGCGCCAAAAGAAAAACTGGTCACTACCTCAAATAAACGATAAATTAGGGGAAACATTAACAAAAGAAAAAGAAATAATGAACAGATGGAGGCAATATTATATGGAATTACTGACGGATGAGGGAAACAAGAAAGAAAATATGTCAAGAGAAATAACACAACAAAAGGGGGAAATAGAACCAACAAATAATGAAATAACGAGAAGGGAACAAGAAGAAGCAATAAAGAAACTGAAAATCGGAAAAGCGCCAGGGTATGACAAAATTGCTCCAGAATACCTAAAATACATGGGAGAAAAAGGATTCGATGTACTACTACAACTTATAAACAAGATATGGAAGCTGAAAACAATACCAAAGGATTGGGAAGTAGCCATTATCCTACCAATATACAAAAAAAGGGACTCTAAAAACTGCGAAAATTACAGAGGAATGTCACTGATAAGTGTACCAGCGAAAATATATGAAGCCATATTAGAAAAACGATTAAGAACCAATGTAGAAGACAAGTTAAATGATCATCAATATGGATTTAGACCTACAAGAGGTACGCAAGATGCTCTATTCACGATCAAACAACTAAGAGAGAATGATAGAACATGACAGACCAATCAGTATAGGCTTCATAGATATAATCAAAGCATTTGATAGAGTGAAACGTACAGACATATGGCAAGCGCTCAGAAACAAAAATGTAAACGAGGGACTAATAGCAAGCATAGGAAGTATTTACAAAACCACACGAAATATAATAAGAACACAAAATAATGAATCGGAGGAGTTTACAACTACAGCAGGCATCAGACAAGGAGGAGCATTAAGCCCATACCTATTTATAATATTAATGGATGAAATACACACTAAATGTAAAGAAGAAACGAGAAAACAAACATGGGGATACTACAGACTAAATCCAATAAGACTACCAAACCAAATGTATGCAGACGACCTAGCAATCATATCGAACAACGAGGAAAACTTACAATATAATATGGACATATGGAACAACGCATTATAAGAGAAAAAAACTGGAAATTAATATCAATAAATCAAAAGCCATGGTAATAGCTAGAGAACCACACTCATTAAAAATAACCATAGACAACAGAGAGATAGAACAAGTAAGAAGCTTTAAATATCTAGGCCACACAATAGAAGAAAATGGGAAAATAGATGGTGAAATAAACAACCGTATAGCAAGTGCAAATAAACTATTTCATGCCCTAAATAAAAGTTTTCTAAGTAAACGAGAAATTTCACGTAAAACTAAAATAAAAGTGTTTAAAACAGTGTTTGTGCCGATACTAATTTATGGAAGTGAAACGTGGGTCTTAAATGAAAATCACAAAAGCAGACTACAAGCAATGGAAATGAGATACTTGCGGAAGGTTTTAGGGGTAAGAATAATGGATCGAATCAGAAACAGCGAGATTAGAGAAAGACTAGAAACAACAGACATCAATAAAATAATAGAGCAACGCCAACTACAATGGTGGGGACATCTCACAAGAATGGACCCGGAGAAGCCAACAAAGACAATCTGGCAGATGAAGGCAACGGGAAAGAAACCAAAAGGACGACCTCGATATACGTGGAATGACCAGATAGCCAAAATAATAAAAAAGAAAAACCTGTCATGGAGCCAAGCTGAAGAACTGGCCACAAACAGAAAAGAATGGAGGAAATTCACAATGAAGTAGAAGAAGAAACCTCTACACCTGAACTAAGGTAGAAGAGGAGCGATTAAGTAAGTAAGTACCTTTAATGCTTGAAGAGGATCGCCATGTAACATATGGTGAAATTCAGGCATTCTTTGCACATTTCTCGGACATCGATGCATCCTATTCTGCGTAAGCATTTAGCCGTAAGAAAGTTTTGTTCTTGATGAATACCGCATAATCTATCCACTACTCAAAAAGTAGATCATGCCAAATAGTCCAAAGCAATGCTGAAAAAATCGAAAAATTCAATCGCGGATCTTCAAAACATGTCTATGACATTATTACGGGTGATGAATCATGGATATATTCTTACAAACCGGAAACAAAACGACAATCTACAGTTTGGGTGTTTCAAAATGATCCGTTGCCAACAAAACTTGTTCGATTGCGAAGCACCTCTAAAAAAATTGTTGCATGTTTCGTAGTCAAATCTGGTCATGTTGCTACAATTATTCTACAGGATCGTTGTACAGTAAATGCGGAATGGTATACAACAATTTGCTTGCTTGAAGTCATGGATAAGTGGCAAAAAAACAATCCTAAATGTGCAATCATTCTTCATCATGATAATGCTACATCTCATACCTCTTACGCAACCATTGATTATTTGTAAAGTAAAGGCATCGAATTGATGAGTCATCCAGGCAATAGTTCTAATTTGACCCTTTTTACGTTTCCCATAATCAAAAATAAAATGCGTGGCCACCGTTTTTCCTGGCATGAAGACGCCATTAATGCATTCAAATCGCCTTCAAATTGTCTTGAGTATGACAACTTCAGAATAGAATAAATATTTCAGTGATTGATTTGAACATATGAAAAATTGAATAGAATTTATTGGTAAATATTTCAAAAAAATAAAGCCATTTATTTGGCTATAAAATGTTCCTTCATAGCTATTCCCGAAATTTTCCGACTGGTTCTATCTCTTGATCAAAATAGTACAAAAACTACAAAATAGAGGCATGCGTTTATTATTGAAATGTAACAAATATATTTCAATTAACCTAATGCTAAAAGCCTGAATTGATTGTCTGTAAAGGATCGCATCTTATATTTAGTAATGATTTTCATTTTCAAACTAAAGAAATTTAAAACCCCCACTTACTTTAATCAATTTATCACATACCACAATGAAGTTCACTCTTACCCCTCAAGTAATAATTTTACTAATTTTTATGTCAATAGAACTAATTACACTAGCGCTACAAAAATGTTTTTTCATAATGGATTACTAGAATTTAATAAGCTCCCTAATGATATAAAAGATCGACACTTTAACACATTTATATCAACACTTTTTGTATATTTGAGGCCCTACAAACAATAACTTTCAATATTCATATTTAAATATAGCCAGCATACAGCAGGGTGATTATAGTGAATTATATCACTTAACAGAGTTAAGTAGAGTTTGCTCCGGAAAGTACTCGTAGGGTAAACCACGAGCGCAGTGTACTTGTCTACATGACTCCGCCGCCTCGTCTCACACCCTTATATCCACTCTGTGGCTTGGCGCTCCCAGCACCTCAACGCCAAAAGGTACAAGACGTTAAAGATTATGTATATTTAAATATTTTGTTTGTTTGTTTGTATATTAGGATTACCTATTAATAAAGTTCTAGTCTAATAAAACTCGTTTTACTCTCTACTATAGTAAACAGGAAATATCAGCAGTTAGCGAATACGATTTCAAATGTTAGCTTGAAGAATGCACGTAATATCCGGGATAACTGTATATGATTTAACTGTATTTATTTTTATACATTACATTTTTTTTAATTTCTTTTATATTTATGTTCTATGCATCTTATATCATTCTGTTTAAAAGGCATGTTAGGTTCCCTATTGGGTATGTATGGGTAGTAGTCGTTATTATTAGTAACCCTCAATCTTTTTTAAACTCATAACCAAAATTCAAATCATAAAATAAAGTGTTTTGTTAATCATTATGAAGATTATAAAAATGTTTGTTTATAATAAATACCTTTTGACTGATATCCGTGGTTTGCCTAGTGTCTTTAGCTTTAGTTCTTGATGACAAATCCTTTTCTGAACGTTGATGCACTATAGGGGGCAGTTCAGTTGTTTCCTGTTTCTTTTCTGTTTTATAGTCTTTACTATAGCTACTGCTAGAAGATTTAGCACTTGAGTGTCTAGACTTCCTTGCAGGTCGGCTATCTTCATACTTTTGGGAACCTTCGTATTCATACTCTTTGCTTTCACCATATGATGATGGAAATTTACTCACATGACTTTCATCATATTGACGTTCATGATCTTCAGAAACCGTAGACAATGATGGTCTATATTGTACTCTTTCAGGGGAGATTATTAAACCAAGTCCGCCTGTTTGAGATGGCCTGCTAATACTTGTTGGTGATGAGCTTTTTTGCAACCCTTCTTCTACTTCAGTAGATTCCTGAAACAGTTTAATTTTTGTTAGTGATAGAAGAAAACAGAAGAGTTAGTGAAGAAGGGTAGTCACAATTATTACTATTGTTTATTTATTTATTCAGTAATAAAGTATATACAGTAGAAACTCTTTAATCCGAACCTATAAATGCAAGGCTAATTTGCATTAACGAGGAATTCGGATTACTGAATGTACTGAATGTGTGGAAATATAAACATTGCTTTATGCCATGGTACTTTATTATAAGGAACTTAGCTTATCTAATTTACTAATTTAATTTTTATTACAAAAATTTTATTAATTAAGAAAATCTTTTATAGCAATGTGCCCTCATTTCACGGTCTCAGTTTCAGTGTTTTGTCATTTCCTGTACCTTTGCAAGCAGACGAGATATATTCTAGAGGATTTTAGTTTTGTTTTTCTTTATATCGGTGACTGTCGATTTACCAACACCATATTTTAAAGCAATCGCTAAACACTAACCCAACATTTAATTGTTGAATAATTTCACTGATAGTTTTAATAATGTCTGTTTTTGTTTTGACATTTTTTAATTGAATTTTGAACATCACGAATACAAATTGTGTGTTAACAAACTTGAAAGAAAAAGGTTTTAAGGTAGATTAACAGCCTTGGTAGTGTAATGTCTGGCGTGCTGGACTTTCACCCAAGCGGCCGGCCCGCGATCGACTCCAGGCGTCGGCAGATCTGGTTAAGGTTTTCTGCAGTTTTCCTTAGCTGTGACACAAATGTGGGATTTGCGCTGTTCCATCTGTAAGTCGGCTGCAGCCGCACATTGGGCCTACATAATAATAATAATCGCCCCCTCCCTCCCGCACAAGCTTATAGCTTCTGGGGCCTTGATTTAGGTTATGGGTTGTAGTAGTTATTATTATTATTATAGATGATCTCATTATGCAAACAATTGTGGCAAAACTGCAACGTCAAAATATTCAGGGCGTGTTTGTGATGGTACCATTACTATATTTATAGCTTATTTTTTACATCTGTAGCCTTCAGGTGTTTTATTACTCTTTATATTAATAACAAAAGCATTTGTTAATCTTCGTAGAATTTGTTTGCACCCGTTGGGTCATAACAGTATCAGCCAAAAACTGCATCAGCAATCTGCTATAATCTCATTTATAATTAATACTCACCTTCCAAGAACGCTACATATTCAATTTTAGTTTGTACAAAGAACTTTCTTGTTCGGACTAAAGAGATTTGTTCGAATTAAAGAGGATTTTGGATTAAAAAGGTTTGTTCGGATTATAGCTTGTAAATGTTGCTGTTCGGATTACTGGATGTTCAAAATATAGTGTGTTCGGATTATGGAGTTCCTACTGTACCGGAAACAATCCCAAAAACCAATACTTCTTTTGCCACAGAGAAGAAAACAAAATAAGTAACGCAAACATAAACCACAATAATAAAAAAAAGAGTTAGCAATTTACAGAATGGTAAATATGAAACAAGTCATACATATGTATAGTATACAAAATCAAGTAATAATAATTAGTATACTGTTTGTAATAAATTGACAAATTAAAAAAATATAATTACATACATTAAAAAAAAAAATAATAATAATACCTACGTTACAATCAGATGTTGATAGTAAAGACAAATAAAGTTAACAATAAACTATATAACGTGATAAGAGCAATGTAAGTTTCTAGTTCAAGTTCTTTTTTAATCTCATTAAAAAGTTGAAAAAAGGACGAATGTGGTTATACTTTTGGTTATAGGTTTGTACTATAGGAATAAAAGGCGAATTATAAAAACCATTCGTTCTTGAAAAGGAAGAAATAAAAAGAGGACTGTATGACGTACAGGACTGTTAAAATTTATCTGTTGTAAAACTTTTGGGCAGTCTAACACGCCGGTAATTAATTTAAAAATAAAAGGTATATCTAACATTTCTCTGGATTTATTCAACAGCAGCAGTCCGAATTCTACGCATGATTCGTTGTAATTGATAGCGGGCACATGAAATATAAAATTTCTTGTTGATATAGGTTACAAATCTTTTCGGTATTGATTCTAATGTATTGATATAAATGCTATACTGAGGATTCCAAACTACACTAGCCAAGTAATTATACTGTGGACATAAGCAAAATACATACTGCGAATACCCCAAAGGTTTCTCAACGGTTGACAAATCCTGACTAAAAAACCCAGACATTTAAAAGGTTTGCTTGTAATATAAGTAATGTGTTTTGTAACCCTCAATCTTTTTTAAACTCATAACCAAAATTCAAATCTTAAATAAAGTATTTTGTTAATCATTATAAAGATTATAAAATGTTTGTTTATAATAAATACCTTTTGACTGATATCTAAGGTTTGCCTAGTATCTTTAGCTTTAGTTCTTGATGACAAATCCTTTTCTGAACGTTGATGCACTATAGGAGGCAGTTCACTTGTTTCCTGTTTCTTTTCTGTTTTATAGTCTTTACTATAGCTACTGCTAGAAGATTTAGCACTTGAGTGTCTAGACTTCCTTGCGGGCCGGCTATCTTCAGACTTTTGGGAACCTTCGTATTCATACTCTTTGCTTTCACCATATGATGATGGAAATTTACTCACATGACTTTCATCATATTTACTTTCATGATCTTCAGAAACTGTAGACAATGATGGTCTATATTTTACTCTTTCAGGGGAGATTATTAAACCAAGTCCGTGTGTTTGAGATGGCCTGCCAATACTTGCTTGTGATGAGCTTTTTCCTAACCATTCAGTGGTTAATTCTACACATGATGAATACTGACTACTAAGAATAGGATCATTCTCACTGCTAGCATTTGGTAAATCAGGTTGTTGTGCTGCAATATCGTCTTCCCATTCTCCTACATCTTCTATTTCAGGATCTTTTCTAGATTCAGAAATACTAATACTTCCTTCCAATTCTTCTACTTCAGTAGATTCCTGAAACAGATTAATTTTTGTTAGTGATAGAAGAAAACTGAAGAGTTAGTGAAGAAGGGTAGTAGCAATTATTACTATTAGTTATTTATTTATTAAGTAATAAAGTATATCACAGCCTTGGTAGTGCAATGTCTAGCGTGCCAGACTTTTACCCAGGAGGCCCGGGGTCGACTCCCAGTGCCGGCAGAT
Source organism: Agrypnus murinus (assembly GCA_929113105.1). Lineage (NCBI taxonomy): Eukaryota > Metazoa > Arthropoda > Insecta > Coleoptera > Elateridae > Agrypnus > Agrypnus murinus. The sequence goes on along the minus strand of OV816023.1, from coordinate 33,201,377 downwards.
CTGGTTAAAGTTTTCTGTAGTTTTCGTTAGCTGTGACACAAATATGGGATTTGCGCTGTTCCATCTGTAAGTCGGCTGCAGCCGCACATAAGGCCTACGTAATAATAATAATCGCCCCCTCCCTCCTGTACAAGCTTATAGCTTCTGGGGTCTGGTTTCCAGGCTATGGGGTGTAGCAATTATTATTATTATATAATATACCGAAAACAACCCCAAAAAACAATACTTCTTTTGCCACAGAGAATAAAACAAAATAAGTAACGCAAACATAAACCACAATAATAAAAAAAAGGGTTAGCAATTTACAGAATGGTAAATATGAAACAAGTCATACACATGTATATACAAAATTACAGTAGGTGTTCATCGAATTAGAAACTTCTACATTATTAAATTAATTTAGTACAACTATTGAATAAAACAAAAAGATAACTTAGTTTATAACATATATTTGATTGAATCTGAACACAATAATTTTTAATATGTATACGGCTAATATTTTGTACTTCCACCCTTCATTTTAATTACTCCTTTTACACGACGAGGTATGTAAATTAACTACACCATGTAAATTAAACAATTGTCTTTTCACTCTAGAATAATCGCAAAGACATCAGATTTATGTAAGGACTACGTTTACAATACTAATCACAAAATAAACACATCTGTCTTCATTGACAATATACCCCAAACTGACCATCCATCCCTTAATATGTGAATTTTACCTGTTTTTAAAAACCCCATTAGGCCATAATGATAACAAAAGGTATAGGAAGCTTAGCACAATACTATTAATAACTAGTAGCTTAGAACAAGCATTATAGCAAATTTCTTAGAAGTTTCTAATTCGATGAACACCCACTGTAAGTAATTGTAATTAGTGTACTGCTAGTAATAAATTGACAAATTAAAATTAAAACAAATATTCCATATGTTAAAAAATAATAATAATAATACCTACGTTACAATCAGATGTTGATAGTAAAAACAAATAAAGTTAACAAAAATATATATAACGTGATAAGAGCAATGTAAGTCTCTAGTTCAAGTTCTTTTTTAATCTCATTAAAAAAGTTGAAAAAAGAATGAATGTAGTTATACTTTTGGTTATAGGCTTGTACTATATGAATAAGAGGCGAATTATAAAAACCATTCGTTCTTGAAAAAGAAGAAATAAAAAGATGATTATTTCTAGTTACACGTACAGGACTGTTAAAATTTATGTTGTAAAATTTTTGGGCAGTCTAACACGCCGGTAATTAATTTAAAAAGAAAAGATATATCTAACATTTCTCTGGATTTATTCAACAGAAGCAGACCCAGTGGCGTGCGGTGAGAATTTAGGCTAGGGAAGCAACCACGATTTTAATTATAATACACCTAGGTACAGGCGTGGATTAACGGGGAGGGAATAATCCCCCCCCAATTTAGAAATAAGTTTACATAGAATAGAAACAAATAATGTTTGTTTAATTATTATTTATTAAAACAATTATTTTTCCAAAGATTTCCCCCTCAAAATACTTCTCTGGATCCGCCCCTGCTAGGTACAATAAAAAACAGTGTTATAATTATTAAGCTTAAAAGTTTTTCAAAGAAGCACTTTTACACTTTATATTTATGGAATTTGTTGACTATCATTCTTTATTTTAAAAAAAACTACTACTACGTATCAATTTTCCGGTCTTTCTTAAATACCGGTACAGGTTTTAATCTTTGTTGTAAAATTTGAAAGACCTGGTTTTAATCTGCCTTTCTTAATAATTTGTAATTTCTCTCCAAAAGTGTATGCGAAAAATTTCTTATTAATAATTTACAAACTGAAAAAAAAATCGTCCCGATTCTGCTATATCGAAGGTACTCGAACCTTTCACCGAAGCAGTTGAACTTGCAGTCGTGACGATAATGCAATTTTAAATTTGCATATAGGCAAACTAAATAGAACTATTTGTCTTTAAAAAAATCCAACTTATAAATTAAAATAAAATGCGACAAAATACAGTCTCATTCGCAGATTTACATTACTTAAGTAACACTAAATCGAACAAATAACCAAATTATAATAAATAAACATTTGGGAACGAAGCACAATAAAAATAACAACCAAACAATGTTAACAGCATCCGTCTACTATAACACCCCACGCTCGCTGATTCACGCCAAGGTTAAGAGAAGAGCATTTGTAAGTAGTGCTTATATCAAGTGTATGTATCACATTTGAATCGTTATTACCTTTCCGTGGAAGTTTAATGAGCCTAATTTAAAATAGTACTCTAAATAATTATACTTTTTGCTGTACAGAGTTGATATTGAGCTTTAATTTGATAAATATTTCAATTTAAATAAACGATAACCATAATTTTACAAAAGTATTTTTGTTAGCATTGTTTTTATTTTTAATAAATTCTCAAGGCAAGCATTGCTTCCATGGACCGCACGCCACTGAGCAGACCAAATTCTACGCATGATTCGTTGTAATTGATAGCGGGCACATGAAATATGAAATTTCTTGTTGATATAGGTTATAAATCTTTTCGGTATTGATTCTAATGTATTGATATAAATGCTATACTGAGGATTCCAAACTACACTATCCAAGTAATTATAATGTGGACATCAGCAAAATACAGACTGCGAATACCCCAAAGGTTTCTCAACGGTTGACAAATCCTCACTAAAAAACCCAGATATTTAAAAGGTTTGCTTGTAATATAAATAATGTGTTTTGTAACCCTCAATCTTTTTTAAACTCATAACCAAAATTCAAATCTTAAATAAAGTGTTTTGTTAATCATTACAAAGATTATAAAATTTTTGTTTATAATAAATACCTGTTGACTGATATCTGAGGTTTGACTAGTATCCCTAGCTTTTGTTCTTGATGATAAACCCTCTTCTGAAGGTAGATTCACAGCAGGAAGCAATTCACTTGTTTCCTGTTTCTTTTCTGTTTTATAGTCTTTACTATAGCTACTGCTAGAAGATTTAGCACTCGAGTGTCTAGACTTCCTTGCAGATTGGTTATCTTCATACTTTTGGGAACCTTCGTATTCATACTCTTTGCTTTCATCATGTGATGATGGAAACTTACTCATATGACTTTCATGACCTACAGAAACTGTTTGAGATGGGCTGCCAGTACTCTCTTGTAATAACCTTTTTTGCAACCATTTAGTGGTTAGTTCCAGAAGTGCTGAATACTGACTACTAGGAATAGGAACGTTCTCACTGCTAGCACTTGGTAAATCTGGTTGTTGTGCTGCAATATCCTCTTCCCATTCTCCTACATCTTCTATTTCAGAATCTTTTATAGATTCAGGAATACTTCCTTCCAATTCTTCTTCTACTTCAGTAGATTCCTGAAACGGTTTAATTTTTGTTAGTGATAGAAGAAAAAAAGAGTTAATGAAGAAGGGTAGTAGCAATTATTACTATTATTTATTTATTCAGTAATAAAGTATATACCAGAAACAATCCCAAAAAACAATACTTCTTTTGCCACAGAGAATAAAACAAAATAAGTAACGCAAACATAAAACCCAATAATAAAAAAATGGTAAGCAATTTAATATAATAATTGGCTTAACATTCCTAAAAAGAATTTAGCCGCCCATTCGGGCTTCCCATATTTGTTTTTCGGGGTAGATTAGTCCCCTTGTTGTTCAACACACTTTCACTACTTCATTTAAACTTAATTAAAAAAAAAACTTACTATGTCACTGCAACCCTGTGTGTGTCTTTGCCACTTTAACTATCTCTTTCCATTTCTTTTTATTTTTTGCCTTCTCTTTCCAGTTTGTGATTTTCAATGTCCTTAGATTTTTTTTAACCTCGTCCATCCATCTCAGTCTTGGCCTTCCCTTTGGTCTATCCTCCTTTGGTTTACATTTCAGTGATTTCTTTAGTGTGTCATCTTCTTCTTTTCTGCTTACATGTCCCAACCATTCTATTCTTCTAGACTTGATGAATTTTATTATGTCTTCACCGTTCATTTCTGCAACTATTTCATGATTCATTCTTTGTCTACTTTCATTTTCTTTAACATTCATTGGTCCTAGAATTGTTCTTAGGATTTTTCTCTCTGTTTCTTCGCATTTGTTCCTCCTCTTGTCCTGTTAAGCACATCGTTTCCATAGCGGCAGTCATTATCGGCTAATCAGTGTCTTATATATTCGCATTTTTGTACTTTTGCTTATTTTCTTACTTTTGAGCCATGTTTTGTTTGCATAGTATGCTTTTGAACCTGTTTGTATTCTTTCTCTTATTTCATTTTCTTCTTTGTTTACATTTTCCTTTATCGTTGTTCATAAATATTTAAATTTATTCACGCGCTCCATTATGTATTCGTTGATTTTTAAGTTTCTCTTTGTTCCTGTATCATCTCTACTATACTTGAAATATTTTGTTTTATTTTCATTTATTCTTAGGCCCATTTGTCTTTTCCTTTCATCTAAATTTGTAAATATCTCTTTCAGTTTCCTTTCCGTTCTGCTTATTATCACCACGTCATCCGCGTATGCTATTATTTATCCTTCTTTGTTGATTATTGTTCCCTCGCAGTTCAGTTTTCTTATCACACTTTCCAGCACCACATTAAATAAAGTTGCTGGCAGGGAATCCCCTTGTCTTATTACTTTATTGAAAATAAGTTTATCGGTATCTCCTTCAGGTGTTCGTATTATTGCGCTTTGTGAATCCAAAGAGAGCGATTGTGGCTTGGTTAGTTACATGCGGGACTACCGACCAAGGGATCCGGGTTCGAACCCCATTCCATATATCACCAGATTTTTAAAAAATTGCATCTCCCTCAGAAGGCAATGGCAAACCACCGAGGTATACTTTGCCCAGGAAATTTCCCTGAAATTAATAAAAAATCCAAGTACTATGTACTTGGGGTGGTTCGAAGTCCACCTTAAGCTGTAGGTCCCCTATACTTGTGATCACTGAACACGCACAACACAAGTATAGGAGGGAAATGCCAACGCTCTGCAACAGAGCACGGCACGCAGAAGAAGAAGAATCCAAATTGGTATTTACCTATTTTTATGTACTCTTGTCAGTTTCCTTTGAAGCATTGTGGAGAATATTTTATAGGCTGTGTTTAGTAGCACAATCCCTCTATAATTACTACATGTTTCTTTGTCTCCTTTTTTTGTGTAATGTCACTATAATACCTGCATTCCAGATCTCTTTTATTATCTCATATAGTTTTCTTTGCATACTTTCATCACTATTCTTAATCATTTCTCCACATATATGGTCTATTCCTGGAGCTTTTCAATTTTTTTGTCTTGCTATTATCTCCTTGATTTCTTCATATTTTGGTTCTATTACTTGTATTTCCTCTATGTTTTCACAATTGTCTTCTTGTGTTTCTAGGCCCTCATTCATGTCATAATGTGGCACACACAGTAGTTTTTGAAAGTGCTCTCTCCATATTTCTTTTATTTTTCCAGCGCTGCTTTGCAACATTCCATTTTCATCTTTCATTCCTCTGCTTCTTATTTTATTCCTTGGTTTTTGTTCTCTTATTTTCCTATATAACTTCATATTATTTTTCCTGCTACCTTTCTCCATATTTTCCATTATTTTATTTATCCATTCGTTTTTCTTTTGTTTACATATTTTATTCACCTCCTACCTTTTTTCCTTATATTCATTCATGTCTTCTACTGCATTCGTCCTTAACCACTTTATTCTTGTCCTATTTTTTGCACTATTGCCTTCTCACAGTCCTTGTCAAACCACTCTTGCCTTCGTTTTTTATTTTTATATCCAACTGCATTCTGCGCTGGTTTATTTATGTCGTGCTTCATTTTTGTCCACTTACTGTCTACATCTTCTTTTTTTTTACTTTTCCTGATTCTTGTCGTGTTGCTTCTTTGTATTTCATTTTTGTTTCTTCTTGTGTAAACTTGTCTATTGCCCAACATTTCTCTTTCCTCCTTTTATTCTATGTTTGTCGAATTTTTGTCTTATTGTTGGTATCACCAAAAAATGGTCTGTATCTGCATTCGGACCCCTAAATGTTCTTACATCCCTTATTGATGTAGCATTTTTTCTTGTTACCAATATATGATCTATCTGGTTTCCCTCTGTATTGTTTCTTCCTGGTATTATCCATGTTATTTTGTGTATTCTCTTGTGTTTAAATTTAGTGCTACTTATTACCATATTTGCTGATGCTGCAAATTCACACAATCTGTTTCCATTATCATTTGTAACATTGTGTACCGTATGTTTTCCTGCCACTCTACTTGTGAATTCTTCCTTGCCTATCTGGGCATTAAAATCTCCTACTCCTAATGTCATGGTGCTTCCTCTGATAGCCTTTATAGTTCTTGGTATAGTTTCTCTTTGTCTTTTCCATCCGCTTGCTCTGTCGGAGCATATACATTTATAATTGATGTTTGCTGGTTTGGCTTAAATTCTTATGTAAGCCAGCCTACCATTTATTGGTTTTAAACATAGTATTTTTCCTTTTACTTTATCTTTTACATAAAAGGCAACCACGTTTGATCCTTGTTTTTTCTCCCCTGAGTATAACATTGTGAACTCTTTTTTGATTATTTCCCCCTCTCCTTTCCATCGAATCTCTTGAACTGCAGCCACATCTACTTGATATCTTATTATTTCTTTTGCAACTTCCATCATTTTTCCCTCTTTTAATAAAGTTTTTATATTCCAAATTCTTATCTTTATTTTGTTTTCTTTTGCGTTTTTTATCTATCCATTTTCCAAAGTCATATCCTTTCGTCTTCTTTGATTAAGTAATTTACAGAATGGTAAATAGTGTAATGAACGGAATATTACTCCTAGGATAAAAGGTATTAACTTTATTAGGATTGATTTTTCTTTCTCTATGATATCAAAATTTAAATTTCTTTTAATATTTCATTTTTTGTTGATTTATTTGTGTTCAATGTTTAAATAAAATTTTGTCATTTCAATTTAAGGAAAATTCTGGGGTTTATATATTTTTGTTTGTGTGTACTTTACTTATGTTTCCTAGATATATATTTATTTAGAGCTCTATATCGAAAGTGACCTGCCTGCGAGTCTCAGTTGTGAAAAGGTTCAAGCTTCACAACAGTTAATTAGCTGGAGCATTTTTTTTATGGTAACTTAAGCGATTTATATTTTATATCTATCATCGCTGTGCTTTTACCAAAGTCTGTTGCTATATATTATGTTTGTACTTTCAATTTAAATCAAATTTCAATACTCACTAACATACTGGAGGTTTTTCGCCCAAACAAAAACACCGGATTATTACATCATATTAACGTGTTGCCCAAACGTGAGGCATTCCTATATAATTAATTTTATGCCCCTTTCAATATCATAATATGTATAAACGAAATTAAGTAATAGCAATTAGTACACTGCTTGTAATAAATACATTGATAAATTAAAATAAAAAAAACGTACAATATGTAACAATCAGATTTTGATAGTAAAAACAAAAAGTTAATAATAAAGAAAATAAAATATATAACTAGATAAGAGAAATGTAAGTGTGTCAAGTGTGACACAATTTCTTTTTTAATCTCATTAAAGAAGTTAAAAAAAAATTTAATATGGTTATACTTTTGGTTATAGGTTCGTACTGTAGAAATAGATTTATTCATCTATGAAGGTACAACAACAAGCAGGTACAAATTGTAGAAACCTTATAAAACTAGTCATTACAAACTATCACACACAACCGCATTTACAATTCAACATAAAAAAAATGGTTTGAGCATTGGTAAAGCAAAAAATTAGTAGTTTAAGAATTCATCTACAGAGTAAAAAGTTTTTTCAGTTAAAAAGTTAACAACTTGCATTTTAAAAGTCATATTGCTATTAGCATTGACGTACTGACGAATTTTGTTAAAGCATTTGACACCAATATGGCTAGGAGAATTCTGGCCTACAACAAGCCTAGATATAGGTTGATGTATATTATGTCTGTTGCTGGTCTCGTATGTGTGAATGTCACTATTTGTGCAAAATTGTTCTTTTTTATTATGAATGAACATCATAAGTTGATAAATATATAAACTAGGTAAGGTAAGTATTTGTAGATTCCTAAAGAGTGCTTTGCAGCTACTTTGAGGGTGAACATTACACATGATTCTTAATACCTTTTTTTGTTTGACAAAGGCTAGCATAGGAAGAATTACCCCAAAAGATAAGTCCATACTGTAATTGTGATTGAACCAATCCGTAGTACAGCATTTTTAAGATGTTCGTTGAAACTGTGCCTATAAGATTTCGTAATAAGAAACAAGTAGTGCTTAGTTTTGAACACACAGTGTTTATATGAGCCTCCCAAGTAAGCTTCGGGTCTACAGTTAATCCGAGAAATTTAATTGTTTCCGTGGATGGAATAGATTTATTTGCAATTTTTAAGTATAAATCACTATCATGTGCTGCATTCTTAGTCATAAAGGGCATATGATATGTCTTGTTTATGTTTAGATTAAGTCCATTGTCTATGCAGTATGGACTAATTTCCTGCGATGATTTATTACTGTTAATAACCAGTTGTTCAAGACTGCAGTGTGATATCAACATATTAGTGTCGTCAGCATTAAGAATTATATTATTTGATGTAGTACATGATGTGGTTATGTCATTAATAAAGATTATAAAGAATAGAGGTCCCAAGACAGAGCCCTAAGGAACACCTAATCTTACGTTTTTAGTTGTTGATTTAAAACCATCAATGACGGTAGTTTGAGTTCCATTTGCTAGATAGGTAACAGCCCAGTTGTATGGGATACCCCTTACACCAATGCCTTCCATTTTATCTAGTAGTAGAGTATGGTCTATAGTATCAAAAGTTCAACTAAAACTGTAGAACAGGCTTATGATATGATCTTTTTTATTTAGAGCGTTATATATAAATTCAATAGTATCATTCATTGCTGTGATAGTGGACCTATTACTTCGAAAACCGTTTTGTGCACTTGAGATCATTTGGAAACTTTCTAGATAATTTGTTAATCTAATACTATAAGCTGATTCAAAGATTTTAGCAAATTGATTTGAAATACAAATAGGTCGATAACTCATGACATCTGTTCTGGAACCTTTTTCTTGTATACAGGTATGCATTTGGATTCCTTGATATTGGGAAATTCTCCTGCTAAAAAAAATTCATTAACTAAGTGTGATAAAGGTTCACTAATTAGTTCCTTTACTGATTTCACAATTCTTCCATTGATACCAGATGATGGTTTAGCTGCAGTTTTATTTATTATTCTTATTATTTCGTATGGAGTTGTTGGGGTAAGATAGAAACTGACACATGCTTTATCGATTTTAGTGTTATAATTAGGTTTTGACTGATTTGAAGCAAGATTAATAAAATAATTATTAAAAAAGTTGCATTTATCCTTGACACTTGATATAATAGAGCCATTCGTATCACTTATATCAATGGAAGAATTATTAATGTGATGTGACCTGCATTTATTTATGATTTTCCAGCTATCCCTCATCAAGTTATTTGAATTGTTTAGAAATTTATCGTTACATTGTTTTTTGTGCTCTTTTAAGGCCTTTTTATAAAGTTTCTTGAATTGAATGTATTTTTGTGTATAAGCAGGAGTACTTAATCTTTTTTTTAAGCTATTCATTTCACACAGTTGTTCATGCATTGATTTAATTGCAGGTGTAAACCACTCTTTAGCGCTCTCCCTGTGACAGTGCCTCACATATGGAAATGCACAATTATAATGGAATAAGAAAGTAGAATAAAATGCTTCAATTTTTTGGGAAAATGTCAAAGTAGCTTTATACATATCGTTCCAGTCTTCCTCAGATAACAATTGCTGAAAGTAATGTATATTAATTTGAATCATTAAAATTACTTTGGTAAAAATACCAAGGTTTTTTTTCTTTTGGCAATACTAGGTTAAAAGAACAGATTTGAAAAGTATGGTCAGAGATACAATTTTCACTAACCAAAGTGCCTTTTATATTTAAGTTAGAAAAGATGTTATAAATGCAAGTAGCACTATGATTAGTTGTTCGTGTAGGTACATTAATACGATTTATGATATTGTATTCAGCTAACAAATTTAATAAAATGTTTTTTCTGTACTATTTACAAGTAGATCTATATTAAGATCTGCGCAAACTATGAAATAACTATTTGATTTGTAAAATTTATGTAAGTATACTTCAAGACTAACAATAAATTTTTTAAAGTCACTGTCGGGTGTTCTGTAAATAGAGATAATATAAACAAGTGTACCTATTGTCTGGAACTACCATTTTTGCAGCACACACTTTGAAGAAACTTTCTCTCGGATCTTCGATTGACGGGACAGCCATAATCTTTAGTTCGGACTTTGCATAAATTGCTACTGAGGCGAATTGTAAAAAACATTCGTTTTTGAAAAAGAAGAAGTAAAAAGATAATCATTTCTAGTTACACGTACAGGAATGTTAAAATTTACCTGTTGCAGGGTACCCACTGCCAAAATGATTTATTTATTTATGATTTTACGACAATTTTTCAGTAAAATTTATGACATCAAGAACTAAAATAACTGTCCACAATCCAAATACCTTTTATTTTCAACAAAAATACAAAAAAATAACAATAATGTAATACAAAAACAAAACAAGAAACTCTGTTAAAAAAAAAAACAAAAATAAATACTAAATTCTAAAGACACAGCTCTTGTCAAATTATTGCAGTAATCTACTTCTTCTTTTTAATCAGATCTTTTTCTGTACTTTTGAGTGCGGTTAGTTTATTTTTTATTTCATCCACTTGTTGCAGTCCCATTGCAATCATTGCTTGACAGTCTTGAACCTTTTCTTTTTTAATTACTTTTTTCTTCATTTCTTCCACCAATTTTTCATTGCCAGCTTTGATTAAATTTTCTGCAATTTTTAGTTCTCTTTCTTTTTCACAAATTTCTTCAATAACATCATTTAGTTTTTCTTCGTGCTTCCTTTTTCTAGTGAGTTCTTCTTGAACCTTTTTTTCCATTTCCTTATCCGTATTTTTCTGCTTATTTTTAGCTTTTTCTTCTTCACTTTGCTGTTCTAAATAATTTCTGTATTTTCGACTAGACTCTTTTGTTAATTCAATGAGTCTTCTTGTGACATTAAAGTTTATTACTTGGTCAGTGGATTTAATTCTGTCTTTAACAATTCGTAAACTTGTTAAGGTATCTAGATCGAGTAACACCCTATTTTCCAAAATGTCTTTATTAATACTAAAACCTGACCCATGACTTAAAGATATTAAAGCTTTGACCAAGCAATGCAGCTGCTCATATTTTAATGTACCATCTACATCATGTATCGATCGAATTATTTCCCAATACTCGTCTATTCTTTTATCTAAACTGCATGTATCACCAGTTAGTGTTTCGGTTTGATACTTTAACCACTGCATCTTTATTTGCTCAATTAACAAATCGGAATGTAAGTTACTTTTAAAATAATTACTTATATTTTGTTTTAAAACATTGCAAACAATTGTAGATAATCGAACTATGGCATGTACACTACTTTGTCTATGTCTCTCAGAAGGACTTAAATATTGCAAATCTCTCAGTATAACTGAATCGGTAGGTAGCTTTTTAAAAAGGTATTCCAAGAAAGACTTATAACATTTTTTGAACTGATTTTTTAACTGTAGCTGTTCACCTTCAGGAATATTACTTTCTAGAAGTAATTTTCTTGCTGAAACACCAATATCAATATCAACGAGAGGTATAAATATGTCATGTCTTTCTTTTTCGTTGTAAACATTAATTAGATTGCTTACAGTTTTCATACGCTGTTTCTTATCAATAAGCTGTTCTTTTTTAATAAACTTCAACATGATGTTATAAAACAATTCATTATACGACTTGTACAAGATATGCACTAATGGCTTGGTTGCTTGAAAACGAATTATAAAAAATTCCACTACAGATGCAAGATTAATAGCTAATGCTATGAATATCTTTGAGTTTGAATTTTTTAGAACATTTACAATCCGTTTGTATCGCTCAGTTTTCTCTACTTCATATTTAAAATTCTTTTGTTTCGGAAGAAACTTCAGAAAAATTTCATGTAAATTACTCCATTGATCTAGTATACGCTGGAGTACTACTTTCAAACTAAGCCATATTTGTGGAACATGTCTCAACATATTTTCTGCTTCAATATCTGTCACTAAAGAGCATAGTCCAAAATCTTCCCGTCTGGCAGCACTGTATTTGAAAAAAGAATGACAGTCTGAAGCAAACTGATCATAATCAAAATTAATTTTTGAAAGACCTTTTATAAAAGCTGTGTGAACTTGATGTAAATTACAAGTTCCTATGTCAATAAGGGTTTTATTATGAAGTGATTTCAATTCATTTGTAACTTTTTTACAAAATGACAAATTAATGTTAGGTCCATCCATACTTATTTGAATTAAATATTGTACTTCCAAATTCATTCTTCTAATAAATTCAAACAAAAGTTCTTTAAGTTTATCAGCATCACAATGTCCCAAACAATATGAATGTAAATAATGATTAAGGATTTGTTTTCTTGACTTGCTGTAATACTGTACATATCCATCATACTGTTTCTTTATTTGAGATGTAGTAGTCTCATCAAAAAGAAATACAAAAGGAACCTTCTCCATGTCATTCAATACAATCTCTGTTAAATATGGGGCGATTGCAAACTGGAGTATATACTTCACTTTTGTTCGAGACATTTTATAAGCCGAAGCAATAGTGGAGTCAGGAAACATTTCTTTAAAGAGTTCAGAGTTACCTTCATTGCTGGCAAAAGAATAATTGCTATACACACATTTTAAAACCCATATTATTTCGCTCCTCAAAACTTTTTCTTCATTTGATAAGATGAAATTTCCTTTTTGTAAAACATTTCCTGAACAGTCCGTATAAAATGTGGCTTGATCTACAAAAATTAGTATTCAATTTTAATTTATAAACAACTTCATTCAAATACCTGTTGCAGATTTAGATAACAAAGCTAGTTTATGATGTTTTTCACCCTGAGCATGTATTTGTACTTGACTAACTCCACTGCCGTCTATCTTAAAACTTTTACGGCATAATTTGCAGTATGCTGAATATTCATCGTTGACTACATTGGTTAACCATTCAAATTTGGCTTCCCACTTTAGATTATATTTTGTTTTGCGAGACATCATTTTTTTTACGCAAAACGAGGCGCCAAACAAACAACATCAAAACGACGAATAATAATTGAGGTTAAGTCGCTAGCGACCTTGTGAGCCAAAGGGATACGTTCCGAAACTTCGTTCCCGGTCCCGTAAGGTAATCCGCGACCGCCAGTAAAATGAAATAAAAAATAATTTTGACGAGATTTATTGTTGACCATTTAGCGAGGATTTTGGTAAAAAAATTATGATTTTAGGACAAATTTGTTTTTTTTATGACAATTTATGACGATTTTCGAAAAATTACGATTTTTTTATGAATTTATGACAAATGGGTACCCTGCTGCTGTTATATTTTAATCTTAGAACTAACCACTCCAAAATGCCATTCTTTATAAAAACTTTTGCTTCATTCAAAACTATAAAAGAATACCAATACAGTAGGTTCCAGTTATTTAAATCACTGGTTATGGGTATCAGCCACTTATATGAATCAAAGTGTGAAAACCAAATCCCTTTCCCTATTATTAAATGCAATCTTTTCCGTTTATTGGTATCAATAAACTCTATCTCTATTAATTATGGATTAACCAAAAAAGTAATACACCTTACATACAAAACTTGTTTTGTACATACTCACCGGTTTTTTTACTACCTATTGTAATTGTTGGGATTTTCCATTTGCTACATTACCTGAACGTGCAGCTTGTAATGGTTCAACTAGGGACATTTGAGTTACTAAATACTAAACAGGTTGTGTGTGAACGTCAGTTTCAGTTGCCTTTTTGTGCATATCGACCATAAATATGTACTACCTATTATTATGACACTCACAAATTCTTTTTAAATCCCATAAGCATACATTTTATACAGGGGCTGCTTAATGGACTCAAAAACTCCGTGCTCAAACGTGATTCTAATAAGCATACTGTATTACTTATTATAATCATAATTGCTACTGCTGATTACTTGCGAACCAAGCTCCGGAAGCTATGAAGCTTGTGTGGGAGGGAGGGGTGATTATTAATTACTATTACACAGGTCCAATGTGCATCAGTATAATAAAAGTAGAAAATCCAAAAACTGTATTAGTTAGTAACAACCAATAATTTTCTAAAAATTGTATCACTTTGTTCGACTTAAATGTATGAAAAATGAAATAAAGAAAGGTGATCTAAAGACTTGTGAAAACTACAGAGGCATATCACTGTTAAGCATAGCGGAGAAGATGTATGAACATATACTAACCCCTCGAAAAATCACAGTATAGATTTAGAACAGGTAGGGGAACCACTGATGAAATACGTATTTATAATCAATCAAATACTGGAAAGAATGCTAGAAATCCATGACAGTATGTGTCTGTGCTTTATTGATATCTTAACAGCTTTGGATTCGGTATGTAGACAAAAAAAATCTGGAAAATACTTAGTGCAAGAAAAGTAAAGAATAACTTAATCCAGAAATCAAGTCTATACAAAAAACTACAAGTATTGTACACATGAAGAATGCAATGTCAAAAGTTTGAAACAACCATAGCAGTCAGGCGAGAGGAAACATTGAGCCCATATCTATTTCTAATCTTAATGAATGAACTAATTAAGAAGTATAACAACGGAACAAAGAAGGCAAAGTGTCTAAAAATATCTTGCACACTTAGTGCTAAAATATTACCTGATATTTAGCTTTATTATTGTTGCAGGCTCAATCATTTTTATAAACAGATGTAGTGCATACGTTTCAAAAATTCAAACTTTGAGTGTTCTAGCATCACATGGCCGGTATTGGTAAAGATCGTGAAAAACAATGCAATGAAGGAGCAGCCGAATCCGTACAAAAAGTTGGTTGATGTAGATTTCCTTTCAGTTGCTTGACGTGTACATATTTCATTAAAAATATAAATGTTTGTGGTATTTTATTTCTGGGCATTTCTTGCAGTTTTGTGTCAGTGTTGGTAAAACAAATTAGGATGGCATTTCATACAATTCACCGAAAAGAACGGAGGAAGTATGCACGTGTTGGCTGACGCCTCGAAAACAACAGGCGTTTTAGGGCCGCCATATAAGTATAATAATATAACATAAGGCTGCGAAATAGAATGTATAAAAACTTTTCCTATTGCATGAACTGGCGTAGATGCAACGCTTATAAATAATTTTAGAATAACACTTATTTCTTCGTCGCCGCAGTTCCTCTTGTAGACCAATTTCAAGCATATTGTTTTAATACCGCTAAAATATAAATGAAGAAATATATATTCGTGGTATCGGATGCCAGCTACAGTTCATTGAAATTCTTATTAAGGGAGAATTCAGATTCTGAAGAATTGAGTAGTTCCTGCAGGCTACTTTGGGGAAGACGCTGCTGTGTCCAGCAATAAACAAGCAGAACTTTAAATCTAACTGATATATTCAATCGAGCCATGGATACATCTGATCCTGGGCTATCGACTACTTCATCAAATTACGCCTATTGGAGACTCCAAATGTAGATCCTGAACATTTAACGTCTACCTACGAAGAACGTTTATCAGAATCTGACTGTTAAAGAATCCGAACCTTCAGAACAAGATACGTTTCAAACAATTATTGCACCCGAGATGTAACCTCCTGATGAAATAATTTCTAGAATCAGAAGATGTGTAATAAAATATTTTTCTAGTATTGTACTTTTGTTGTTTCCCGTTGGACCTTAGTAATAATCTACATTGTAATCTGTATAAGGTAAACTTGTATATTTATATAAATTGTAGTAACTTTGATATAGGTGTCATATTGTTTGGTTTTTATATTTTGTAAATACAGCCATTAAATAATGTAAAAACTGTATAATTTACTTAATTCTAAATAGGTAATATTTGATTTTTCATATATAAAACTTTTCATAACTCTCAAAGTATTTTTGGGGAAGAAATATTAGCATGCATCCCATAGTGGAGTGGGGTAATTTGGCGTTATATCGTGAGTAGCGACCACCGGGGTGTGTGGCAGTATTTTTAAAATATATATTAAAAACAAAATTATAAGCATAGATGTATATAGTTGGTAATTATAGCTTTATTATTTAAATTAGATTTACTGGAAGCTTTTTAAAAATTAAAAAAACTTGCGCTTTAGAAATTTGTAAATTCAGACTCTTCCAACCCAAAAATTTCCAGGTCAATCTTGCAAGCCATTTTTGAAACAAAATTGTAATTTAAAACCGTAACAAATGATAAAGCGTATATTTCACTGCTATAATCATTACATAATATATTAATATTTTAACATTAAGTCAAATTTATTGTTATTAACTGTGATTTTGAAATTACTGAAATTATCAGTAAATAAATTTAAATTTTCTGGTGAATATCGAACCAAATTTGGATTTTACTGCTGAAGTTCCATGTATTATTATCCCTGACTCTTAAGAAAAAAAAATTTCCCTGACAATCCCAGGTGCGCAAGAAACCTAGAATTGTTTGTTAAAACTTAACATTTTACAGAACATTCTCAACAAGGTTTCAAGTACATGTTAGTTTTTTAATGTAAAGAAATCTATGCAATTTTCGGTAATTAATCATTATTACTAAAAATCAGGAATTTTTAGCAGGCGGTGTCGCACTTACCTCGTTTCCACACTTACCCCGGTTATCCATAAGTTTCTTCAGATTCCTGTAGAGTTTGTGAAAAGTGATTGTAGGAACATTATTTAAAGGTGTTATTTGTCCTTTTTAGGAGCTTTGATAAAACTTGCTTTATCTTTGTTCTTAGGCCAAGTGAAATTTGAGGATTCTTTTTCTTATCTATCGTTTGCATAAACAATGTTTATGAGGCAAGCTTTTTTAATTTTTTTCTCAATTTATGCATGTATACAAATGTTACTTATAGAGTAGTTCCTTAGATTTGAATGTCATTCAGCAACAGTAGAATTTCAAAATAACCCCACTGAATTTTTCCTGTGGGCTAATTTGGGGCTATTGTTATGGAATAGTTTGGCACTATTCAAATTCAAATTCAGTCATATGTAACCCTATTTTCTGTTAAAGCTATATTAAGGTCATTTTCATAATTTTGCCTCATTGTTTTTAGGAATATCGCATACAATACTGTTTAATATTCTCCTACACTATACATCGTTCTTTGTTTTTGCTAATACATATTTATAGTTGCTACTTAATGTAATTATTCCACCAAGAAACATTAAGAAACTATTGAAAATCGAAAACGTGTTAGAGGTAACGTTACCTGAAATAAAGCTTTTTGAATAGGTCCACGAAAGCATATACAATTGCTGAAAGATCTCAATTTTATTTCAACGTTTTACTAACAAGCTTAATTAGGTATGTAAGTTCAAAAATTGTCACCTTTTGTTAACCTGCGTTACTAGTAGCATCAAAGCATTATCTCAAAAGCAATCCATATGAAATCAGCCAAGATAATCGAAAGTTGTTGCTCAACCATTTTTGTTTATTTTTGCCTGAATATTCCCTTATTTTTGCAATGTTGAAAAATATCATTATTTTGCTTTTATTGGGGGGCAACCCTCATTTGTTTACGTCACCCTACTGTATTCTTTTCTGAAAAATTGAGCTTTAGGGAAATTATCATAACTTGGTTAATATTTGCGCTCTCGCACAGAATGTTAAATGGCAATTCTAGGAGGACAAAAGTCTCAAAAGTGACCATAACAGAAAGTTGTGTAACAATACAATGAAGAGTACCTAGACAATGTTTTAAAGCCCTTTATGTTTGTACCAAAGGGGTACACAGTAACATCAGAGTCACTAAGATTTACCTATTATTTACTATTATTTACCTTATCGAAAGTGTTGTTTTAAACATATCTATTCAAATGGTGTGTTGTGTTTTCGTATTTGTCCTTTCTCTACATTAATTCCCAAGGTATTTAGATTCTTAAACACATTATTTTAATTTATAAATATAATTAGTCTAAGATATTTTAATTTATAAATATAATTAGTCTAAGATATTTAAAAGATAGATCATATTTTTATAAATACATAATATCTTCCCGGTGCCGGCAGATCTGGTTAAGGTTTTCTGCAGTTTTCCTTAGCTGTGACACAAATGTGGGATTTGCGCTGTTCCATCTGTAAGTCGGCGAAAGCCGCACTTAGGGCCTACTTAATAATAATAATTGCCCCCTCCCTCCCGCACAAGCTTATAGCTTCTGGGGCCTGGTTTCCAGGCTATGGGTTGTAGCAATTATTATTATATTATCTAAAAGCCTATCATTTTAACGCTACACATTGAAACAAATTAGTTTATCTTTATTTTTTAATTTACTTGGACAGTAAACTATTACTTACAAATGCTAACTGATGATATCTTCTAAAAGCCATGGCAATTTCAAAAAGAGAGCTGTTAGGTGTTCGACATAGATTCAAACGTTCTTCAGTCTTTGTATACGAAGATAGCAGACAAATTAAACATTACTGGAGATAAGGAAAATTATAAAATATGCTTGGAAATTCAATAACGATGCTGCTAGAGGATGTAAGTGGAGTAACCGTATGGTGGATGTCTTTGAGATGCGGTATAAGGAGTAACCAGTGCGGACTAAACAGTAACGTTAGTTTTGCTGCAGTGCATTAAGAAAAGTTGTTATCCAAAAGAAGCAGAATTTTTTGGGAGTGATATTTCAGCACAAATAAATTACAACTGCTGCTGGATCACACTGCACGAAGGATTTCCAAATTTCAAGAAGTTTTAAACCAAAGCAGATTTTGATTTTCACTTGGAATTACACTTGTATAGAAATAGGACGGAAGTGTTGGGCACTCGAATTATAAGCAAACTTTCTCATCTATCAATGACTCAAGAGTCAAATAAATTTGTGTACTGTATCTCTTGTACCAGTTCAATTATATACAGATAATAATTTCATTTTGTGGAATAACCAACAATTTTATTGAAATTTCAAAACTAGGAAATTACTTAGGAAAAATTAATTTAGATGAATAAAGTATAATTTTTGTCTAGATACACCATGTGTGAATTAACTTATATTATTTTTATTACTAATAATACTTATATTGTATACCTATTTATGCACTATTGATATTACTATTTCTTTTATTATTAGAATGTGTTATTATTTCACTGCCAAACATTCGTGTAAGTTAAAGAAAAGATAAGTTGGAGAGGCAAGTCAGAAAAAGCAGTAAGACGGGGGTAACTAAAGGAGGAAGATCAGATAAGTTGTGATTGATGGCGGAGGGGTAAGGGGGTGTTCGTTAAATAACGCGTTCAAAAGTTCGTCTGAGAATGGTAAGCTTAGTATTTGCAACTGCTTTTGTTCGATTGGATTTATTTAATAAATGTTACTATTAAATAATCACTCTTGAAAACCCAAAGAATTGTAATCACACAATGAATAATAATAAATTGTATTTAATTAAAACAATGATGATAATATTTGATCTTTATTAACACACTACAGAAATTAGATAGGTATGAAATACAAACACAACGTAACAAACTAAAACTTTACATAAAAATGATCTAATTATTTTATCTTGTGTTCGAAATGTTGTTCATTATTTTCAATACACACACACTAGCAAGCTTTTCGGAATAAAATCTTCACTCTTTCTAAGATCTTGAACGTGATTGGCCTGCACACATGAACTATTCTATTTCTAAGATCTTCCTCATCTAGATGCAAGATTTCATACACAATGTTTTTGACATAACCCCTAAAAAGTAATCTCAAAGCGTAAGGTAGGGGCTTCTGGGAGTCCATGGTGTTCCAGATCCTCTCCCAATCAATTAATTTTCAAAAGGCCTATTTAAATAGTTTCTCACATTTCTGTAACGATGTGCTAGGGTGTCTTCTAATCGAAGCCAAAGTTGTTACCTAACATCCAATAGCACATAATTCTGGTAAAGTTTCTTCTAAAAATTTTAAAACATCTCATTTGTCAACGTATTGGGGAAAAGTTAGACCTGATTTTGCAGTTTCTAATTACGTCGCATGACGTTTACGCAGAAAGTATGTTGGAAATGAGCCTTTGCTAATCCAGTAAAGATTTTTCAAGGTGTAATAATGGCAGTTATATGTATGAACACCACCATTATCGAAAAACTTCTTATAACTAAAAAGTACATAGTCCCAAAAAATGTTTGTCTACTTGATCTTGTTCTGAATATTCTTGCTGTACTTTTATCAAAACAAAAACTTTTTTCTTCATCAGCAGTGGTTCTTCTTCTAGATTTTTTTAAAGGAGGTCAATTCTTATGTAAATCTCTTTCTAATCGTTTGAATATTTTTTCCAAAGGAAATCATTGACAGTAAGTAATTGCTGCCAAATTTGAATTACACTATCTATAAATTAAATCTTCTTTTCACTATTTGAAAATATTTTACTAATTTAATATTTATTGTATTAACGTAAAATTGAAATTTGAAATTTAAAATGTTAAACTGAACAAACATAACGCAACAAAAGATTCTTTGATCTTCAATTTAAAAATATCAACGCACTTTTATCAAAGGGTATTTGATTTAAATGGCAAAAACAAACCCTCTTTTATAAGGGTTGCTTGAAGATGTTTAATTGAAAATGTAATTTTTAGTGATTTTTACCAATAAAATTCAATTTTCTGATAATATTACTCAGTCAGAAATAATAATTCAATTTAAGCGCTAACTTTCAAATTCAAACCCTAATAATCACCAGCTTTGTAACCTGATTGATGAAAAAAGGAAGTGATAATTCTTATGCCAACTTTTAGAACTTTGCTTCGCTTTTGTTAGTTTTAGCTCATGTAGGAAGGTCCATTAAGCTATTTGCCCTAATCATAATAGTTATGAGTTACAGTTACCTATCATGACGATATCATTTACTGGATTTGAAGCGTTTATCAAATCCCAATCATTTATTGGTAACATACTACATGTACATTCCCTAGAGCATCTGTGACCTTGTGGGATATCTAGCGAAAATAGATGTGCGGAAAGTGTTGCTGCAGGATTCTTTGAGCTTGTCATCAATCATGTTAATCCCATCCCTAAAGATGATCGGATGTCTTAGTAAGTTAATCATCAGTCAGTCAGTCTATAATTAGCTCCAGTCACTAACATCAATGTTTTAATAGGTAACAGCTGTCGTAAAATATGTTTCACCACATTCATCTCTCAAGATAACTTTTCAATGTTCAAATTTGTTGCCTCAGTTTTTTTATGGTAGCAAATGTTGGAATTTGAAAATCAAACAACCAAGTTAAGTTGAATAGTATACTGCTGGTGAGCCAGCAAGGATTTGTGCGATCCTTTAAATAGAAACATAATCATAGTATGGAAATGTTCTTGTGTTAATTTCAATTTAATTTCATACATAAGATTTTCAATTCGACAAGCATAAATAAAAATTGTAAGAGGGTCAAAATCAGATTGTATGCAACTTGTAGAACTAAATATAAAAAACATAAAGTAGTTATATTATTGGTTTCAAATACTTCGTATGATCTTAAAGTTAATGTCATAAACTTTGTTAAAAACTTTGTTAGTGTCATGCGAAAAAGCTCCTACTTTTTCCTAAGTAGTAAATCAGTAGGCATATTGCCAGATACACAGACGCATTTTGGATTTTACTATGGCTCAATAAAGATATATCACTTTATTTGTGCTTGTTTATATCCTATTATATACGAGGATGGGTTGAAAACTTCTCGGCCTGAGATGGAAAACAGTATTTCTAGGGGTTGATTTTGATTTTATTTCTCAATAAAATCTTCTTTGAGCTCGATGCACATGGTACAGCAATGCTCTAAGCGATTCAAACCATCCGCATACAAATAAACGTTAAGGTTTTCAAAATATGCGTTTACAGCATCAATGATTTCGTGATTAGACAAAAATTTGCGCTCTCTAAGCCAATCTTTCAAATTTGGAATTTGAACAATTTGAAATCAAGAGCGGACTAGTAAGAAGCCCCTGTGCTCTAGGTCCATGAATTGATTGTTATTGTTTTTTTAATTTATTGGCGTATTATCTTATTTATCGTTAAAAATTATTATTTTTAATTTTAATAAATACTTTTTTTCTATAAAACATAATTCAAAAGGAAAATATAATTCAAAAGGAAAATATAATTCAATAATTAAACAAAACTTAATATAGAAAGAAAATACAAATTTAATGATTTGTAATTTTATTAATATGAAAAAAGTTATAAATCAATTAAATAAAAATTAATTTAATTAAATTTTGAGTATTGCAAGTAATTAATAAACTACAGTGAAGCCTCGTTGATCCGAATCTACGTTAATCCGAATACCACGACAATCCGGATCAGTAATTTATTTTACATTGAGTCTATTGTAATCCGGATTTAAAGGTTTTGATAATCCGAACTTCCGAAATTTTGACCGAAAAGGCAAAGCATTTTTATCCAGAAGGGTGCAGTGGTGCATAGGAAACAGTGAAGCAATCGCGATGTGACGTATGCGCGGTCACGCTCGCACGCAATATGTACGAGTCCGATAGCGCATACGTCGTATCGCAACTGCATTGTTTCGTATGCACCGCATGCTGCTGTAACTTTATCAAAAATGCTTTCAAAAAGGATCACTTCAGGGTAAGTAAAGATCGGTTACTTAATTTTAAAAAGACACAATTTATGTCTGTTAAAAATCTCGGGGGAAAAGCTATTCAATAATTCGCAAGCAGCAAGGTCCATTAAAAACAGTTGCAAAGCGATTGGCGTGGCTTTGCAATGGGCGGTAGAAAAATTGAAACAATTGTGATGCTGGAAGATTCAAAAGAAAAATCGTATCTACACTGAGAAAAGCATTTAGTAGGACCAATTAAATGTATTTAATTCAACTAAATATTTAGTTAAATAAACTAAATTTAATTTGATTTAACAGATTTTAACTATTTATTTAGTTGAATTGAATAAATTTAATTGTTCAAACTAAACGCTTTTCTCAGTGTAAGGTATTAAGTTTAAAAAATACGAAACAAACAAAATCGCCGCTGTTTTTGATTAACGACATATTAATGCGGAACATTATTTTTACGTTTTTAAAACTGTTTTGCGTTAAATATTTTTGTAGTTTTATTTATTTTTAAATAAATATTTTTGCAGAATGTTTTAATTCCATTTACTTACAAATAAAACATTGTAACTCTACAGACGTGGTAATCCGAAAACTGTGATGATTCGGATTGGCCCTGTTTTAATTAGTCCGAATTAGCGAGACTTCACTGTATTATCAATACATGATTTTTTTGTGAAATAAAACAATGAATAAAATTAAAAAATAATATTAATATATTTTTAACAATAAATAAAATAATAAACATAATAAATTAAAAAAGAGAAAAAACAATAATTGAACCAAAGACCTAGAAGTTGATCACCTGTTGTCCACACAGTTATGCCTACTTATGACGGCCACAACTAGCATTACTTTGACCGGCAGCTTGTCGTCAAACTAAGCAACCCAATTTCAATGCAGTTTTATGAGTATTGCATCAAAAAGTTTGGAAGCTATTTTTATATAGGTGAGTACTTTATGTCCATAAAGTTTTATTAAAATTGATGAGTAAAATTAGTCTAACAAAACCAGTAAAATTAAGTCTTGTAACAAGAAGTAATATATCTAATTTAAAATTGTATAAAAGAACTGTTCTAACATTTAATCAATTTTAATTTTTCAATTTAATTATGGGTAACCATAGAGGGTGGAAGCTATTAACCACAATTAACCTCACAATAACCGCAACCATCAAAACATTGTTTTTAAATAATTTTTTTTAAGAGATGTGCCAAAGCGCATCTTATATGTTCCAATAAAAAAAGCCTAAAATGGCCGAAATCATACAAGGATTAAATTAAATGCGAGCAGTGGAAAAGAGAACGATGAGTATAGAAACTACAGTATCTCAATCAAGAGCGTGGCAGATGTAAAAATTATTAAAAGACGGGATATGAGAACTCCTTGGGCAGAGCAGGTAGCTGTGCACTTTCCTTAAGACGTTATAACAAATCATTTAGTTTCTAACCGATTGCAGCAACAGAAAAATATTTTTAAAAATCACACGCTTCATTTTGAGTTTGCCAATTAGGGCTAAACTTTTGGAACTTTTGCGAAAAATCAGGGTTTTGCCGTTTTACAAATATACACAGTATTTTACTAAATGTAATAAATGAGATAACCATTGCGTGGTATTTATGTTTGCAATTCAAAATGGGAATTCAGCAGTTATTCTAACTGTGATGTGATGTACTGAACACAAGGCTCACATCAAACAAACCTGTTTTGACACGGCTTATCCACTCTTTCCAACACTCTTGTATGTTGCTATACGGCTAGCCGCGTGAAAACATCTCGTTGCAGCGCTATTCCTATAAATAGCTACATTGTAGTGACAAACAAGCGACAGTGTAGCAACACATTTTGCACACATTTCAGTGTTTTTCTTGTGACATTGTTTTGTTAGTGGTTGTGAAGGATGTGTGATGGCAACCTCGGAAAAAGCTGTTGGTGACAAGACAGACGCACTGTTGTTCCGTTTTTGGTTTGCCTAAAGAACTAAGTAGAACAAATCTACCGACATATGGGGACATGTACGAAGTTGCTTTGAAGAAAGCTATAAAATCTCAATTTCATCGGATTCAAAGAAAACAGTAGCATTTTCAACAATATCTGATAGTCTTGCTACTCAAACTGAGATGATATATTGTAAAGCCTCCATTCCAGTGGTGACTAATACTTTCGTTCCGCAAATGATAAAACCCTACCATGATGCATATTATAATTTAAGAAAATCGTTCAACCGAGACCAGAAAAAAAATGATGTATAAGAAAAAATAGAGGAATCCGTGGCTGAAGTGAAATCCAAGGTATTTGATATTGCAGTGTGTAAGTATGTTATGACATATTCTTGTGTATGTGAGAAAAAGGCAAGCGCCTGTAACTGCCCTGTAGTGAGAGAAAAGAACTAGAATTATTGCGAGAAACTGTTGCAGTTGATGTTGACAATGACACTTGTGACATAAAAGCCATTCGAAAATCTCTGCACGAAAGAATAAGTGAAATCAATTTGTATTCAGTTCTTTCTACATCTCAAGGTTGAACAGGGTGGGCAGCAAAAGTGGTACTTTTAAATTCAAGGTTTTTTCCCAGTTTTTTCTTCAATAATTTACGCATACCCATTTTGATCAAATCATGAACTTGAATTAATAATGGAACATAAAACTTCACTTGAATCCATTTTTTTAATTGCCGGAAAAGCCTAAATAACCAAAAAACGATCAAAAATGGATCGGTTTAATTGAACTTTGCAAAATAGTATACGAGAGTATTAGTTTCATATCATATTAGTGTCATTTCAAGACACATTTTTACCGCACGCGTCCAAGGACAAATGCGCTAAAACGTCTTATGAAACGAATACTTTATATTTTTTTCTATTCGCGTTATTCTTAAAAAAAAAACTTGCCTATTTTTAGTTTAAAAACAAATTTGTTAGCGAAAAACAAAAAGTTTTTTGTCAGTTAGCAAAATCGGGAAAATTCGGATTTTGCATTCGTATTTCAAATTCACAGCGTCAATAAGTTTGACGAGCATTTCAAGAGCTGTTCAACTTGAAATATAAAATGTTACTGTTTCTGGTAGTCAAATAGATTCTTTTGAACATGCAAAATAGAAAATAGTATATAAAAGTTTTAGTTTCATAAGACATGTTCTTAGCGCACGCGTTCAACTTTAGAAAACGACCAGCGTAGCGGGGTGATTTCTAAAGAACAAGTGTGTTAAAACGTCTTGTGAAACGAATACTTTATAAGTACCATGGCGTTATTTTGTAATAATTAAAAATACAACTTATTAGTTAGTTTCTCTTTCTAAATTGAAAATTGTAATTCTGCTGCTCGACAGTGCTAATAACTTTATAAAAAAATAAAATGTTACTGTTTCCAGTATTCAACTCTTTGGACACGTAAATAGAAAAAAAGTCAAAGTAATTAATTATTTTTGAAAGTACTATGAAAATTATTTTATTTTTTCAAACATCTTTTAAATTTTTCCCTGAAAAAAATTCCCGACTTTGAACATTAATTCAAGGTTCTTTCCCGATTGTGCAAATTCCCGGTTTTCAAGGTTGCTGGCCACCCTGTTGAAATTAACGTCTACTATTTTAATTAGTGATAGATTTGGTGTTTCTGATAGAGCTACAGCTGCTATCGTTTCCAGTGCTTTAAATGATCTTAAATGAGGCTATAAGACAAGATGCCCGGCCCATACTAACAGAGGGAATATACTTTGATGGTAGAAAAGATAATACTATCTCTCAAGAAAAAATAGAAGCTAAAATATACCGAAGAGTAAGGAAAGAGGAGCACATTAGCATGATACGTGAGTCTGGTGGGCAAAATGTTGGTCACGTCACGCCAACGACTGGAACCGGTAGTGAAATAGCCAAGTGCATTCTTAACTACCTAGAAGATAATGATATTGACATTAAGAGCGCTCTCTACGCGCCGTATCAGCAAATTACCTATCACATCGTTAAAAATTAAGATAGAAAGATGCGGTTTTTAACAAAATGTTTAAAAAAATTTTCTTCATGTGGCAAAATATCTAAAAAAAATTTTAATTAGATTTCTGATTTTTATTTTGCTTATTTTTAAATATTTCTGGCTTTAGGACATTTTGCCACATGCAGGTATTCATTTTATAATTTTCAAGCAAAGAATTTTGATCAGAAACCTTTTAACAATTAAATGGCACGTAATTCCCATAAATTCTTTAAGCGCTCAATAAAGTGGCGCCATCCTGTTATATTTCGAAACTAAACTCGGGTTAATTTTATGTGGCAAGGTTTGGACATGAAGATTTGGCGTTGGGAGCTAAAGCGATAATTTAAATGTGATAAGTTGCAGGATCACATTTTTTTATTTAAAAACACCTAAGTATTTTGTTCCTGCTTTGACTTGCAATCATTTTTGAAAATGATTCGATGACAAAAACATCTTTTTAACTGTAATTTTACGATCTCAGGTACTTGAGCATAATATACGAATTAACTACTATTAGCAGCAAATGAAAATATCTTAAACATAAAGCGAGAGTAAATTAATAAGGTTGAATAAAAAATTTAGTCTTATCCACGAAATATATTTATAGTTGACTGCAGTTTTGGCTTACTTAAGATGAAGTCATTCTCAAAACATTATTAAACCAAATATATATTAGGAAGAAGAAACATTTTTTTATGCAATCCATATTTTGTTATTAGCAAGTTGTAGAAGCAACTTGCACTTCTCATGATTTTTACTCAATTTTCTTTAATTATAAAAATCATGATAAAACATTTTAAAAAGAGAAAGAAATGCAAGATATCAGATTATTCTGTTCCCAGATCATGTAGTAGTTTTTTAATTTTCTTTATAGGTATATTTAAACATGGAGTGTTCAAAAAACGTTTCTTCTTCCTAATACATATTTTGGGTTAATATTGTTTTGAGAATGGATTCATCTTAAGTAAGCCGAAACTAAATTCAACTTTTAAAATTTATTATGTTTTAAACTATTTCGTGGAGAAGACTAAAAGCTTTTATTCAACCCTATTTATTAACATTCAACTCCACTAAAAGAAAACAATGAACACTTTCGAAGATTTAATAAAGCGAGAAATTATAAGCCACAACCCGCAAGGTATTAGTTTATTTAAAAGCTATAACTTTTCTACTCTGTTGCCTATCGTATTGGCAATTTACCTGTAACATGGTTATAAATTGAGATAGAAAGATACGGTTTTCAACAAAATCTTTTAAAAAATGTTGTCTATGTGGCAAAATATCTAATAATTTTCTAAAATTAATTCTCGATTTTTATTTTCGATATTTTTAAGTATTTTTAACCAAAACATTTTGATGCAAGGAGGTATTATTTTATAATTTTTAAATCCAAAAACCTGTCCATAAAACGATTAGCAGTTAAACATATTAATTTCTCTTATATACTGATTATATAGAATCTATGACTTTGCTATGCTAATATATTATTTTATGTTCTTCTATTCTGGTACAACATGAAGATGAAGGTTTTTTTGAAAAGTTGAAGTGTTTTGACTTACTTACTTAACTTGAAGTGTTGAGACTTACTTATATATGGTGTCTCTAAAAGGCCTGCACAAAACGCTAAGACATATTCCTGAGACCAAAATAGGACGATTTAATCAAAATTACCTCTATCCAAAAGTGCTTCGTTAATGCCCTATCGAATGTCAAAGATCTTCAAAAGATTTCTATTTTTCTAAATAACAAAAGTTTGCTTTTAGCAATGGGGGTGAAATTTAGGATTTCCGTACTAAAAAAATAGTTTTTTAGCAACATTTTTTTAATAGTGGGTGTTACGTAAGTGGTTAAAAATTTGATCATCTACGTGTAAAGAAGCTCAAGTTTTTTAAAGGTTGGGTGAATATTTTTCAAACTTTTTCTACAGATAGATATTCTAATTTCTAACTTTTTTGTCTGTTATTCGATCTTGCTATCTACCATAGTTTAGGCAAAAAAACTTATTTGATTTGCATGCCATTCACTGCAGCCATATATTATGGCTGCATTATGGTTAGGAGTTTGCTGAGATATATTTTCATGCATGATGGGGCACCCCTTCATTTCACATTAATTATCCGCAACATTTAAATCAACAATACCCGAATAGATGGATCGGTAAAGGAAAATGTTCTCGTAAACTGGCCACCTCGTTCTCCTAATATTTGTTGACAAATAATGACAAATTGATTGTTTGTTTTATGACGAATGATGAGAACCATAACAACGAAAACCGCCTCCTAATTTTTCTGCAATTATTCTAAAAATTTAAATTTATTTATTTTTTTTTAATTTCTAATAGCAGGATTGAACAAAACGCTATACAGCATTCGTGGGAAACAGTCACTCACTTGTGTGTCGTTCCACACTCGGCTTCGCCTCGTGTGTAATCTTGACACACGCGTGAGTAAAACTTTTAGTTTCTCCACTTGTACTGTAATATACTAATGTATATAATAGGCGACCGATATGGAATCAGTCTCATCTTGATCATCGAAATCGGTATGCTCTAGCTAAATCAACTGAGGGTAGAAGTAGCTCAAAAACGTAGAGCAATAGGTAACCAAACTACAAAATTATTGTATACAGGAATTACTATATACGTCATGGAGATGGACAGTAATTTTGATTTACCACTCAGTCGCATTCAGAGCCTATTTTTAACTGAGATGGTCCCTAGGTTCAGCTAGCAAATTTTAGGCCCCGAATTGGAGTGAAAGGAGTACCGAACAGGCGTAAAAAATGAAATAAAATAAAATATATATATTTAAAAACAAAAAACTAAACGCAATATATTTTGATTTAAAACTAAACAATAATTTTTATTTATTTTATTTTTTTATCGGTAACCATAAATATTTTTAGTTTTCCCAAAAAATATACGACATATACTCTCAAGGGAAAAAATGCACCACTTGATAACGCACCAAAAATACCAAAACTTCAAACAGCCGTAACTCGGTTAATTTGGAACAAAAATGGATAAACTTTTTTACATACTGAAAAGTTTAAAGTGTCTAGTTTAAGGACGTGTCAGCAGATGTTACGTTTAAGCCTTTCCGCTCCCCGCGACCCCTGCAGAAAAAAAATGTCAAACTTTTACTTAAAAATGTTTTCAATGAATAAAAACATTTTTTTATTAACGTTAATTTTTTAACGTGTACAATCAACATCAGCATTACCCGATGTAAACCATGAGGAAGTTGTCGGTCGGATTTTGCACATCGTGTGTGTGTGTGTTTCTTCCTTTTTGCTGGCGTACCTCTTGTAAACCTCGCTGGCATGTTCAGAACTGCGCGAATCTCTTTCTGGGGAATGTTGTTCCACAATTGCGTCAGTGCTACTCTCAATCCTCGGAGAGTAGTTGGTGGTCTCTGCAGGTTTCGCAGACAACACCCGATTTTATCCCACACGTGTTCAATTGGGTTGAGGTCTGACCTGATAGGTGGATGAGAAGAACGCGTATGTTGTGTTGCTGGAGAAGGTTCTGGGTGACTTGAGCAGTGTGTGGACGCACACTGTCTTGCATAAACACAAACGCTCGTCCCATCCGACGTTGCATGGGCAGGACGTGAGGCCGAAGAATTTCGTTGATGTACCGAAACCCTGTCAATCCAAGAGTTGGTACAATCACCAGATCGGTGCAACCATCATAGCTAACGCCTCCCCAAACCACGACAGATCCGCTGTTGAAATTGCGCGTCGGGTTGACGCGATTGCGATTCAATCGCATTACTCGACGACGCCATACGCGAATTCGTGCGTCAGAATGGAAGAGGCAAAAGCAGCTTTCGTCGTTGAACAAGACCTTTCGCCATTACCTCGTAGTCCAATGTCGGTAGTTCATACTGCATTCTCTCCTAGCGATGCCGATGCGTCAAGTGAGAAACATTAGCTCTAACACGAGTACAAAGTTGACCTTCATGTAGACTATTTCGTACCGTCCTATCGGATACTCATAGAATCAAGTCCATGTCTGCTGCAATCATGTGAGCGCTTGTCACAGGATCCCGTCGAGCTGCATTCACAAGTCTTCGGTTCTCGCGAGGTTGGTAGAATGAGGACGATTAGATCCTTGACGACGACGAAAAGTTCCCGTCCCTCAATGCCGGGACCACATACGAGATACAACACTATGGCAAACCCCAATATCTCAATGCGACTTGTCGCATATTAACTCCTAGCTCCAAAAGAGCAACAATTTGTACACGTTGAATGTACGTTAAATACGACATTGTAACGCTTCGAATAACTTTGTGGTACTGATTAATTTCAAAACATTAGTAAAATAAAAATCAAAACATTAATTTAGACACTTGCACATAGGGTTAACGGTGGTGTCGTCGGATATACGTTAAAAAATAAACGTTAATAAAAGAATGTTTTTAATAATTAAAAACATTTTTCGACATTTTTTCAAAATTTTTTAAATTTGGAAAGAAAAGATTCAAACTCATGCGATAATAATATCGCTCGCAGAAGAGGAAAAACACCAGACAAAATGCAGGGTGAATCTCAAAAATTCATAATTTCGCGCCAAATAATCGTAGGCACTCGAAGTTTTGAAAACTCTACAAAAAAAGAACTGAACTTTATTGTCCTGGCAGTCAATTGAATCCTTTTGGTACACCGTACAAGCTGTTAAAATTTGACATTTTTCTAATCAATTTTCTTTTCTTCTAGAAGGCGGGAGGCGAAAAGCTTAAACATATCATTCGCCCGCACAACTTGAAACTAGACACTTCAGACCTTTTAGCATGCAAAGGGTCATCCATTTTCATCCAAAATCCGCCAAGTTATGACGGTTTGAAATTTTGATATTTTTGGTGCGTTTTCAAATGGTGCATTTTTTCCTCGAGAGTACAAATATTATACATAGATAGTATCAATTTTTTCCTATGCTCCATTTGAAACGAATGTGGTGTCTCAAAAAGTAAACAAACAAATACATAAACGTCAACGAAATCTAAACAAAAGTGCAGTAGAAACACTAAAATGAGACTTCGGGATTTCGGAGCCGAAAAATTTTTTTGGGCATTTTTATGATTTTATTTTCCAATTCGGGCTCCTCTTGCCGTTGGGCCCTAGGCACGCGCCTAATAGTAAAATAGGCCCTGGTCGCATTACCTGTTGAAAGACCATTCCAGTTTTTAAAGCATGTGTACTAAGATTGACAACACAAATACTTTATTTTAGCATTAAATGTGTGACAGAAGTTGTGTACAAAAATATAAAAGTATTATTAAAGAATGTCAAGAAATAAGAAATGTCGATTTTAAGATTGAAATCTTTTAGTGTTATCAACACAAAAAACTATAATGCCGAATATTTGTGGCCATTTGCACTAGCTTCTGTTAATCCTAATCGAAGATTAATTACCATATACATTACGTTTATCAAGACGTTCATATTCATAATAATTAGGGCTAGCGCGCACTATGAACTTTTTTTTGTCCAACATTTTAGTCGACCGAGTGAGATATGTTGCAACATACGGAGATGCGCACATTTACTCAACTTTCCTGTTGAATCTTGTCACAAACCAGAATACGACTGAACTGTTGGCCGACACACCTGGATTTGAATATCTCTGCGTACATTGTGGCACAATCCGACTGGACCAAGAATTTATTTATTGCTTATAGAAGGTCCAATAATTTTTAATACTTCGTCAAAACTTGTGATACTCATTCTATGGAATCCCAAAAATCTCTCAAATCCTCGTCGAGTTTTTGAAACTGACGAGTTTTTGAGTTTTGGATGAACTGAATATCTTCTGTTTTGATTTTCTCGGTGTCTAATAACTAACACCGCGAAGGAAACTACCTCTACCAAATTCATTTTGAGAATGGAATACATGACACGACACAACAGTTCAGTTCGTATGCGCACTCAACTCGGACAAGAAACAGTTTCGTTCGTTAATGCACCCAGATTCTACTTTTCTCGACCGAACTGTCGAAACTGTTGAACAGTTCAGTTCATAGTTCGTGCTAGCCCTTAAACCAGGTTAATTTAATTTGACAAATATACAGAAGTCAGTAAGAAAAATCTCGTGTATCACGTGCTGAGAAACTACTTTGCAAGTACCCGTATTTGTACAAACCACACACATAGTGTGCCCCCAGATGCGGTACACAAGAGAAAAAACTTTTTTATTAATGATTTTATAACAAAAAGTCATATTCTATAAAAATTTTTGCTCGATTCAAAACTACTAAAAAGTATAACGGAATTTCTATATTACTTATAATAAAATAAAAATTTAAGAAACTGCATTTTTTCTAAGGAAAAAACGACCAATGTAAGTCTTATATTTTTTTATCATGATGTCTTGCTTGAATCAATGCAGTAACAATCATCACAATAATTTGATTTTTTTAACCTGGAGCTTATTGCAACTTAAATTATATATTAAAAGGTTTTTCATAATTTTTCTGATTTGCTTTTTCTATTTTTTCAATATTTTATGGTAATGTGAAAGAACTATTAGCATTTGAATTCAATAAGGAGAGTACTGCCACCTAATTACCTAAAGTACATATGCATACTCGTATTAAAAATTGGTCAAAATTTCAAATTCGCGATATGACATCCACTAATAAAATAGTTAGCATAACCCTACCAAGTTAAAAGGGTTACTGAAGTTTATCGAATGATATTAAATTGCAGATTGTACTACCACCACTTGTAAAAGAGCTAGTCACGTGCTTGCGCTGTTGCCGATGTAACACTGACGACCTTACATGCGAACAAAGAAATTTAAACGTTACGCGTCTTCAGCATTAGACGATTTAAAGAGGAAGATGCATAATACAGCAAACGTCTTTTCTTAATTATTGAGTTTGAAGGTTCTGAGGGGTGTATTGGTGGCTTTTCAGACCTTGATCAGCTGAGCTACAGCGCTCTTAATAAAATGAAAGCGATTGGTTGTGATAGCACAGCAACGAACACAGGGTGGAAAAATGGTGTTATCCGCAACATAGAGATTAAAATTCAGTGTCCATTGCAGTGGTTCATCACTGCCGATAGTTGACATGTGCAAACCGGGTCTTATGGTTGTTCATCTCCCAAGCAAGTCCTACAAATAAACCCAAATGCTTGTAAACTACAATGTGAAGATATATGCTCCTGTCTGGTTGGACATTAACAATTATCCATCAGTGAAATATAATCCTAAACATGTAAGGTTGTTCAAACAACGAGATATTTGCCAGACAAGATTAAAAAAATCATCCATCCTGTGATTGAGAGAAACACGTTCTTCTGTCACCCAGAGAACACGTTGGCTATGATAGTGGATGAGAGGCAACATATACGAGAGTTGGGTTACAGAATGGTACTAAAGGCAAGAACGGAAAATCCAAAGAGCAAGTCTGTTAGAACTTTTACAACTCTCTCAATAAATTTTGATGCCACGGACTACAGTCAGCTGATAAATTAGACAAAAAGTAAGCTGTCATCCCCGCCAATGATAGCAAGATTGACAACAGAGACTATACCGTCAGTTTTGCAAGATGAAACTCTGCCTGAGTTTCATTTCTTAAATTTCCCATGCCATACCCAAGCTGTTGAAAGATGCGTCATACTTGTCACAGAGTCTGCAGAAAAAGTGCGTGGACAAAAAAACAGAGACGGCTACATTAATTAGAGCAACTTTGCTTTCAAGATCCACAATGCCAAAATTTGATCAAAAATCTCAATTTGAAGTCTTTGACTAAGCTAACATAATTTAACACACTTTAATTGATTGGACAGTTGGGTAGGGTGTGGATGGAACTCGAATTGCAACCACCTCCTCGTGGCGAGTTCTGAGTCATTTCATAAAAAAAATTGTGAAATGGGAGAAGAGTTGCAAAAAGACGTACTCTTATCAAAATAGAATGTATATGTATAAAATCACTCACATTAACGAAAGATTAAGAAACATGACATTTTATAGTTTAAAATACCACAGTGCTTGTGTTTGTAAAACGGTAAAATTTCGATTTTTCACGAAAGTTCGAAAACTTTAGCCCTAATGTGCAAACTCAAAATGAAGCGTGTGAATTTTAAAAATATTTTTTCTATTATCACGCATCACAAATGTACTTAGACGCTATTAAAAGCCAAAAAACCAATACCTGTATGTTTTGAGCGTAAAGGTAACATTTGGTGTTTTTTTGTCATTTTTCCAAACTTTAGAACCTTTGTGCAAACTGAAGATCCAACGTATTATTTTTTTCAATATTTTTCCATTAATTAGCATGTAAATATGCAACTTTTGACCCTTTTAGAATTCGATACTCAAAATATTGGCTTTTTCGACTCGCCCTAACAGATATAGAGTAGGACCTTGATTATCCGTCAACTTCTATTAACCGTCAGGGCATCAGTTTCAAAAAAATTTTTCTTCATTAAAAATTCCCTATTTTTCTGTTAACCGTCTTTTCGATTATCCTGTCAATATTCTGGTCCCGTGTTAGACGGATAATCAAGGCCCTACTGTACCTACAGCATTTTGATTTCAATAAGAGTATTCCTAAGGATCATGAATTTTTTATGCGGAACAAGCCTCCAACACTAAGGAAGGTAGTGAAAGCCGTATATGACTAAGAAACCTTACCAAATTTTAAACTAGAAACTTTTTCTAAAATACCAATGAAAAAGTTAAAATTTAAATATGCACGTCGATCAAAGAATGCCATGCTTGTTGGTCGCGTAAAGACATTGTCCTGTGGCAGCGAAACTTTTTAAAAACCATTAAAAAGTATCGGGAAGAAGCTTGACAGATTTTTCGGACTGAAGAATCCATCTGGGAAAAGATGACCCCTCCGGGTCAGATTTATTCTTTGTGATAGTCAGAAGACTATCACAAAGAAATGAATGCTGAAGGTTACGAAGAATAGTTTAGCAAAATTTGCAAGTTACTTCCACCAAATGCAGTTGTAGTTATGGACAATGCATCATACCATTCCCGTCAAGTTGAGGGACTCCCTACATCAGGTTGGCGCAAAGCCAATTTAAAACACTGGCTTGTTGAAAAAGACATTCCATTTGAAGATGCCAGTACTAAAACTGAGCTATTAGACATTATACGGCAACATCGTGATACTTATAAATCATATTACGCTGAAAGAATTGCCAAAGAGCATCAAATTACAAATAGAAAAAATTTGGGCCCAAATTAAAGAATTTGTGGCAGTAAATTTAAGCTAAAGGATGTAGAAAATTTATTAAAAAGGAAGGAATTGCCAACGTAAGCACAGAAGATTGGGAAAAATGTGTTAGGCACGCCCAGAAAATTGAACAGGAAATGTGGAACCTTGACCATATAATTGATGTTCTTGTGGAAAACATAGTTTTTATTGTAAATACAGGGGCGTCCTTCAATTCAGACATGAATTATACATCAGAAGATTCTGATAGTGATGCCTGGTAAGTTGATTTATTTAAAAAAACTTCTTAAGTTTACTGATGTAATTATTTTCGGTTCGCAGGATAAAAAGATTATTTCCCGCCGACGCTGTTCAAAAATTGTTCTTTTTAGAGCAAACACCTCTTTTAAACTAGGCTTTGCTATGTTTAAATAGTAAGTGACGAGTCTGATTTAGTTATGGTGTATGTAATTTTCATCGGTATCATTTTCCATTCCATAGTACACCGACACCGTAACAGCGAGTTAAGCACACACGGTACGCAAACGCTCATCATCGTAAATGAAGCTTGAAGGATCAGCTAACTTCATGTTTATTTACACGTTGCGACAGCTTATTTTAGACAAGGTTTAGCCATGTACATACACCTTCATAACTCAAATTTTTCAATAACTCGACGTATTGTTTGATACTTGATAACTTGAATTTGCCTATACACCAGCAAACATCCACTTAATTAGATAAATATTGATCCATCTCTCTAAATGGAGTACCAATTTTCATTAATTTAAATTAATAATACTCGAAAAGTCTCCTCCATCAAATTTATTCACCATAAAAGAATTTTTTAAATTATAAAATGTTCATTAATTACAAACATCTTATAATTTAAAAAATTCTTTTATCGTGAATAAATTTGATGGAGAAGACTTTTGAGTATTATTGATTTAAATTAATCCATTTAATTAGTTCAGTGAACAATAAATGGCATTTTATTGAGTGTAATCGGAATAACGTGAGTTGAGAAACTAGATTTATGTGCAATTTCAAACTTCTGAAAGTTTTTGGGTACAATTCGTTTCAGCTGCTGACACGACACACAAATTTAGCTTCAAGAAACAAACGAATAGCATTTTCAGCAAAAAACAAATACGTTGCAGTTTTATTATACTATAACTCTTCACAATTAACAAGCAAACTGTGTTAATACTAACTTGGGAAATATGAATGGGCGTATATGAGACTTAAAAGGGGTGTAGTGCAAAAAAATAAATTTTAAAATAAAACAATCTAAGAACAATAGTGAAAGCCGCACATTTTTAAGATAACTAATATCCGAGATATAGCCACTAGAAGTTTGTCCGAGTTCGTTCGTGATGTCACACTGATACGGAGCCGTGAAACCTCAATAGTATTACATGCATTTTAGATGCAGTGCGCTCTTTGCGTTAATCATATTTCTTTAACAATGGCGTTTAGGGTTGAATCAAAATATACACAGGCTCAATTAAGGCAAATAAAGGAATACAAAAAAAGAGAAGAAAATCAGTCGATATTACAAGATTAAAACAATCTAAATTGGTGCAAATGCAATAATTGTATGCTTATGTCAACTGTAAGGGGATGCATTTGCTGCAAGGAAAATGCTCTTGAAAATGGAGTAAGTGAAGAAAACGTGCATTATTCTTCGCGTATCATTTGTAAATGTAGTTTTACACTTGGATAGTTTAAATATGATAAGGCACAACTTACTTTTAAAGTGTAAAACGGAAGAAGAAAGACTATGATACTATAATTGTTGCGGCATTTAGTTTGTGGCAATTTTGTCTGTTGCAACCAAATCTTAACAAACGCTTTTCTTTTGGTTAATTGGTTTCGTTGGTTTCCAGTTGTACGATTTATTTTCATATTTGTTTTTGAAATGCCAAACGTCATTTATGACTGAAGATATGTGGTGCTTTACTGCTTTATGATAGATACTACTACAAATATCTAACAGTTTTAACGTTTTAGCGAAGCCCGCAAATGAAAGAAAACTTATGCCATTTAATAAAGTGCGGAAGACAAATGAGTAATGCACTTAGATGGAGAATAATTGAAGAGTATGAGAAAAAACAAGGAATGTCACACTACTTTAATTAGAGATATTTTGATTGTTGATGATGACGGCATTATTTTAAAGGTAATAAATATAACACCGTAAAGATGTTTGCCATGTATTATAGGGATTTTCGAATGGTAGTTTGTACAGTAAATAGTCACTAATAAGTGTACCTGGTTATGGTTTTGAACAATATTTGCACGATTAATTCCTAATCTTTCCACACTTTATAACGCTTTCGTTCTATTTCTTTCCTCGAGAAATTATGAAGAGACAGTGATGAATTTTTTAAAATGTTATTACAACCGACAACGCAATACTTAACAAACGAAATTTTAACAATAAATTATGTTAAAAACATAAACTATTATTATAATGCAAGGGTAAGTTAATATTAATATGACACGTAAAAAAATGCTGTGCGGTAATTAACGTGAAGATCCTCTAACTTTGAAAGCATATTGCTCAGGAACTACTGAATCCAATTAAATATTTTAAAAACGACCAAATAGCAAATTTATTTCTACATACAACAGTAAAATATTATATTTCTAACTATGAGATTTTTGTAGGAGTTAGAAAGAAACCTGGCGGTTCCTATGCTATTAATTTTCATACAAAAAAAGCGTTATATTTATGATTTATGTGAAAAAATAGCGAATTATGCGTTCTTGTTTATTCTTAGAGATAGTCAAAATTTTTTCACTAAATCAACACTTTTCACGTGTAGACATCATTTTTATCAAAAAAATGTTCCTAATTTTAATAATAAAAATGCAGAAACAAAAAACGATTTTTGATGACAAGCGGTTCCGACAAAAAACGGATTTTTTGTTATTGCACTTTTATTGTTAAAATTCGGAACATTTTTTTAAAGAAAATAATGTCTACATATGAAAAGTGTTAATTTAGCGAAAAAAACTTGACGCAATCTCCAATAATAAACAAGAACGCATAGTTCACTATTTTTTCATATAAATCTTAAATAAAACACATTTTTGTCGGAAAATTAATAGGATAACAACCGCAAGGTTTCTTTCTAACCCCTACAAAAATCTCATAGATATATGAGATACTTTCTGAGAAAAAAATATTTAACTTTCAATGAAATTATCCCTAAAAATGGGTATCTTTTATTATGTATCGTCCAATAAAAATAAAAGTATATCAGTTAGAAATATGATATTTTACTAATGGATAGTAGTCGAGGCAGTCTTGTCGGTGTCATGCAACACACTAAACTCCCTATACTTTAGAAGCCGATATCTACGAAACTACTATCACTAGACAAGTGCGGTTTTCATTTTTATTCTTAGAATTTTTATCTTCATATGACGATTAAAAAAAAGTTTTTTGCGCTACACCCCCTTTAAGGGCCATTTAAGCACCAACAAAAAAGCGAAATATCAAATGTGAAAGAAAAAAGGAGCAAGCGACAAAAATGTCGTGATGATGTTTAATGACCATCAAAGTGCATTTTGTTAGTCATCGCGATAGACAAATTTCTTTAGAGTAGTTCATTTCAAATGGTTATAGGTTAATAAAATAATATCAATAACTTTTAAAAATATTTGCGACGAACAGAAAGTTGCACACAATTAGATTTTGACCCAAAAATAAAAAAATTAATTCTACTAAAACAAGTTTAACTGGCTTTAATAAATACCTTTGGACTAGTATCTGGATCATCGCTCCTTTTAATTCCGCTTGATGAGCTATGCTCTGAAGGTTGATCCCTGTCACGCACGGCAGGAAATAATCCTTC
Organism: Agrypnus murinus; assembly: GCA_929113105.1. Taxonomy (NCBI): domain Eukaryota; kingdom Metazoa; phylum Arthropoda; class Insecta; order Coleoptera; family Elateridae; genus Agrypnus; species Agrypnus murinus. The sequence goes on along the minus strand of OV816023.1, from coordinate 33,161,657 downwards.
AAAAAGTGATAAATCTAATTTCATAGGAGCGCGTTTCCTTTGTTCTAAACCACTAGGACCCTGTTTGCTGTCACTAGATGATAGGTCATCACTCAGTTCATCACTCAGTTCATCACTTCCTTCAAGAGGGTCATAAGTTAATTCAGCAGAGTAGAAACGCTGAAAGTTAATTGATTTAAGACAACTAACCTGAATACACGCAAAGCAATACTAATACCTCATCAGAGTTCACACAGAACACTGTCTGCACAGTTAACAACATTAAAACTTCTGGTTTCACATCAGTCTGAGATGGAAGAGTAACACCTGCTAACTCTATACGTTCGTACAAATCCTTTAAAAAACATATACAGCAGTTAGGAAAATATGCACATAAATTTATAAAAAAAATAATAATTTACAGAGTCTGCTTCTGCATCACATTGTGCACTCGCTACATTAATCATTGCATATCCAATGGTCTGTTCCTCTTCATCGCTTTCTTGTACTTGGAATCGGATTGTTAAACTTTTCTCATGACGATATAGTCTAATAACAAAATAAACAGTTTCTCAAAAAAGTGCATGCTTTAAAAGTAAAACAACTAGTTATAAATAGACACACTAATAAGTTTAATAAATGTAATATTTTATCGCTAAACCAGACTTATGCACAAACGTTACCTTCCCCATAAATCGTCGTGAAGACGCCATGAAAAACAGCAACCAAAATTTGGAGCACTACTAAGCGTAATAGGATCTGATGCTAGAACACTCTTGTGAAATTCAACAACAACTCGGCAAGGTTTATTTTTTATGAAATCGAACCCGATCCCTGAAAATTAGGTTATGAAATATTTATTTAAGAGATTACGAATATATTTTTAATGGTTTTCGCTTCTTACCACTTTTGACAAATAAAACTACATGCATGTGATTGTGTGTATCCTCTTCGGAAGATTCCATAATTAATAAAGATTTAAATTGAAGTAAATTCAATAAAATTTTGGAGGGAAGCTAATAAGACGCCTTCTTCACAAAGCTTTTACTATCCAAAAGAGAGAATTACCGTTATTAGTTTAAAACATTTGAAAGTGGATGATACACGCGTTGCCATATCTTTCATCCAGTAACATGTTGCCATTTCCTCTTACAGGAGTATAAGTAGATTCAACTCTGGTTATTTTTAAATATTAATTTATTATTTTATTTATTAATATGCGTTAATAATTGTAATAAAAAATTAGAGTGGGAACAAAGATTAAATTGATTAATACTAGTACAGGCAGTAAACTTTTGCTAAATATAATATTTGAATAATTTATTCTTTAATAATAAATGCTAATGCATTTATTAATTAATTTCAGTATGCAGCCAAAAATTAGAAATATACTTATATCATTACTTTAAATTATAAACATAAAGTTTTAAACATCAAATAAATTAATATATATTATGCAATTAGGATATCAAGCGATACTTTAAATCCGAGAAGATGTATTATAACGCCTCGGCTAGCGCCTCGGCGTTATAACATCTTCGAGGACTTAAAGAAGCTTGATCTCCGTATTGCATAAGTTGTTTTATTTTATTTCGTATTTCAATCCTAATTTCTCCCTTTTAAAATTCATCCGAATTTATTGTATAAAGAAGCAAGTTGACTTGTCTGCGTCGTTATACGTGTAACCAAGGAGATTTGTAAAGCAGCATGTCACGTGTGGTTGTTATGCATGATTTACGTTGCCAACAACAACAGAGATCAAGAACGTCTTGAACTCCGGTGTCATTGACAACGGAGATAAAGATATACTTTATTTTACTAATTGTGGTATATAAACAATTGTTTGAAATACGAAATGAAATAAAATGTTGTCATTTGTAACATTATAACTCTGGCCGGAAAAATTCTTGTTTTCAATTTCTAAAAATCTTTATTCTTGGTAAAAGTGTCTGTTTCTTCTAGAACATTAAAAAAATGTAAAAAAATTCGATCCCACAATTATGGTATACGAGGGAAGTTGAAAAACTGAAATCGCACCAAGAGTAAACTGCCGTTAAATATAAAAATACTGGAAAATATTAGTTGTAATAATATTGTAACGTTCTTTTTCAAATAATAACAAAAGTGCTGGTTAAATCGTCTATTCACCAAAAAATATTTATTTACAAACACTAATGAATACACTATAAAATTAACGCTATGATTATAAACCATTAAAACTATTATTTACAGACTATGAATTTCTAATACAACATTTATCTTTACATTTACTATTTATTTCGTGAAACACAGTTAATGACTCGCTGTTGATTGACTCTTTTATCCGCGACGTCGATTTTATATCCTCCTATAAATGTTCTAGAAGTCGCTCGAACAAACCATGTTTTTCTAGAAGGCGCTAGATAAACCGCGTCTGGTTTACATACTTGGTGCGATGCGTCATTCTCTCGAATGCTGTAGAATATTCCATTTGTTGTTCGAAAAGAGGTTCTTTCTTTTTCTCTCTTGTTACACTGCCCCCCTCTTCAAGTCTGTTCTGTCCCAGAACAGGTTTTATGCTCTGGTTCCTGTAGAACGGGTCATGACGATATCGACAGTCTTCACCTCGACTACACGTTCCATTACGGTAGAAATAACAGTCTACACTCTTCGTTGGCCTTAATGAGGGCTGTCGGTCAAAACTGCAGACGAAGATCTTGACGTCCGTACCTCTAAAGACAACTTCCAGCATGTTTCTAACGATTCTCCAATCCAGCTGGTCCCGCCCACAGCCGAGTTTGGGAACTGCCAATTTGTTAATACCCCTGGTAAGCAATTCGATCCTCAAATTCCATAATGCCCTCCACAAGTCGACGTAACTCGGTTTCTGGTAGTAAAACTGCTTGGTTACCAAGTAGTAAATGGATCGGTCATGATCAGGCAAGCGTAAGGATTTACCAACAGAGGGATTCTGTTCTCGAAGTTCATTCAGCCGTCCAAATTTATTTCTAAACACTACTGCGATCCCCCTGGACATACGGAGATCCTCGGAGACACAGTGGGCAATGGAATAATCACCAGGGACCCGGAAGAGATCTTGTTGCATCTCAGTCGTGACTCCGAATCGCGCTTTTCTAGTTCTGAAGGTTGGTCATCTCCAGGCCTTACGGTATTGATAGCCACCTCAGCTTCATCTTCCCGATCCGGGACTGCGTCATTATTTCCCTCATAGTGCGCCAGACGATTGAAGTGTACCACCTTTGGTTTCCCTCTTGGCAATTTCTGGATGCGATAAATCAAGTCATTTATTCGTTTCTTCACCTGGTATGGGCTCTCCCAATTCCGCTGTAACTTTGGAGAATAGCCACGACATCTTTGCGGGTTGTATAACCAGACAAGCTCTCCAGGTTGAAACCCTCCTTCTTGGGCTCTCACATCGTACGTAGCCTTCATCCGGTCACTCGCGATCCGACTATTGTTTCGGGTTCGGTCGTGAATATCCTCCAACTTCTTCTTTAAGTTGATGACATAATCATTCCCGGCTACCTCCTGCTCTATAGGTGGAGACCCAAATTCCAGATCACACGGTAACCGTAACTCGCGTCCAAACATCACAGACGCTGGTGACTGACCGGTTGTTTCGTGGACCGATGCACGATAAGCCATCAGGAACAGATGCAGGTATTGGTCCCAGTCTCGTTGATGATCGGAGACGACCCTGGCCAAATATTTGCCCATTGTACGATTCATGCGTTCTACCATTCCATCGTACTGCGGATGTAACGGTGTGGTCCGAGTCTTGCGAATGCCCAACAATCGACAGACTTCTCCAAACAGTACAGACTCAAAGTTACGGCCTTGATCCGAATGCAGCTCCATGGGCACTCCGAAGCGACTGAAAAACTCATTGACTAGTACGTCAGCAACAGTCGCAGCTTCCTGGTTTGGTAGGGCATATGCTTCTGGCCATTTGGTAAAGTAGTCCATTGCCACTAATATGTATTTATTCCCATCGTCGGTTTCGGGAAATGGTCCGGCAATATCTATAGCTATTCTTTCCAGAGGACTACCCACATTGTACTGCCTCATAGGTGCTCTTCGTTTCCCCAAGGGTCCGTTACCAGTGGCACATAGTTCACATTTCCGGCACCACTCCTTCACGTCTTCTTTACAGTTGACCCAATAAAAACGCTCCCTAACTTTCTCCAAAGTCTTTTTCACACCGAAGTGTCCTCCTGAGGCACCGTCATGGAGATGTCGCAATACTGTAGCCACTCGGCTTCTTGGAACCACGAACTGAGACCTAATGGTGGTGCCATCTTCACTCTCCAGTACTCGCTTCAGGAGATCGTCTTCCACCCTCAAGGACTCCCATTGGGCCCAATATGCTTTGAGCGTTCTGTTGAAAGGGCTGAACCCCCTGAAGCCCCTTCCGACGGCTGAACTTGTTTGGGTTTAGGGCAGCGGCGTCGTATGTGCCCTTGTTCACCGCAGTTCCAGCAACGGGGTCCTCGAACTTCTTGAGGATTTTTTTTACGGTTCTCTTCTTTCTGAAGAACTCTCATTAATAATTCTTCTAGACGATCTTTAGAAACTTCATCTTCTTCCACCACGGTCCGAACACGCCCGTGACCTCGGGACGCTTGTTTTGCAGCTTCAAATTCTAAGGCGTGAGCAAGCGCATCATCAGTTGTTCTTGGTCGTGCCAGCCTCAATGATTGTTGTGTTTCCCCGTCTCTTAACCCATCAATGAAGGTCTGCCCAGCCAGTTGTCCCAGAAACGAATCGGGTGCCGTAGGGTACGCCAATAGGACAAGCCGCGCAACATCGGCTTCAAACTCCTGCAGGCTTTCTCCATTCTTCTGGATACGATTCTTCACTTGCGCGTGATACACTTGTTGAAGATGCGCGTCTCCATATCTCATCTCCAATCTAGACACTAACAATTGGTAATCATTTTCCTGTCCTGCTGGGATTGTTTGCAGGACATTCAACGCGTCTCCACGCAAAGCCACAGTTAAAGAAACGGCCTTTTCCTTGCCTGTCCATCCGTTGGCCCCAGCGGCCGCCTCAAATTGTTTGTAGTAGGTGGACCAAGGTATCTTTCCATCGAACGTGGGTGGTTTTACTTTTATCCCTACGGCAGGACCCTTTTCTTCTTTAAATTGTTTCTTTTCTTCATTAAACGGCCACTCAGAAGTTGAGGAAAACCGTAGTTGACTCATTCTCTCTTCCAACAGTTTAGTTACGCTATCTTTCTCAGCTGTTGGTGGTAATTGCATATGGGCCATTTTCTCTTCTACCATCTTTATTACCCTATCCTGTTTTTCCAATTTCATTTCTAATAGTCCTAACGCACTGGAGTTTTCCAACAATTCTTTGAAAACTTTATCTTCCAACGCTTTGACATTTTCCAGCAATTCTCCTTTAAGCCTTCTAGAACTTTCTTCGGACTTTTCTAGTAATTCTTCCTTAAGCAATCTTGTATTATCTAGTAAATCTTCTTCAAGCGTTCTAGAATTTTCTTCAGACTTTTCCAGTAGTTCTTCTTTAAGCATTCTAGTATTTTCAACAACTTTTTCTTCCAGTACTTTAGCATTTTCAAGTAATTCTTCTTTAAGCATTTTAGAATTCTCTTCCATTTTACTTAACAATAAACTAGTATCAATTGCGGGTTCAGGTATCTCGAAGCGGTAATTTTCAGGATCTTCCTTCTGTTCTAAAAGCCATTCTCTTAGCCGTTTTATTAAAACTTCTTTCTTTCCATTACTATCCAAGTCCCTCTCGTCCAATTCCCGTTTTAAATCTATCACTAAGAGATCTTTTAATAGTTTCATCACCATTTTAATTGTTTGTTGAAATTAATTTTAACACTAAAAATTTATTCTCACAGCACTTTATTTAATTATTACGCGATTTTATTTATTTTAAAACACCACACCTGACAACACTGTAACGTTCTTTTTCAAATAATAACAAAAGTGCTGGTTAAATCGTCTATTCACCAAGAAATATTTATTTACAAACACTAATGAATACACTATAAAATTAACGCTATGATTATAAACCATTAAAACTATTATTTACAGACTATGAATTTCTAATACAACATTTATCTTTACATTTACTATTTATTTCGTGAAACACAGTTAATGACTCGCTGTTGATTGACTCTTTTATCCGCGACGTCGATTTTATATCCTCCTATAAATGTTCTAGAAGTCGCTCGAACAAACCATGTTTTTCTAGAAGGCGCTAGATAAACCGCGTCTGGTTTACATGCTTGGTGCGATGCGTCATTCTCTCGAATGCTGTAGAATATTCCATTTGTTGTTCGAAAAGAGGTTCTTTCTTTTTCTCTCTTGTTACAATATTTTATCTCCCTAATTATCCAGGTCCGATCTTAAATTTTTTTTTGATATTTAATTATTTTAAAATTAACTACTGCATAAAGCGAACTGTTTGTAGCATACAATAGTCGAATTCTATCAAATGTAGAATCAGACACTAAAATAAAGGCGTGATTTGGCGTTTATTTTACCACTACATTATTTTTTCCTAACTGGAACGCGCCAAAGATATATCTGCACCCTCGCGGTAAGTTGTTTAAAGAAATTATGCGATAGGTCTGTTGCAACATGTATAATCACCAGTACAGTAAACATATTATTGAGAGCAATCTATGAATGACAATTCCATTTAACTAACATTTAATAATCTACTTAAAGTTAGCATAAATATTAACACCAATTTAAGATTTAATCTGTCAAAATTACAATCACATCACATCAAATACCGCATATCGAAGACATTTTGATGTTGTACATTTTCAAAGACGTTTTGGTGTGTACGGGTTATAATTTTAAAAATTCTTTGTAAATGATGATGTTTTTATTTGCAAATTTCCTTTGGAATTGAACAGATCATTTTAACTTATATTTCCAGCTAAAATAGTGCTACAATATTTAATTCAATCGTTTCGGTTTAAGGGAGAAAGTGACCGTATAAAAATACGCTATGCAGATCCTCTGAATTTCATTATTTTAAGAACCCTAATAGCACACATTGCCCCATTGGACGTTCTTTTTAGGTCCAAATTAGGTACTGTAGGTCCGAGGATGTAAAATGGACGTCTGCTGGACACTCGCACGAGGACGTTTTTCAGAAGTACAACAACAGACGTCCAGCGGACGTTCGTTTTGGGCCCATAGTAGGTCCTTGAATCCCAGGACATGATACGGACGTCTGGCGGACGTTCACTTGAGGACGTTTTTCAGAAGTACAGCATAAGATGTCCAGCGGACGTTTGTTTTGGGTCCACAGTTAAGCCCTTAATCCCAGGACAAGATACGGACATTTGGTGGACGTTCACACGCAGACGTTTTTCAGAAGTACAAGAGACGTCCAACGGACGTTTGTTATGGGTCCATAACAGGCCCTTGAGTCCCAGGACATGGTACAGACGTCTGGCGGACGTGCACATGAGAACGTTTCTCAGAAGTACAGCATAAGACGTCCAGCTAACGATTGGTTTGGGTCCATAAAAGGACGTTCATAGGGGAACGTTTTACAGAAGTACCTACAACAAAACATGTCCGGCAGACGTTTGATTTGGGTCCATAATACGTTCTAATAGGAATTACAAAATGATTACAAACAACTTGTAGATTAAGATTAACAATTATTCTAGAAATCTATTTTAACAAAAGATGTCCACTGGACGTTCAGTTTAGATCATGGTAGGCCCGTGACTTCAAAGTCATAAAAAAACCGGTCTGAACTTCAGATAAGGATCTTTTTTAAGAATAGTCTGTTACATGTACATATAATTTTGAAAGCTTAACAAGGACCTCTATGAATACACATTTTTCTTATTGTTATTAAATACTACATTATGTAGTTCTCTAAACAAAGAATTAAAACTATTATGGAATATCCGAAAATTGCTTCTCCCGTGTTTTAAATTAATTATATTTTCTGTACTTTATGGAATACTCTTTAATATACTAAAGTATATTAATATAATAATAATAATCGCCCCCCTCCCTCCCGCACAAGCTTATAGCTTCTGGGGCCTGGTTTCCTGGTTATGGGTTGTAGCAATTATTATTATATTATTATATATTTCATACGTTCATACCATCATAAACTCATTAAAAATATTTTCTTTTTAATTAATACAGCTATTTAAATTTCTCCGCTAACATAAAAATGACACAGCATGTTATGCACGGATCATAAAAGACGTACTACGCAAACTCAGTGCCAACAGTAAACACCGTAAAGCCATTATAAGCCGCCATTCGGTTTTTGGTTGTTCGGTATTTGTTTTCATCGTTGTTCTTACAGTTTCTGTTTGAACCAATTATTTATATATGCTTTTTTAACATCTATTTAATCAGTCTTTTACGTTATGTGTTTTTAGTAAATAGTGTGAAGTGCAAGGGTGATTATTAATATTTTATCACATTCCTTTACTACTGGAAGTTGAACAGTTTTTGGGAGATCCCGTAAATATGCAAAAATCTGTAAGTAATACTTTTTAGAATATCACTGTACAAAGTCAATAAAAAAACTCTTTGGATAGCATTTATGACAACCAGCAGTTTTTTTGAAAATCTATGTACATGTTACCTGAAAAAAATTAAAAAGTGGAAATCTTTTCAGAAATCGTTCATTAGTGTAAAAACAAGTGTTTTATGCTTATTTTGCCGTATATGTCGTATAATACTGAATTTGCCTTCGAGTATTAATTCTTTTTGTAAATTTTACTTTCTGCAACGTTGCAGAAATCTTACTCAAAAAATCAATGCACAATGATATTATTAGTGAGAGTTTGATGTGTAGGGTGTCTTATATTTTTTTATGTTCGCAATATCATGTCATAACTTCCTGCACATACAGACCTTTTCGTTCTTCTATAATTCTTTCTTCTTTTTAGCACAAGTTTATTTAACACTACTGAGTGTCTGATTTTTTTTAGACTGATCTGCTTTCCAAAGCTGGAGTAGACAATGTGAACGAATTTGTAAAAAGAGCTTGGAAAAGATTGCTGACAAATCATGATAAAAAATGAAATATTTCTGAATAGTTTTCAAACATAAGAACTTCTCTGCTCTTTTTATGGCCACGCTAATTAAGGGTAAGTAACATTTTTAATGTATCATGATAAGAGCGAAGCGTAACCTTGCCAAATGTATAGTTGATGTTCAATTTTGTGCAGTCACACGTATAAAATCTTGAAGAGCGACCATCACATCATAATTTTATAGACACAGCTGCACAGGATAGCGTAGATAACTGCCCTTTAGCAAGGTCTGCCTCGCTCTGTTTATGATCAAAGATGATAATAAATGTACAGAGTAGATGCTAAGCAGTTGTTAACATAGGGAATATGCATATTATTGATTTCTAAAAGATTTAAATTTTTAAAATTTTCAGTTTTCTCAGAAATCCAAGGTAGAGGTAAGAATGTTACTTCCCTATCTCAATTTTCTATTCACTTGTGCTCCTTTCAATTTAACTAAATATAGTATGAAAATTTAAAGTTCTGGACAGACTGGAAATTGGCACCTGCTGATAGAGGATTAGAAAAGCTAGGGGAGGGGCATTCATTTCCCGATGATTCAACAGTTTTCTCTTTGTGGTCGTTCAAAGATCGTAAAGTAGGAATACAAAAACAAAAAAATATACAGGGTAACTTATTAACATTAAAGTGCAAGTCTCTGTGATATAACAGTAGCACACCGCTCAATCTTTTTTTATTATCGTAATCTAGCATGAAAAAATAAAAGTATTTGCTAATTTAATGGATTTCATATTTTTAATAATAACAAAGTTGCCAAAAAAAGCTACGGATCTAAGATTTATGTTTTTCAAATAAAACATCTGAGTTTTATATTGTATTTTTGGATTTTAAATAAATCCATATATGACCCGATGCCAGCAGAGGTTACTATGTACTGTTTTGGATATTCTGTTAGCATCACGGATGCAACCCGTGTAATCGGCTGCTAAGCAACCAGTTAATATATACTTGCCGTCTGCTAACAGAACATCCAAAAGTGTACAAACCGTCACTGGTTTAGGCATATGGCATTTTTCAATCTTGAATGCTGGTATTGCATTGATAAAAGCTATGTGCACTATATAATGCTATGTATATGATGTATATAATGCTATGCTATGTGCAAATATATTAATTATATTTGCATTTATTTTTAGGTGCTGCTTTAAAACCGTTGCTGAAAAGTTGCACCGAAAAGAAAATAGAAGACACTTTCAAAAGATACTTGAAAAGAACTTCTGAAGTGGCTAAAAGTGAAGATAGAAGAACTTAAATTTTGATAATGATTCCAAACAGTTGAATTTACTTTTTATTTTAAGTTTTTATGCTGTATGTTTACATCATATAATCTATGTAATAATTATATTATTGTAGAAAAAGCATTTATATTTGTTAAAAAATTGATTTTTACCAATAATTAGCTTGCCATTAATTAGATTCCTATATAATTCGAAACAACCTGAAAGTTTTGCAACTTTGAGAGTTTGTAGATTTTGGTGTTCTAAATGAAATTACAAAACTTGATTTTTCCAACGAAAGCCGTTCTTAAATCCCTTTAACAGTTTTATAATTTTTTATTATTATCAAGTACATATTGTAACATAGCTAAAAAAAAGGATGTATACTGATAAAAAACGTAGTTAGATAAATCGAAAAATTATTCAATTTTTAAAATATTTATTATCTAAACCTAAAATCTATATACTAAAATCCAAAATTTGTTTGTCAGTATGTTTGTCCCTTCATAAAGTCGCCCCATGTAGGTCTCGCTCCCCAAACCACATATGGCTCAAGGCATGAACCAGAGTGGTGCAAGAGATCAGTCTGGAAGGAATGGTAAGTAAACTAGAATTAAAATTGTAATGTCTAATTCCAGTTTATTTTCTAAAGAATTTATTTTTGATACCAATCAACCTGTAATTATTTATTAAATAAAGTGAAATAACTATGAATAGTTGGACTGGAAGAACTTGGGACTGAAGTCCCAAGTTAAAAGTTCGTTCTTGAAAGAGAAACCTTATATAGGAATCGAAATTACTTTTGTGTACAGGATATGACGTTTAAAAATAACTTTCTTTTATTTCCTCTTGTGTGGTTTGTTTATTTTAGATCCGTGCACTGGAGGACTGTAAAACATCTTTGGGATATTCGTCAAGTCGGCGGCAAATATCTATGTGGTGTAGGGCATTGAGTCGAGGATTCATTAGGTCTCCTTTGGACTTAACACTCAACACTCTTAAAATATCTGGCAAATCCTCGGCTGACGTATGCAGAACGTCTATCTGAGACGTTTTAAGCACATCCAAGTTTATGACGATTTAACTTCCCATGGCCATCCATAGAACGTCCGACCCAGTATAATCAAAAGTCTATTACGTCTGTTAAAGTTTTAATAATGTCCAACTTTGTGACATTTGGACTTCCCATGGACGTTCATATAACGTCTCACGGACTATAACCTATCGTCCGTTGGACGTTCATTAAGTCCTCCGAGGACATACAAAGACGCACGCAAAACGTCCGCCCGGGACATTTTAAGAACGTCGCAAGTTCATGACATTTGGACTTCCCATGGACGTTCATATAACGTCTCACGGACTATAACCTATCGTCCGTTGGACGTTCATTAAGTCCTCCGAGGACATACAAAGACGCACGCAAAACGTCCGCCCGGGACATTTTAAGAACGTCGCAAGTTCATGACATTTGGACTTCCCATGGACGTTCATATAACGTCTCACGGACTATAACCTATCGTCCGTTGGACGTTCATTAAGTCCTCCGAGGACATACAAAGACGCACGCAAAACGTCCGCCCGGGACATTTTAAGAACGTCGCAAGTTCATGACATTTGGACTTCCCGTGGACGTCCATATAACGTCCCACGTAGTATAAATCGAACGTTTATTACGTCCCTTGGACATACTATGGACGTTTTTAAAACGTTCGTCAAGTTCTTGGAAGACGTACGCAAAACGTCCGTCTGGAACGTTTTAATAATGTCCAACTTTGTGACATTTGGGCTTCCCATGGACGTTAATATAACGTCCCACGGACTATATCCGATCGTCCGTTGGACGTTCATTAAGTCCGCCGAGGACATTGCTCAAACGTCCATCGGACGTCGGTGTGCTATTAGGGTTGGTTGAGTGATAGCAGTTACATTAGGTGAAAGAAATAGAACAAAGTTGTTATCATCTGCAGATCTTAACACTGTCTCATTTGAATGCGAAGGCTGGCTGTTTTACACGAGAGAATTCCTTAAAAAAGCTGTCCGAACTGTAGGATTAATGCTTACTAAATAGTAGTAGTTTAGAAATAACAATGGAATAATGTTAGTAACCTGCATGTAAACAAGTTGGAAAATAAATAATATCGGCCAGTAACTGGGTAATTTATTTCTGCAATCTTCTACAGAATTGATTTTCTTGTTGGAAAATGTTCGTAGGTGTCCCCTGAATGTAACGTCTAGTTGGCGGGACGGGAGAGATGAACGTTAGCAGCCATCTTGGAAAACACGTTTTATCAAATATCTCGTGACTGTGCATCGTGCCACAAAAATAGTAAAAAAATCGTTGTCGTAGATAATAACATTTTCTACAACTTTTATTTGAAACTTTTTTCTGTATAGTGCATAAGTTTATATTTATAGCGCGCCAAACTTTTTTCAATATGGTTATTGCTAAATATATAGTTAACGGTTGATGATAAATTTGTAGAACACAAAATTTCCGATAAAATTTATTTGAAGTTTTTTTCTATAAAATTGATACTTTAAGACTTATAACGCTGTAAATGCCGAGTTCACGTACAATAGCTACGAAATTATACACTATGTATTAAATCATGCGCCTCTCAATGCGTCCATTAACTCTCTTCGCTAAAAATGCTTCGCAAATTTGGCGAGTAACACCAAACTAAACCTCTCACTTCTACCTCCAACCCAAGATACGGCACGTTACGATTCTTTTAGAACCTACCACCAGGTTCAAACTTGGCTTGGATTTTACCATGATCCTGAAGAATGGGATTGGTAGCGGACTACAAATGGACTTCAACCAATTCGAACTACTATGGCTCCAGCACCCTCAAGTTTGCTGCAAATAATATCTTGCAAATGCACAAAAAATTGCGGGGCTGCCTGTGGATGCCGAAAAGCTGGCTTAAAATGTTCCATTATTTGTTCGAATTGTGGTGGATGCACATGGGACAATGTGCCAGATACATTGGATGCCATCAAAGACGAAGTCGATGAAAATGAAATTTTCGATTCACCTCCTACGGATATAGCGGTGGCAGAAAACAAGGATGTGGAAGACGATGAGTGACTTCCTTCATCATCGAAACAGATGAGACTTATGACGTAAAATAACTTGCCACTTTTTGTATAAATAAATGTTTTAATCCGTTTTTTGTTTCAAAAAATTAATTTGCATTCTTTGAACTCTGTTATCCTTTTCTCCACCTTTCCCTTCTCATGATTATTATTATCATCATCATTATTATTATTATTTTTTATGATGTACGTGATGTACAAACTATTATATCTTGCTACATTGAGTTTTTTATGATAATACGTTCTACCCATGCAAGTTAAGATAGATCTATAAATTATGAGTACTTCTTGGCACTATTTATAAGATTAATACATTAGATTCACTACACACTACACAGTACTGTCATTTTTCTGAACACTTTTCGCCGTTTTATGTGTTATGAAATGTTTACCGTGTACTATGACCAACATTACCACTGGTAATTCACGCGGTGCAGTAGTTTACCAAGCTATAGTTCTTAAAGTATCAATTTTGTAGAAAAAAACTTCAAATAAATTCTATAAGAAATTTTGTGTTCTACAAATTTGGTTATTACCATTTTTAATGTATCATCAACCGTTAACTATATATTTAGCAATAACCATGTTGGAGAAAGTTTGGCGCGCTTTAAATATAAAGCTATGCACTATACAGAAAAAAGTTTGTAATAAAAGTTGTAGAAAATGTTATTGTCTACGAAAACGATCTGTAGTATTTTTGTCGTACGATGCACGGTTCACGAGATATTTGATAAAACGTGTTCTCCAAGATGGCGGCTAACGCTCAACCCTCCTCACCATCGACCCGCCAACTTGACGTTACATTCAGGGGACACTCCCGAACATTTTCGAACAAAAAAATCAATTCTGTAGTTCAATATAAAAAACATAACACAGACAAAAATATAACAGTAGACAATAAGAAAATATAACACAGCCTATAAACCAATAAAAAGAGGTGTAGAGATAATTGGATGCAGTTCATACAGAATTGCCAGTTTGTACTAAAAGTTGCCGCACATTGTGGCGAAAACAATGAATTCTTTTATTAGATTACAAATTAAAGCAATTAATATCAGTTTTTGTTTAGACAGCAAACAATCTGTAATATATTATATTATACCAATGTAATATATTATAATTCGATAGAAAACAATACGCATATTAGTAACAAATAAATAAATGGCAACATCGGTAATTGTGAGATGCATAAGACATGATACTTGACGGATGCCTGTAACCTAACTTCTTCTTGTTATTACGTTCGATCCAGGTGTTATTTTGTTGTTTTATCATTGCTCGTCTCTTATTTTTCAAAAAACTGTCTTTTTCAAGACAATCTCGTTGTTGTTGGACTTTAAAGTCGGTACGTAAACATCCCAGATAGCATAAAAGTTTTCAGCAAATTTGCCTTTCACTCAACTTTCATTTGCGGACAGGAATTTGCGTTAGCAAACTTGCAGCAAGTTATTTTCGATTGTCCTGACAAAGATGCGCGCGTCGAAAGTAGTTGCGAGTTTGTCCACGCTGTAAACAAAGCATCAGCAGCGCCCGTGGCACCCGCTATCTCGCCATTTTACGTTATTGTGTGAGGTTCTTATATCGTTTTGTTATCTACTAATTACAAATTGAAAACAAGTGAACATCCGTTTTCAGTGCATTTGGTAAGTACGGAATGTTCTATTACTTATTTAGTTAATATTATTTTTGCTTAAATAAGTGTTATATTATTAGGGCTATTCTGTTAAATTGAAAATTGATTTATCTTGTTGAATCCTTTCGTCCATGTGCACAGCACTTTGCTGAATTCATGCTAAAGAATTATCACTAAGTTAACAGAAAATCTAATTTAATTTAATATTTCACTTTTATAAGATATTAAAATAACCTTTTCATGCAAGACATCAATTTATTTCATGGTGATTAAAATTAATTAAATTGTGATATTCAATATTTTAAAATTTTGTAATCTCCACCTCTCGTTAGAAAATCTATTAACAAAGATTTATCCCAATATTGATCCCTCCCTGAGATTCTATTATGTACGATTGTATATTATAGAATAAATATTATTATTTAAAACCACTTGGCTGATGGTCTTTCGCAACAATAATAAAGTCACACGACTACATTACATTATAATTAAGCCACTATCGGTTATCAATCCATACATTTTTAAGCTCTCCTTCACTTTAATTATGCTAGTGCCTCTTGAAACAAAGGGAGTCTCAATTCACCAGCCTGTAGCCTACTTTTAGACAGTCAATTTTGGTTCGAGTGTCCTTTTTGATTAATTTTCTTCTAAAACATTTTAAATAATAAAATGTAACACTTAAAGGTTGTAATCCTAAGTAGTTGTTTAAATAAGTAATTTAATAGATAACCGTTTATTGTTTTCAGTTATATATTTTTGTTTCGTACATTATATTTTGTCTTATTAAGTTTTTTTTACAATCTTGTTTAAAATTTGTAAGTTTAGTCGAAATTATATACTATTAATAATGCTTGAAGTCTATTAATTATTTTTTGTTTTTTTTTATTGCAGCTGCAGTTCGGAAAGTTTACCGTTCGTACAACTTTCCTACCTTATCGTAAGAAGCTCAAGTTACACTATTTTCTTATTAAATGGGACTCCTCCTAATTTGAACTAAATGGGACCTGTTGAGAATAGCAAATTTTAGGTTCATTCCTAACTAAAAACATAGGACTGTGTTTGGAAAAGTTTTAGTACTTATGCATAGCATGAGCCAACAATATAGGAAGCTGTCATGATGTATTTATACAAATAATGGCATAATATATGTTAACCAAATTATATTTTCTTTATTAGTAAAATGAGTATGTGTTAAAATGCAGTAATCTTGCCAGTATTAAAATAAAACGAATGAATTGTTTATGTAAAACATTATAAAATTTTATTATTTATTTCATTTTTTCTTAATTTTTTAACAATATATTATTTGGTTTTGTAGCTTTAAGAATATAACGTTTTCCCCAACTTTTCTGTTTCCCTAAACCTACAGCCTTATTTTGTAAATTTTTTGTTCAGGTTATCCCAAATTATGAATTATCATGGTTCAGATTAACACAAATCCACTGTATTATATATTACTATGCATTATCAAAGTAAGTAAAAAGAATATACAAGTCATTACAATTTTGTGTTTCAGAGAACAAGACAAGCAAGCAGTTGAGGTGGAAGGAGCGGATGACACGGATGATACAAATGATAAATAGCAACAAATGATAATACATTCTATAAATATATGATTTATAAATAAATTTTGTTTGTTTATGTTTTCCATAATCGTTGGTTTAAAGATTTTCAGTTATGATTGCTAAAATGTAGTAGTATTTACTTTGTTTTAAATGTATTTTTCTGATTTCTGATGATAACAATATAAAAACCAAGTGAAGAAATTTGTTTTAGAAATTAAAATTTAAAATTTGTATAAGAACTTCCAATATAATATAGTCTATAAATATGATTTATAAATAAATTTTGTCTGTTTACGTTTTCCATAATAGTTGGTTTAAAGATTTTCAGTTATGATTGCTAAAATGTAGTAGTATTTACTTTGTTTTAAATGTATTTTTCTGATTTCTGATGATAACAATATAAAAACCAAGTGAAGAAATTTGTTTAAAAATTTGTATAAGAACTTCCAATATAATATATTCTATAAATATGATTTATAAATAAATTTTGTCTGTTTATGTTTTCCATAATCGTTGGTTTAAAGATTTTCAGTTATGATTGCTAAAATGTAGTAGTATTTACTTTGTTTTAAATGTATTTTTCTGATTTCTGATGATAACAATATAAAAACCAAGTGAAGAAATTTGTTTTAAAATTTGTATAAGAACTTCCAATATAATATATTCTATAAATATGATTTATAAATAAATTTGTCTGTTTATGTTTTCCATAATCGTTGGTTTAAAGATTTTCAGTTATGATTGCTAAAATGTAGTAGTATTTACTTTGTTTTAAATGTATTTTTCTGATTTCTGATGATAACAATATAAAAACCAAGTGAAGAAATTTGTTTTAAAATTTGTATAAGAACTTCCAATATAATATATTCTATAAATATGATTTATAAATAAATTTGTCTGTTTATGTTTTCCATAATAGTTGGTTTAAAGATTTTCAGTTATGATTGCTAAAATGTAGTAGTATTTACTTTGTTTTAAATGTATTTTTCTGATTTCTGATGATAACAATATAAAAACCAAGTGAAGAAATTTGTTTTAAAATTTGTATAAGAACTTCCAATATAATATATTCTATAAATATGATTTATAAATAAATTTTGTCTGTTTATGTTTTCCATAATAGTTGGTTTAAAGATTTTCAGTTATGATTGCTAAAATGTAGTAGTATTTACTTTGTTTTAAATGTATTTTTCTGATTTCTGATGATAACAATATAAAAACCAAGTGAAGAAATTTGTTTTAAAATTTGTATAAGAACTTCCAATATAATATATTCTATAAATATGATTTATAAATAAATTTTGTCTGTTTATGTTTTCCATAATCGTTGGTTTAAAGATTTTCAGTTATGATTGCTAAAATGTAGTAGTATTTACTTTGTTTTAAATGTATTTTTCTGATTTCTGATGATAACAATATAAAAACCAAGTGAAGAAATTTGTTTTAAAATTTGTATAAGAACTTCCAATATAATATATTCTATAAATATGATTTATAAATAAATTTGTCTGTTTATGTTTTCCATAATCGTTGGTTTAAAGATTTTCAGTTATGATTGCTAAAATGTAGTAGTATTTACTTTGTTTTAAATGTATTTTTCTGATTTCTGATGATAACAATATAAAAACCAAGTGAAGAAATTTGTTTAAAAATTTGTATAAGAACTTCCAATATAATATATTCTATAAATATGATTTATAAATAAATTTTGTCTGTTTATGTTTTCCATAATCGTTGGTTTAAAGATTTTCAGTTATGATTGCTAAAATGTAGTAGTATTTACTTTGTTTTAAATGTATTTTTCTGATTTCTGATGATAACAATATAAAAACCAAGTGAAGAAATTTGTTTTAAAATTTGTATAAGAACTTCCAATATAATATATTCTATAAATATGATTTATAAATAAATTTGTCTGTTTATGTTTTCCATAATCGTTGGTTTAAAGATTTTCAGTTATGATTGCTAAAATGTAGTAGTATTTACTTTGTTTTAAATGTATTTTTCTGATTTCTGATGATAACAATATAAAAACCAAGTGAAGAAATTTGTTTTAAAATTTGTATAAGAACTTCCAATATAATATATTCTATAAATATGATTTATAAATAAATTTTGTCTGTTTATGTTTTCCATAATCGTTGGTTTAAAGATTTTCAGTTATGATTGCTAAAATGTAGTAGTATTTACTTTGTTTTAAATGTATTTTTCTGATTTCTGATGATAACAATATAAAAACCAAGTGAAGAAATTTGTTTTAAAATTTGTATAAGAACTTCCAATATAATATATTCTATAAATATGATTTATAAATAAATTTGTCTGTTTATGTTTTCCATAATAGTTGGTTTAAAGATTTTCAGTTATGATTGCTAAAATGTAGTAGTATTTACTTTGTTTTAAATGTATTTTTCTGATTTCTGATGATAACAATATAAAAACCAAGTGAAGAAATTTGTTTTAAAATTTGTATAAGAACTTCCAATATAATATATTCTATAAATATGATTTATAAATAAATTTTGTCTGTTTATGTTTTCCATAATAGTTGGTTTAAAGATTTTCAGTTATGATTGCTAAAATGTAGTAGTATTTACTTTGTTTTAAATGTATTTTTCTGATTTCTGATGATAACAATATAAAAACCAAGTGAAGAAATTTGTTTTAAAATTTGTATAAGAACTTCCAATATAATATATTCTATAAATATGATTTATAAATAAATTTTGTCTGTTTATGTTTTCCATAATCGTTGGTTTAAAGATTTTCAGTTATGATTGCTAAAATGTAGTAGTATTTACTTTGTTTTAAATGTATTTTTCTGATTTCTGATGATAACAATATAAAAACCAAGTGAAGAAATTTGTTTTAAAATTTGTATAAGAACTTCCAATATAATATATTCTATAAATATGATTTATAAATAAATTTGTCTGTTTATGTTTTCCATAATCGTTGGTTTAAAGATTTTCAGTTATGATTGCTAAAATGTAGTAGTATTTACTTTGTTTTAAATGTATTTTTCTGATTTCTGATGATAACAATATAAAAACCAAGTGAAGAAATTTGTTTTAAAATTTGTATAAGAACTTCCAATATAATATATTCTATAAATATGATTTATAAATAAATTTTGTCTGTTTATGTTTTCCATAATCGTTGGTTTAAAGATTTTCAGTTATGATTGCTAAAATGTAGTAGTATTTACTTTGTTTTAAATGTATTTTTCTGATTTCTGATGATAACAATATAAAAACCAAGTGAAGAAATTTGTTTTAAAATTTGTATAAGAACTTCCAATATAATATATTCTATAAATATGATTTATAAATAAATTTTGTCTGTTTATGTTTTCCATAATCGTTGGTTTAAAGATTTTCAGTTATGATTGCTAAAATGTAGTAGTATTTACTTTGTTTTAAATGTATTTTTCTGATTTCTGATGATAACAATATAAAAACCAAGTGAAGAAATTTGTTTTAGAAATTAAAATTTAAAATTTGTATAAGAACTTCCAATATAATATAGTCTATAAATATGATTTATAAATAAATTTTGTCTGTTTATGTTTTCCATAATCGTTGGTTTAAAGATTTTCAGTTATGATTGCTAAAATGTAGTAGTATTTACTTTGTTTTAAATGTATTTTTCTGATTTCTGATGATAACAATATAAAAACCAAGTGAAGAAATTTGTTTTAAAATTTGTATAAGAACTTCCAATATAATATATTCTATAAATATGATTTATAAATAAATTTGTCTGTTTATGTTTTCCATAATCGTTGGTTTAAAGATTTTCAGTTATGATTGCTAAAATGTAGTAGTATTTACTTTGTTTTAAATGTATTTTTCTGATTTCTGATGATAACAATATAAAAACCAAGTGAAGAAATTTGTTTTAAAATTTGTATAAGAACTTCCAATATAATATATTCTATAAATATGATTTATAAATAAATTTTGTCTGTTTATATTTTCCATAATCGTTGGTTTAAAGATTTTCAGTTATGATTGCTAAAATGTAGTAGTATTTACTTTGTTTTAAATGTATTTTTCTGATTTCTGATGATAACAATATAAAAACCAAGTGAAGAAATTTGTTTAAAAATTTGTATAAGAACTTCCAATATAATATAGTCTATAAATATGATTTATAAATAAATTTTGTCTGTTTACGTTTTCCATAATCGTTGGTTTAAAGATTTTCAGTTATGATTGCTAAAATGTAGTAGTATTTACTTTGTTTTAAATGTATTTTTCTGATTTCTGATGATAACAATATAAACACCAAGTGAAGAAATTTGTTTTAAAATTTGTATAAGAACTTCCAATATAATATATTCTATAAATATGATTTATAAATAAATTTTGTCTGTTTATGTTTTCCATAATCGTTGGTTTAAAGATTTTCAGTTATGATTGCTAAAATGTAGTAGTATTTACTTTGTTTTAAATGTATTTTTCTGATTTCTGATGATAACAATATAAAAACCAAGTGAAGATATTTGTTTTAAAATTTGTATAAGAACTTCCAATATAATATATTCTATAAATATGATTTATAAATAAATTTTGTCTGTTTATATTTTCCATAATCGTTGGTTTAAAGATTTTCAGTTATGATTGCTAAAATGTAGTAGTATTTACTTTGTTTTAAATGTATTTTTCTGATTTCTGATGATAACAATATAAAAACCAAGTGAAGAAATTTGTTTTAAAATTTGTATAAGAACTTCCAATATAATATATTCTATAAATATGATTTATAAATAAATTTTGTCTGTTTATGTTTTCCATAATCGTTGGTTTAAAGATTTTCAGTTATGATTGCTAAAATGTAGTAGTATTTACTTTATTTTAAATGTATTTTGCTGATTTCTGATGATAACAATATAAAAACCAAGTGAAGCAATTTGTTTTAGAAATTAAAATTTAAAATTTGTATAAGAACTTCCAATATAATATAGTCTATAAATATGATTTATAAATAAATTTTGTCTGTTTAAGTTTTCCATAATCGTTGGTTTAAAGATTTTCAGTTATGATTGCTAAAATGTAGTAGTATTTACTTTGTTTTAAATGTATTTTTCTGATTTCTGATGATAACAATATAAAAACCAAGTGAAGAAATTTGTTTAAAAATTTGTATAAGAACTTCCAATATAATATATTCTATAAATATGATTTATAAATAAATTTTGTCGGTTTATGTTTTCCATAATCGTTGGTTTAAAGATTTTCAGTTATGATTGCTAAAATGTAGTAGTATTTACTTTGTTTTAAATGTATTCTTCTGATTTCTGATGATAACAATATAAAAACCAAGTGAAGAAATTTGTTTTAAAATTTTTATAAGAACTTCCAATATAATATATTCTATAAATATGATTTATAAATAAATTTGTCTGTTTATGTTTTCCATAATCGTTGGTTTAAAGATTTTCAGTTATGATTGCTAAAATGTAGTAGTATTTACTTTGTTTTAAATGTATTTTTCTGATTTCTGATGATAACAATATAAAAACCAAGTGAAGAAATTTGTTTTAAAATTTGTATAAGAACTTCCAATATAATATATTCTATAAATATGATTTATAAATAAATTTGTCTGTTTATGTTTTCCATAATCGTTGGTTTAAAGATTTTCAGTTATGATTGCTAAAATGTAGTAGTATTTACTTTGTTTTAAATGTATGTTTCTGATTTCTGATGATAACAATATAAAAACCAAGTGAAGAAATTTGTTTTAAAATTTGTATAAGAACTTCCAATATAATATATTCTATAAATATGATTTATAAATAAATTTTGTCTGTTTATATTTTCCATAATCGTTGGTTTAAAGATTTTCAGTTATGATTGCTAAAATGTAGTAGTATTTACTTTGTTTTAAATGTATTTTTCTGATTTCTGATGATAACAATATAAAAACCAAGTGAAGAAATTTGTTTTAAAATTTGTATAAGAACTTCCAATATAATATATTCTATAAATATGATTTATAAATAAATTTTGTCTGTTTATGTTTTCCATAATCGTTGGTTTAAAGATTTTCAGTTATGATTGCTAAAATGTAGTAGTATTTACTTTATTTTAAATGTATTTTGCTGATTTCTGATGATAACAATATAAAAACCAAGTGAAGCAATTTGTTTTAGAAATTAAAATTTAAAATTTGTATAAGAACTTCCAATATAATATATTCTATAAATATGATTTATAAATAAATTTGTCTGTTTATGTTTTCCATAATCGTTGGTTTAAAGATTTTCAGTTATGATTGCTAAAATGTAGTAGTATTTACTTTGTTTTAAATGTATTTTTCTGATTTCTGATGATAACAATATAAAAACCAAGTGAAGAAATTTGTTTTAAAATTTGTATAAGAACTTCCAATATAATATATTCTATAAATATGATTTATAAATAAATTTATCTGTTTATGTTTTCCATAATCGTTGGTTTAAAGATTTTCAGTTATGATTGCTAAAATGTAGTAGTATTTACTTTGTTTTAAATGTATTTTTCTGATTTCTGATGATAACAATATAAAAACCAAGTGAAGAAATTTGTTTTAAAATTTGTATAAGAACTTCCAATATAATATATTCTATAAATATGATTTATAAATAAATTTTGTCTGTTTATATTTTCCATAATCGTTGGTTTAAAGATTTTCAGTTATGATTGCTAAAATGTAGTAGTATTTACTTTGTTTTAAATGTATTTTTCTGATTTCTGATGATAACAATATAAAAACCAAGTGAAGAAATTTGTTTTAAAATTTGTATAAGAACTTCCAATATAATATATTCTATAAATATGATTTATAAATAAATTTTGTCTGTTTATATTTTCCATAATCGTTGGTTTAAAGATTTTCAGTTATGATTGCTAAAATGTAGTAGTATTTACTTTGTTTTAAATGTATTTTTCTGATTTCTGATGATAACAATATAAAAACCAAGTGAAGAAATTTGTTTTAAAATTTGTATAAGAACTTCCAATATAATATATTCTATAAATATGATTTATAAATAAATTTTGTCGGTTTATGTTTTCCATAATCGTTGGTTTAAAGATTTTCAGTTATGATTGCTAAAATGTAGTAGTATTTACTTTGTTTTAAATGTATTCTTCTGATTTCTGATGATAACAATATAAAAACCAAGTGAAGAAATTTGTTTTAAAATTTTTATAAGAACTTCCAATATAATATATTCTATAAATATGATTTATAAATAAATTTGTCTGTTTATGTTTTCCATAATCGTTGGTTTAAAGATTTTCAGTTATGATTGCTAAAATGTAGTAGTATTTACTTTGTTTTAAATGTATTTTTCTGATTTCTGATGATAACAATATAAAAACCAAGTGAAGAAATTTGTTTTAAAATTTGTATAAGAACTTCCAATATAATATATTCTATAAATATGATTTATAAATAAATTTGTCTGTTTATGTTTTCCATAATCGTTGGTTTAAAGATTTTCAGTTATGATTGCTAAAATGTAGTAGTATTTACTTTGTTTTAAATGTATTTTTCTGATTTCTGATGATAACAATATAAAAACCAAGTGAAGAAATTTGTTTTAAAATTTGTATAAGAACTTCCAATATAATATATTCTATAAATATGATTTATAAATAAATTTTGTCTGTTTATATTTTCCATAATCGTTGGTTTAAAGATTTTCAGTTATGATTGCTAAAATGTAGTAGTATTTACTTTGTTTTAAATGTATTTTTCTGATTTCTGATGATAACAATATAAAAACCAAGTGAAGAAATTTGTTTAAAAATTTGTATAAGAACTTCCAATATAATATAGTCTATAAATATGATTTATAAATAAATTTTGTCTGTTTACGTTTTCCATAATCGTTGGTTTAAAGATTTTCAGTTATGATTGCTAAAATGTAGTAGTATTTACTTTGTTTTAAATGTATTTTTCTGATTTCTGATGATAACAATATAAACACCAAGTGAAGAAATTTGTTTTAAAATTTGTATAAGAACTTCCAATATATTCTATAAATATGATTTATAAATAAATTTTGTCTGTTTATGTTTTCCATAAGCGTTGGTTTAAAGATTTTCAGTTATGATTGCTAAAATGCAGTAGTATTTACTTTGTTTTAAATGTATTTTTCTGATTTCTGATGATAACAATATAAAAACCAAGTGAAGATATTTGTTTTAAAATTTGTATAAGAACTTCCAATATAATATATTCTATAAATATGATTTATAAATAAATTTTGTCTGTTTATATTTTCCATAATCGTTGGTTTAAAGATTTTCAGTTATGATTGCTAAAATGTAGTGGTATTTACTTTGTTTTAAATGTATTCTTCTGATTTCTGATGATAACAATATAAAAACCAAGTGAAGAAATTTGTTTTAAAATTTGTATAAGAACTTCCAATATAATATATTCTATAAATATGATTTATAAATAAATTTTGTCTGTTTATGTTTTCCATAATCGTTGGTTTAAAGATTTTCAGTTATGATTGCTAAAATGTAGTAGTATTTACTTTGTTTTAAATGTATTTTTCTGATTTCTGATGATAACAATATAAAAACCAAGTGAAGAAATTTGTTTTAAAATTTGTATAAGAACTTCCAATATAATATATTCTATAAATATGATTTATAAATAAATTTTGTCTGTTTATGTTTTCCATAATCGTTGGTTTAAAGATTTTCAGTTATGATTGCTAAAATGTAGTAGTATTTACTTTGTTTTAAATGTATTTTTCTGATTTCTGATGATAACAATATAAAAACCAAGTGAAGAACTTTGTTTTAAAATTTGTATAAGAACTTCCAATATAATATATTCTATAAATATGATTTATAAATAAATTTTGTCTGTTTATATTTTCCATAATCATTGGTTTAAAGATTTTCAGTTATGATTGCTAAAATATAGTAGTATTTACTTTGTTTTAAATGTATTTTTCTGATTTCTGATAACAATATAAAAACCAAGTGAAGAAATTTGTTGTAAAATTTGTATAAGAACTTCCAATACTTGTTAGTACTAAAAATTTACTTGCCAAAATATTCTCAATGTAAAGTTTTTGTTTCAATCCTTGTAACAATGGATAATACTATATTTTTCATAATTTTATAAACTGAAATAAAAAATAAAGTTTATTATAGATGTTTGGTAAATATTTGTAATAAATGTTTGGTAAATATTTATAACAAATTTTTGGCAAATATTTGTAACAAATTTTTGGGAAATATTTGTAACAAATTTTATTTTCGTAATTTGCTGAAAGTTTGCAGGGACAAGTTTTTTGCAAATATTTTGAAGAAATTTGTTGCAAGTTTGTCAAGGGGAAACTTCAATCTTTTCCGAAAATTTTATGCAAATTTTCATGTTTGCGAAGACAACTTTTCTGCAAATATTTTGGTTTGCAAAGGCAAATTTTTTAAAGTTTGCTGCAATTTTTATTTGCTATGTGGGATAGAATTAAAATTGTAATTTATTTGATGTAAGCCAATTGTGGATTGTATGTAATTATATTGAATATGACCGAGGGAAATATGATTTTGTCGCCCCCTAAAAAACGGACTTTAAGACATTTTACAGTTGATGACAAAACTACCATTAGAAATATTTTCAAGAGTTACAGTAAAGATAACTTAGCCGCTTCGAAAACAGAATGTGTAGAATTTACTAGTAGAGCCGCAGGTATCCATATTATAATGTTTTCAAGCAAATTTCATTATTATACCATATTTTATATTTTTTATCGCAGGTGTAAGTGTGATAAAAGCCATTCCCTCTGAACCCGACATGGTAAAAGCAGAATTGCTTGCAATAGTGAAGCAATATAAACCTCATGTACGATATGTAGTGGATGATTTCGCTAAACAACATCAAGCAACAGTTTTAAGATTAACTCCCTACCATTCAATACACTACCTGTTCAAAATGTTACACTAACTAATTGGGAAAAAGCTGTTAAACATGTAACTGAAGTTGAAAATGATATGTGGGAATTGGATGAAATTATTGACGTGCAGGTTGAACCACTTATTATAAATGTAGGCGAGGATTCTCCTTCTGAGAGTGACTTTAATATGTTACTATTGTTTTATGGTAGTTGCCACTATCGATGTAAAGTCACATTAAAGTAGCATTATTAAAATATTTTTTGTTTATGTACATAATTGTAATATAACGACAAATACACAATTATAGTCGAATAAAGATATTATATTGTGTTCATTGTGCTGTATTTTTAACAGAATTATAGGATTTAATTGAATAATAAATGGGTTTCTTTGCTTTTGTTATTTATTTATACCTATACCGTCAGTCTAATGCAGAATTAGTCTAGATCAATTTTTGCAAAAATTGCGTTTTCGAGCCTAGTAGTTGCAGTTTACAGTATTGCACGTTTAATGCAGAACCATCCTAATTCAATTTCTATATAATTAAGACTTTAATTAAGTATTTATTACAGTAAATCCTGGATATATTTATTACAAATTAAATACAGAACAATTAAACTCGTTTTTAATAAATAATACAAGATGCCAAGGTAAGGTTAGGTTCATTCGCCATATTATTCAGCCCCGAGTTGATTTTTTAATAAATATCATCATTTTAGTTACAAATTATGCAGTCAATATCTATTCAGCGTTATAATAATAAATGCTAAATAAATTAATGCAATTTTTTTAATTAAAATAATCCTGGCAGTGACATTTATTAACGCAATAATTAAATAAAATGTCCTTACAGTGTGAAACGGGTTTCTGTCACGGAGCTCCACCCATTTCAAATAATTACTCTATCTATTCGTGACACAGACTATAGATAAAACGCCCGCAATAGAAACATCCTTGAATTCATTTCATTTCTTCATTTACAAATTCTGCTAACAGAGTAATTTGAATTCTATAAAATTACATTGAAAACGTATTGCTTTCAAAACGCCGATCGCATTTGAGCTTCACAATATTGCGAGCACAATATTGTTTTGATTTTCGCGAAAAAAGCTACTAAAAGATGGTAGCACAAAAATATGAAAGATGGCCGAAAACCTAAACAAGGTGGTGGATATTTCAAAGAACCATCTTGATCCAAAAGCGGCCAGTTTAGATTTTACTAGACTATTTAGATGCTGTATCAATACCTGCTTGTTTAGAAAACTGCTTTTTTTGCGTAAAAGTGATGGTCTTATTAGCCTTACAGCATTTGTGCCCATTCATTCATTGCATCTATATATTATATATGTACATATATTGTTCAGTTAAATGTATACCTAATTTCTGCTTTATCAAATATAGATTTATCAGAAATTCGGTCACCATATGCTCGACTAACATAGAAAACGACCCTAGAAGGAGTAATACATGTCAGGACCCGAATTCTCTAACTTTACTTTGATAATGTACTATTTCCAAAATGTCATTTGCTTTACGCTTCACGATACGACAAGCATGCTATTTTGGTATTGACCATTTATAATTAAGGCCGCTCAGTTAATAATTAATTAATAAGCCGCATATGAGGTTAGGCTACTGTTAGTTATTTTTACAAAACAGTTATTTCTAATTAAAAATCATTATTCGCTTTTATCAATTTCATTATCAAAGCGTTTTCAAAATATTACTCTATATCGCATACTACCTTCCATTTTAGAAGCCACTAAAATTGTTCTTAGAATTTCTTAAATGCTTCAAGAACTTATCCATTAAAAAGAATGTACAGATTCTGTACCTGCAACACGCTAACAAACGACAGATTATTTTTTGCCTTTTTAAAAACTTATAAAGGTTGCTTAAAAGAAATTGTATATTACACATTTCCATTATTCTTTTAAACATATTTTCTTACAGAAAAAATAATAATGAATGTAACTAATTTTATTTTTTCTAATTTTACATTAAAAAAATTTTCTGTAGTAGGTATAATGATAAGACTAATTGCAAACTCGCATAAAATAAGTAATACAAGCTAAAGATATTTTCATGACATTCGATCGATTAATTATGTCTATTATTTTCATATACTTATATATTAATTCAACCAATAGAAAAAATAATTTTGCTTCTTATAGAATATACAATCAGCAACATGTCTGTGTATGGTCACGCCAAGTGCGTATGGTATGATCTTTGAAAGCGGTACGTTTTTCAACGAAAATAATTCTCCCAAAAATAGAAAATTGTCACCTTTCTTAAAAGCAGATGTGGTATTGATTTACCAATTGCACGTAAATTCAGTAACCTCCTGAGCAAGGATCGCAATAAGGTGACAAAAGTCCCGACAGGGACGTGGGTTCTAAATATTTAATTTCTAAGGCGCCAGCTGTCCTAAGCGGTTCGAACAGCAGAACCTCCTGATATACTAGACACCCTTGCTCAAGAAAGTAAAGATATTACGATGCAATATAACAATATATTAAACAATTACGTTTACCATAAAAGAAAATAATGTAGTCCTGAAATGCCGTTGGATGTACCAATATTTATTATACATTTAATTGTACAAAGAAAACAGGGCAGTATTGTTGTTTAAGGCTGAGCTGGAACTAAGGTATATACACAGAAACTAAATGGATCGTAATACTTTCCTGGCTAATTCTGCATTAACTAATTCAAGATTATTTCTGCAATATTAATAGAATCCTGTGAGCTCACACAATCATACGCGTAAACATTATAAATCATCTACTAATATCAAAAAGAAGGCATTACGATTACAGGCTCTTTGGTAAAGGATTAACTTTAAATAATAGATGCTTCCAGAACGACTTAAACTCAAATATGGTTAATAAATATAAAAGAGAAATATTAATGTTATAAGTTATAACACAAGGAACTTGATCAAAATAACAATTTTTACTTGTTATCTAAATTAAGTTAAGTTTCTCTTAAAGAGAGAGAGAGAGAAGATTTATAATAAGGTAATTAGAATGTCCACCTGGCTTGGTCACCAGTATTTCCCACTTATCTGTAATGGTGCAGTATCGGGAACAGTAAGAGACGAATAACCCAAAACTTCATAGCGTATGGACCAGGTAAATATTTAATTAAATCAGGCAAGTGAGATAACCAGGAGTAGGAAAGTAAATGTCCACCAGGTATACATACATACTGATTAACCAGTTACGTAAACCCTGAAGTAAAAGTATCATCGGAACCTTAGAATTCAATTATAGTCAGTTACTCACCTCTGATTGAGGGTTTAATCCAAGAAAAATCCAAATAGAATATATATTTCGTTATTATTTCAAATAAGTTGCCTATAAATAAATAATGACAGTAGGATGACTTGTCAATAATTTCAGAACTTACATGCATATAAGAAATCCTGCTTATGTAAATCCGCCGAAGGAGTAAAGGTTCCTCGAGACCAATTACCAAGAACCAATGAAAACCTTTTTAAAGACTCAAAAAATCCTTCTTTAGAAGTATTTTATTTATTTATTTACGGATATCCAATACAATATAATTAACTTAAATTTGTGAGAGACACAATTAAAATTAAAAAAAATAATTAATTATTACTAATACAAATTCTTACAATTATCTTAATACAAGAATTTTTTAAGTTGCATTTTAAAAGAATATAAACTGGAATCGAAGAGATTAATTTTAGATTGATGGATATTGGCAGTTCTCATTAATCGAGTTATAGGATCATTCATCCCATAATTAGTAGAATGAAATTGGATTTTAAAAGTCGCAGAATTACGAGTTATTCTTACATTAACATTAAAAAGAATTAATTTTAACAGCTCGGGCGAATTAACAATGCCATTTATCAGTTTATGTAGAAAACGTAAGTCAATCTCAATTCTGCGACATTCAAAGGATCCAATATTCAAGGTAGTTAATATGTCCACATATTTATAGTTTCTTCTATTTAAGCCTAGTTTGTACGTAGCGAACCATAGGAACTTTGATTGAACTTTTTCAATTAATTCAATATCAATATTATATTGAGGATTCCATATTATGCTGTTATATTCTAGTATACTCCGAACAAGAGAACAATAAAACAATTTGCAAGTATTTACCGAGAAAACCTGTGTAGTTCTAATTACAAAACCTAATATTTTAAGGCTCTTTGATATAGTATTAATAATATGCGGTTTAAAAGTCATTTTACTATCGAATATAACACCAACGTCTTTTATGATATCTGCTGATTTTAGATCTTTGTTTTTAAT
This sequence comes from Agrypnus murinus, assembly GCA_929113105.1. Classification (NCBI taxonomy): domain Eukaryota; kingdom Metazoa; phylum Arthropoda; class Insecta; order Coleoptera; family Elateridae; genus Agrypnus; species Agrypnus murinus. Next base: position 33,130,888 of record OV816023.1, on the reverse strand, counting down.
TTTGTAAGAGGCAGCTATTGGTGTACAAATCCTGAAAAATCTAATTTGATAGCACTTGTCGATGTTCAATTTTAGAAGATTATCATCACACCACTTGGATAAACTATCTAAATCATTTTGCAACAGTTTAACATCCTCTATTGAACTGATAGCTTTAAATAATTTCAAATCATCTGCAAACATGAGAATATTACTGTTATTTATAATTTGTGTTATGTCGTCAACAAATAAATTAAATAGCAGAGGTCTTATATGTGACCCCTGGGGTACTCTGAAAACACAAAAAATAATATTCCACATTATTATGGTGTTAACCAAAAAAGACAGGTGATTTTTGCTTGTTCCTTTTGAACTTTGTTTTTTGAACTTAATACGTTAGTTATGATTTTTTTAAATCTTCCAGCATCACAATTGTTTCAAATTTTCTACCGCCCATTGCAAAGCCACCGCTTTGCAACTGTTTCTTAAAGGGCTTCATTGCGTGCGAATCATTAAACAGCTTTTCTCCCGCGATTTTTAACACACACAAATTGTGTCTTTTTAAAATTAAGTATCCAATCTTTACTTGCCCTGACGTCATCGTTTTGAAAACATCTTTTAGAAAGTCACAGCAGCGTGCAGAGTATACGAAACAGTGGAACCAGTCGCGATACGACGTGCTATCAGGCTCGTACGCTATGTGTACGAGCGTGATAGTACATACGTCGTATCGTGACTGCTTCCACTGTTTCGTATACACCGCACACTGCTGGATAGATGCTTTGTCTTTCGGTCAAAATTTCAGAGGATATTGGTGACATATTTAACATTATGCAAACAACTTTTCTTCCATCTCCGGATATTCCGCAGGTTTTAACGTTTTTTTAACTTTGTTATAATGATCCTTCAGATTTTGTAACAAATCTGGAAATGTTTAATATTTAAAGTTACAATGCGGTCTTTTTACATTTAACAATTTTTAAATTTAGCACAAAATCGAGACAAAATCTAGAGACACATAAAGTCGTAATTTGTAAAAGAAGTATCAGTTCTTTTTTAACTTAAATCTTTGTAACTAATATAAATTATAAAGTTGCAATGTAATCCACTTTTAAAAAATACGTGACTTTTTATAATAAGAATTTGTCAGACATAAATATAACATAAACATAAATAAAATAAAATCTTATTTATCTTATCTACAAAACATATCAGAGAAGGTAAAGAGGGGTCAGTCATCATTAACTGCAATGGTATAACTACCAAAGAAAAAATTATAAGAAAGGTAGAAAATGAATTAAGTACTAAATATAAAGTGATGGAGGGCCAGCAGAAAAATCCCAAAGTTATCATCTGTGGAGTAGAAAACCAATTCATAGAAGGAGAAAAAAAGACATTTTGAACTCGATAAAAAATCAAAATGAATTAAATCTAAATAATGAATCAGTCCTACAAGTACTAAATAAATTTAAATAAAAAAACAAACATAACAAAGGGAATATTATACTAGAGGTCGATGTTAAATTGGGCAAGAACTTGTGTGAACTTGGGCAGCTCAATGTTGGCTGGAGACGATACCTTGTAACTGAATACTATAGCATTGTACGATGCTTTAAGTGTAGTAGATAGGGCTATATCCAATCAAAATGCCAGAACAGTATAACATGTTACAATTGTGCTAAGACACATATTACAAAAGATTGTACTAATATATTAGAAAAGAAGTGCATCAACTGCATAGAAACAAATAATAGATCAAGAAAATCACTGAAAACTGATCATTCTGCTACTGACCTTGAATGTCCCTGTTATATCCGCTTAAGGGAACTAGAAATGAAAAAACCTCTTGGTTTTTTTCATATAGATATAGCAACCAGTGAAACCTAATGAAGCTTCTAACAGTGAAAAAGAGAATACCATCTTTAATGTACTACACCAAAATGTTGACTGCATATCAACCAGTATTAACCAGTTAAATCTATGTTTTAATGAACTACACCCACAATTTGTAGCAATTAGTGAACACTGGCAAACATTCCATAGTTTAGAAGCATTTCAGATGAAAAATTATAAAATTATGTCATCTTTCTGCCATTCGAATGTAGGAGCCCATGGAGGTGTTGTGTTATACTCGCGTTGTGATCTCATGCCATACATCAGAAATGACATAAATGTGCTAACAGAAGAGTATGTGTTTGAATAATAATAATACATTTATTTGCCCAACAGGAACACCCCAATTACAGGACAAATACATAAATACAATTAATATTAAATTTTAAGTACAACTACACAGCTCAAAACCACATACCACATACATATTTACTTTACATTCAAATAAGAAAAATAAACTTCTAATTTAACTTTGACATAATAATTAATTAAGATAACTATACATTAAAACTAAGTCTAGCACATTTTATAATTTCCAACTTCGAACATGTATATAAATCGCAAATTTGACTGATTCTATTACAATAATTGCACATTAGATACAGCGGTGATTTAAGCAGCACGTTTGTCTTAGCTTTGCCATGGTAAAATGTACAAGTATGGCGAGCATGAAGTCTTGGAATAAAGAAATTAATTTGCGATAGAATCTGGGGAACATCAATTTTGTTATGTAATATTTTATACAAAAATACTAAAAAAGAACAAATTCGTCGAAATTCAAGGCTATCAAAACCGAAAGATTGCAATAGAAAATAATTATCTGTACCCCGTTCGGGATAATATCCTGTTACCTTAAAATTTAAAAATTTTAAGAATTTCCTTTGAATTTGCTCAAGATTATTTTTATGTATCTGATAATAAGGACTCCAAACTATAGATCCGTATTCAAGTTTTGACCTGATATACGAATAGTACAATAGTTCCAATGCTTTTATATTAGTAAATGATTTGCAGTTTCTTAGTACAAACCCTAACATTTTAGCAGCCTCTTTACACTTAATTGATATGTGTCCGACAAAGGTTAGCTCCGCATCGAAATAAATTCCTAAATCCCTAATTAAAGTTTGACGTTTTAAAACATTACCATCTATAGAGTAGTCGTAAGTATATGTCATTTTTTTTCTTGTGTATGAAACAACTATGCATTTATTGATGTTAAGATTTAATTTATTGCACAAACACCATCGATGAACTTTATTTAATTCATTTTGAAGTGAATCACAATCCTCACTTGAGCATATGCGTTTAAATATTTTTAAGTCATCAGCATATACTAGTTTGTCGCATTTAATTTCTTCACATAAATCATCAATGAATAACAAAAACAGTAAAGGTCCAAGGTTACTCCCCTGTGGTACCCCAGACGTACACGTATATGTTGACGACTCAAAACCATTGTAAGAAACAAACTGACACCTGGAAGTCAGATATGATTGAAAAAACAATAACATTTGCATATTAAATCCAAAATACGCCAATTTAGCCAAGAGTAGTTCGTGATCGACCCTATCAAAAGCCTTTGAAATGTCTGTATACAGTACATCGATCTGACCTTGATCATCCAAGACTTCAGCAACATCTTGAGTAAAAACTATCAAATTTGTTATTGATGATCGGTTTGCCATAAAACCATGTTGATATTGTGAAATAAGAGATTTAGTAGACAAAGAAATGCGGTTATACAGAATGATTTCAAAGACTTTTGCAAAGTTAGACAAAATAGAAATCTGTCTGTAGTTAGATACCACAGAAGGATCTCCTGCTTTAAAAACCGGACAAACTTTAGCCATTTTCCAACGATTCGGAAATATTGCCATTTTGAGTGATAAATTGAATATTATGGACAATGGAAGCGATAGTATACAAGCACAATCTTTAACTAAAAAGGATGGTATTAAATCTGGCCCAGATGTCATTTTATTACCCAGTTTTTTTATGGCATTTTCTGTTTCTGTTACAGTGATATTTGTAATGTTTATATTTGCATGAATATTATTCGCCTCATGTAATATTAGGTTAGAGTTATTTCTAATATCAGAAACAGAGTATATAGAACTGAAAAAAGCCTTAAATGTATCAACAATATCTTTAGGACTATCATAAGACACGCCATCATATGTCATTTTACCCGGTATGCGAGTTTGCTGCTTTTTCAAGTGAACAAATGACCAAAAGTTTTTAGAATCGGTTTCAATAGAGTACTGAACACTTTCAAGATAATTACTATAAGCTACATTTATTTGTTGCTTAATTGTTGCACGTAGTCTTTTAAATTCATGAAGGTGCATATCCAAATTTGTCTTTTTATAACTACAAAAGTGTTTATTCTTTGATTTAATGTTATTAATGATCTGTTTTGTGTACCACTTTGGATAGATTCTCTTGTATTTTTTAAATTTAGGAACATGTCTACTGAATATGGCATATAGTTTACTATAAAGTTCATCTACAGCTAAGTTAACGTCTGAAAAATTATTCAAAAAGTTCCAGTCAGTATTTAAAAGGGAATTGTATAATGCAGGATAATCTGCTTTCTTGAAATTAAATGAACAATTGCTAACATTAGAATCAAAATTATCATGTTTTGTTGGTATCTCTAAATTAACAAAAAGTGCAGGATGGTAAATATCCTCATCTACTAGGGGCGCATTATCATGTAAAGCCTCACATTTGAGATTCGAGAAAACAAGGTCCAGTTGTCTTTCCCTACTATTATATACACAATTATATTGTTTTATATCAAAAAAACTTGCACAATTATTTATGACAGAGGTTTTCCTATCATGAACATTAGCATGAACATAGTGTGGAATATTAAAATCGCCAAGAATTATAATATGACTTCCTAGTACAAATTGAAGTTGTTCGAGAGCCTCAAAGAATAACTCAAAATTCTCTAAATTGACATTCGGTGGAATATAGATCACAAAAATGAATACAACTATAAATTTGATTTGGCATTTACAGCAGATAAGGTCAATTGTAGGAAAACTTGTTGAGAAATATGGTAAATCAATTCTTTCGGTTTTCAGATTACTTCTACAAGCTAAAAGAACTCCTCCTCCGGTTGTATAGTTTGTTATTTGTAGTTTTCTATCGCTTCTGTACACGTTATATTCATCCGGAAATAATTCAGAACTCAATAAGTCTTCTTGAATCCAGGTTTCCGTTAATGCACAAAAATTAAACTCAGCTTGTGAAATAGCTGCATAAAACTGTTGAACTTTGCTATTTAGTCCCCGAACATTTTGATAATAACAACTTAAATTGTGGATGTTGTTGGGCCTTCCTAGTTTAAAGATCTACGTTGAGTACTAGCAGTTGGCAGTATTTTGGGTATATTGTTTACATATTTTATGGTTTTACTTGTGTCGCCACTTTCTACAAGTTGTCTAAGTTCATATTGCAATTTCTTTAAATAGTCTCTTTGTTTAGGAGTTTGATCGCTGTAAACTTTTATATTTGACTCATTTCTTTTTTTGTATTTCAGGATTTGTTTTGCTTCATACGAACTTTTGAGCTCAACTTTAATTGGTCGTTTCTTACCATTTACCGGTTTGCCAAGTCTGTAAGATTTTACATTAGCAACATCAACATTACTCAAACGTAATGATTCGATGAATTGTTTCACAGCGTTTTCATCCTCAACACGCTTTTCTCCCACTTGTTCATTTTCTGGCTCATCTATATTATAGATAATAATATTTTTTTCACGTTTATGACGTTCTTGAATTTCTGCTATTATTTCCTCAGATGATAAATTTTGATTTACGTAATTTGCAGTCAAGTTACTTTGTGCGCGAAGTTCATTAAGTTCATTAATTCTAGCTTCTAGTGATTCAACTTTATCAATGATGATTGCTAACTGACCCACCTGTTGTTTCAATTCTTTTAAATCGGCTAATATTCTTCTTTCCGACGTACAACTATCGCAATGGAATGTGGGTTTCCTTTTATCTGTTGCATTTAATAGCTGAATGTTGTGCAGTTGAATTTGCAATGTATTGTAAGCATTACGTACTCTGTGTTGTATATAAACCACCTACAACAGATATATAGAATATATACAACAGACCATAAGGGTCAACTAGTGTATGTATTGAGTGGGGAACCATTGCTAAGAAATTCATTCGAATTAAAACGAAGTTTCAGTAAGCAAAATTACATTAAGTTTTCTAACATTCTACACACTAAAACGTGGTTAGGTTTGTATGAAGCACAGACCGTAGATAAAATTTATGATTGCTTTATTGAAACCTTCCTAAAACATTTTAATGCAGCTTTTCCCTTAAATAAATTGAATCAACAGAATAAAAAAAAAAATTAAATGGGCTTCTGATACAACCCGTGAAGCAAAGAGCACTTTGAATCTTTTATCATAAATGTATTTACAAAATTTTATAAGTAAAGATGAATTCAATACATATAAATCTTACTATTCCCAACTGCTGCTCTCTGAGAAAAAACAGTTCTATAACAAAAAGATAAATGAATCAGATAATAAAATTAAGACAATCTGGAATATTATCAATACTGAACTAGGCAGATCTCATAAGAAAATAAATTTTAATGGAGTTAAAATTAATGAAAACATAACATCACCAGAACAAGATTGCAATCTTTTCAATGATTATTTTATCACAGCGGCTTCGCAAATTTTAGACAATGTCAATGTTGATACACTAGACACTAGAAGTATACAAGAATGTCCTAACTCTTTATACTTGTCAGATGTCACTACAGAGGAATTATATGAAGTAATAAATAATTTAAAAATACACTGTCTGCTGGTGATGATAATATTCATAATATCCTTATTAAAAATGCCGCTTTACAAATTATTCATCCTCTTTGTTATATAATAAATTAATCTTTTAGAAATGGTATCTTTCCCTCAAAACTAAAAACTGCAATTGTGAGACCAGTTTTGAAAAAAGGAGATCCATTGTTGGTAGAAAATTATAGGCCTATAAGCCTCTTATCAAGTTTTTCAGAAATCTTTGAAATTGTCATGTGCAAACGTCTTATTCATTTTCTAGACAGAAACAATATCATCACCAATACGCAACATGGCTTCCAAAAGGGTAGATCCACAACTACAGCAATTTTTTCATTTATAGAATGCATTATTTATCACTTGGATAATGGATATATTGTACATGGTATATTTCTGGATTTGTCAAAGGCATTTGACTGTGAACCACCAAATACTATTGAAAAAATTAAATATCATGGGAATACGTGAAACAGTACACAAATGGTTCAAATCATATTTAAATGCTAGATCTCAGAGGGTTTGTATAAAATCAGAAGTTGCCAACTTTCTCTCAGAATCTAGACATAAACATGGGTGTACCACAGGGTAGTGTCTTAGGTCCGATATTATTTCTCCTATATATAAATGACTTACCAAACAAGATAGACTCGCCTTCTGTAACACTAACAAGCTATGCTGACGATACAAAAATTCTAATAGCAAGAAAGGACTATAATATTTTAAAACACATATTTGATACAATAAATACGTTTCAGTAATGGCAGAATGGTTCCATCAGAATTATCTAGTGTTAAATATGTTCAAAACTAATTGTATTTTATTTAGACATAGTAGAAATAAGGTTGATTATGGTAGTGATATTAATCTAAATAGCGCAGTTATTAATTAGGTAAACTGAACTAAGTTTCTTGATGTTACGGTGGATGAGAGTCTAGGGTGGACAAATCACATAGACAATCTCTGTGGTAGGATTACTAAAGCTTGCTTTGCTTTGAATGTGCTAAAAAAAGTAGTAGATCAAAACACTCTGAGATCTGCATATTTTGGACATTTCTATTCCATTATGTACTACGGAATTATTTTCTGGGGCGGCACACACAGTCAAGAGGTCTTTGTGATACAGAAACGAGCAGTAAAAACTCTAGCTAATGTGAATCTTGGAGCTTCATGCAGAGGCTATTTCAAAAAACTAAATTTAATGACAGTTACAGGTGCTTATGTATATGCATGCATTAATTTTGTGTTTGAAAATCCAGCCTATTTTAGAGACAACCTTTTAAATCATTCACATGATACCTGCTATTATATTGTAACATTCTTTCTTAAAAATAATAATACAAGTGCTGTTTAAATCGTCTATTCACAAACAAATATTTATTTCTATACACTAATGAATACACTATAAATTAACGCTATAATTATAAACCATTAAAAACTATTATTTACAGACTATGAATTTCTAATACAACATTTATATCCACTATTTATTTTGTAATACACAGTTAATGACTTGCTGTTGACTGCCTCTCTTTTATCCGCCATCCGCTTTTATATCTTCATATAAACGCACCAGAAAACGCTGGAACCTTCTATGTATTCTTAGAAAATGCTAGAATAAACCACGTCTAATTTACATGCTTGTGCGATACGTCATTTTCTCGAAGGCGGCAGAACACACCACCTGTCGCTCGAAAAGAGGTTCGTTCCTTTTCTCTCCCGTTACACTGCCCCCCTCTTCAAGTCTGTTCTGTCCCAGAACAGGTTTTATGCTCTGATTCCTGTAGAACGGGTCATGACGATATCGACAGTCTTCACCTCGACTACACGTTCCATTACGGTAGAAATAACAGTCTACACTCTTCGTTGGCCTTAATGCGGGCTGTGGGTCAAAACTGCAGACGAAGATCTTGACGTCCGTACCTCTAAAGACAACTTCCAGCATGTTTCTAACGATTCTCCAATCCAGCTGGTCCCGCCCACAGCCGAGTTTGGGAACTGCCAATTTGTTAATTCCCCTGGTAAGCAACTCGATTCTCAAATTCCATAGTGCCCTCCACAAGTCGGCGTAACTCGGTTTCTGGTAGTAAAACTGCTTGGTTACCAAGTAGTAAATGGATCGGTCATGATCAGGCAAGCGTAAGGATTTACCAACAGAGGGATTTTGTTCTCGAAGTTCATTCAGCCGTCCAAATTTATTTCTAAACACTACTGCGATCCCCCTGGACATACGGAGATCCGCGGAGACACAGTGGGCAATGGAATAATCACCAGGGACCCGGAAGAGATCTTGTTGCATCTCAGTCGTGACTCCGAATCGCGCTTTTCTAGTTCCAGAGAACGCAGCCATAAATTCTCTAAAGGTTGGCTGATCATCTTCAGGCCTTACGATTTTGATAGCCACCTCGGCCTCATCTTTCCGATCCGGGACTGCGTCATTATTTCCCTCATAGTGCGCCAGACGATTGGAGTGTACCACCTTTGGTTTCCCCCTTGGCAATTTCTGGATGCGATAAATCAAGTCATTTATTCGTTTCTTCACCTGGTATGGACCCTCCCAATTTCGCTGTAATTTTGGAGAATAGCCACGACGCCTTTGCGGGTTGTATAACCAGACAAGCTCTCCAGGTTGAAACCCTCCTTCTTGGGCCCTCACATCGTACGTAGCCTTCATCCGGTCACTCGCGATTCGACTATTATTTCGGGTTCGGTCGTGAATATCCTCCAACTTCTTCTTTAAGTTGATGACATAATCATTCCCGGCTACCTCCTGCTCTATAGGTGGAGACCCAAATTCCAGATCACACGGTAACCGTAACTCGCGTCCAAACATCACAGACGCTGGTGACTGACCGGTTGTTTCGTGGACCGATGCACGATAAGCCATCAGGAACAGATGCAGGTATCGGTCCCAGTCTCGTTGATGATCGGAGACGACCTTGGCCAAATATTTGCCCATTGTTCGATTCATGCGTTCTACCATTCCATCGGACTGCGGATGTAACGGTGTGGTCCGAGTCTTGCGAATGCCCAACAATCGACAGACTTCTCCAAAGAGTACAGACTCGAAATTGCGGCCTTGATCCGAATGCAGCTCCATGGGCACTCCGAAACGACTGAAGAACTCTTTGACTAGTACGTCAGCAACAGTCGCAGCTTCCTGGTTTGGTAGGGCATATGCTTCTGGCCATTTGGTAAAATAGTCCATTGCCACTAAGATGTATTTATTCCCATCGTCGGTTTCGGGAAATGGTCCGGCAATGTCTATAGCTATTCTCTCCAGAGGACTACCCACATTGTACTGCCTCATAGGTGCTCTTCGCTTCCCCAAGGGTCCGTTGCCAGTGGCACATAATTCACATTTCCGGCACCACTCCTTCACGTCTTCTTTACAATTGACCCAATAAAAACGCTCCCTAACTTTCTCCAAAGTCTTTTTCACACCGAAGTGTCCTCCTGAGGCACCGTCATGGAGATGTCGCAATAATGTAGCCACTCGGCTTCTTGGAACCACGAACTGAGACCTAATGGTGGTGCCATCTTCACTCTCCAGTACTCGCTTCAGGAGATCGTCTTCCACCTTCAAGGACCCCCATTGGGCCCAATATGCTTTGAGCGTTCTGTTGAAAGGGCTGACGGCCTCCCAGGCAGGCCTTTCTCCCACGCGCTTCCATTCCAGTACCATTTTTAGTTCGGGATCAGCCTCCTGCTGTCGCTGCAATTCTTCCGGCAACCAATTGTCGTTGACGATGGTAGTCCTTAATACTTGGCAAACCCTCTCTTCCAAACGAGAGCAATGACGGCAATCCGTTGGACAGGGTCTTCTTGAAAGAGCATCGGCATTTCGATGACTAGTGCCCGCTCGATGTTCGGTGTCAAAGTCGTATCCTTGTAATCGTTCGATCCACCTTGCGACCTGGCCTTCAGGATTACGGAATTGTAACAGCCATTTCAACGCTGCATGGTCCGTCCTCAATAAAAACTTCCGTCCGTACAAGTATTTGTAGAAGTGCTCAACGGACTTCACGACGGCCAATAGTTCTTTTCTGGTCACACAATAATTCCTTTCGGCTTTCGACAAAACCTTACTAAAATAGCCGATGACCTTTTCTTGTCCATCCTGTATCTGAGAAAGTACCCCCCCAATGGCCAAATTACTTGCATCTGTGTCAAGTATGAATTTCCCTTCTGTCCGTGGATAGCTCAATATTGGTGCTGTTGTCAGGGCACGCTTCAGCTGTTGGAAAGCTGTTTCACACTCTCCGCTCCAAACATACTCGCGCCCATCTTCAGTTAACCTTGTCAGAGGTTTCGCTATATTGGCAAACCCAGGAACGAAACGCCGGTAGTAGGTACATAACCCAAGAAAACTACGAACTTGGTGTTTATCTTTCGGTGTTGGCCACTCTTGAACTACACGAATCTTATCGGGGTCGGCTGCCACTCCATTTTGTGATACGACGTGCCCGAGATATTTCACTTCCTTTCTGAATATGTGGCACTTTTTCGGACTCAGTTTCAGATTGGCTCCACGTAGTCTTCGGAACACTTCCTCTAGGTTTTTCAAATGTTCGTTGAATGATTTTCCGACTACAATCACATCATCTAGGTATACCAGGCAGGTCTTCCACGACAGCCCTCTCAGGATGGTCTCCATTAAACGCTCAAAGGTGGCCGGAGCGTTACATAGACCAAAAGGCATAACCGTAAACTGCCATAGTCCGGAACCAATAGTGAACGCGGTCTTCTCCCGGTCTTCAGGTTCCATTTCAACTTGCCAATAACCACTCTTCAAGTCCAAAGTCGAAAACCATCGTGAACCAGACAGGGTATCTAACGTGTCGTCGATGCGTGGTAAGGGATAGCTGTCTTTCTTGGTCACGTCATTAAGCTGCCGATAGTCCACACAAAATCTCGTTGACCCGTCCTTCTTACTGACCAGGACCACCGGTGATGCCCAGGGACTGCTGGATGGCTCGATGACCCCTTGTTCTTCCATATCGATAATAATCTTCTCGGCTTCTGCTCTCCTTGCTAGAGGTAGACGCCTCGGCTGCTGACGGACAGGCATAGAGTTGCCTGTATTGATTTTATGTTTTATTATATCTGTTCGTCCCTTCTGGCTATCGTCAAGAGCGAAGATATCTTGGTATCGATGAACCAAACCCTGTACCTCTTTCACTTCTGTTCTGTTAAGGTCTTCGCACGAACTAGTAACCATGCCCACTAATTTTCCACCATGGTCTTTGGGCGCTGGTTTTGGAACATCAGCCATACACCTGGCTACTCGGAATACTGGCACACACTGTCCCACAAGGGTACTCTTCTTCAATGTCACCGGATCCACATTAACGTTCATAAGCCTCACCGGTACTGTCTTTCCAACCTTGATCAGCGCTTTTCCCACCAGTATGCCACTATGGATCTTCTTATCACAAACAGGCTCCATCATTCGCACACATCCAACCCGAAGATCTCCATCCAAACCTGCCTCGACAACCATCTCGCTTTGACCCGGCAATATCACATCTTCAGTCAGCAAAACCCTTACAACCGGATCTTCTCGTGGGTGCAACGGAAGTTCTTCGTTACCGACCTTCAAAACACCCTCTTTCAAATCCAACGTAAAACCAAATTTTCTCAGGAGGTCCATTCCAAAGATGAAGTCATCAGTGATATCGGCTACCAACACCTCATGATCACGTTCTTCACTTCCAATGCCAATCTTCATCTTCACCACTCCGCGTGTTGGTATCACTTCACCTGTTGCTGTACGCAGTTGAGTAGTTGTTGATAACAGCTTCATACTTGATTGTAGAACATCAGGGCGTACGATGGATTTTGTCGCCCCCGTATCAATAAGTAGTGGAACAGTTCGGTTAGCAATCTTTCCATCTACAAACAAACTGCCGTTACTATTCTTTGATGTTACGGCATGGATCGTGATCTCCGGGGCATCTTCACTCGCAGCCAACGTTCGCCCCCTCTTGCCAACCCCTTTTAACTTTTCCGACGGTTGTACTTTTCTGGGTTTAGGGCAACGACGTCGTATGTGACCTTGTTCGCCGCAATTCCAACAACGAGGCCCTCGAACTTCTTGATGATTCTTCTTACGGCTTTCTTCCTTCCGAAGAACTCTCAGTACTAACTCTTCTAGGTGATCTTTAGAACCTTCTTCTTCCTCCACAACGGCCCGAACACGCCCGTGACCTCGGGACGCTTGTTTTGCAGCTTCAAATTCTAAAGCGTGAGCAAGCGCATCATCAGTTGTTCTTGGTCGTGCTAGCCTCAATGATTGTTGTGTTTCTCCGTCTCTTAACCCATCAATGAAGGTCTGCACAGCCAGTTGTCCCAGAAATGAATCGGGTGCCGTAGGGTACGCCAATCGGACAAGCCGCGCAACATCGGCTTCAAACTCCTGCAGGCTTTCTCCATTCTTCTGGATACGATTCTTCACTTGCGCGTGATACACTTGTTGAAGATGCGCGTCTCCATATCTCATTTCCAATCTAGACACTAACAATTGGTAATCATTTTCCTGTCCTGCTGGGATTGTTTGCAGGACGTTCAACGCGTCTCCACGCAAAGCCACAGTTAAAGAAACGGCCTTTTCCTTGCCTGTCCATCCGTTGGCCCCAGCGGCCGCCTCAAATTGTTTGTAGTAGGTGGACCAAGGTATCTTTCCATCGAACGTGGGTGGTTTTACTTTTATCCCTACGGCAGGAACCTTTTCTTCTTTAAATTGTTTCTTTACTTCATTAAACGGCCACTCAGAAGTTGAGGGAAACCGTAGTTGCCTCATTCTATCTTCCAGCATTTCGATCATATCGTCTTTCTTAGTTGTTGGTGGTAATTGCATTTGGGCTATTTTCTCTTCTACCATCTTTATTACCCTATCTTGTTCCGCCAATCTACCTTCCAATAGTCCTAACGCACTGGCATTCTCCAAAAATTCTTCGAAAACTTTATCTTCCAACGCTTTGACATTTTCCAACAATTCTCCTTTCATCATTTTAACATTTTCTTCCAGTGCTTTAGTATTTTCAAGTAATTCTTGTTTTAAAATTCTAGAATTTTCTTCGGACTTTCTAGAATTCTCTTCGGACTTTTGCAGTAATTCTTCTTTTAAAATTCTAGAATTCTCTTCGGACTTTCTAGAATTCTCTTCGGACTTTTCCAGTAATTCCTCTTTTAACATTCTAGAATTTTCTTCCATTTTACTTAACAACAAACTAGTATCAATTGCGGGTCCAGGTATTTCGAAGCGGTAATTTTCAGGATCTTCCTTCTGTTCTAAAAGCCATTCTCTTAGCCGATTTATCAAAACTTCTTTCTTTCCATTACTATCCAAGTCCCTCTCGTCCAACTCCCGCTTCAAATCTATTACTAAGAGATCCTTTAATAGTTTCATCACCAATTTTATTGTTTGTTGAAATTATGTTTTAACACCAAAAATTTTATTCTCACAGCACTTTAATTAATTATTACGCGATTTTATTTATTTTAAAACCTCACACCTGTAACACCACTGTAACATTCTTTCTTAAAAATAATAATACAAGTGCTGTTTAAATCGTCTATTCACAAACAAATATTTATTTCTATACACTAATGAATACACTATAAATTAACGCTATAATTATAAACCATTAAAAACTATTATTTACAGACTATGAATTTCTAATACAACATTTATATCCACTATTTATTTTGTAATACACAGTTAATGACTTGCTGTTGACTGCCTCTCTTTTATCCGCCATCCGCTTTTATATCTTCATATAAACGCACCAGAAAACGCTGGAACCTTCTATGTATTCTTAGAAAATGCTAGAATAAACCACGTCTAATTTACATGCTTGTGCGATACGTCATTTTCTCGAAGGCGGCAGAACACACCACCTGTCGCTCGAAAAGAGGTTCGTTCCTTTTCTCTCCCGTTACAATATAGACAGTTTTAGTTTGCCAATTCATAAGACAACATTATTTGAAAAAGATTGTTATTATAAGTGCCTACAATTTTATATTATGCTCCCAAGACACATAAAAAACATTAAAAATGCACATAAATTCAAAGCAATAATTAAGCAGATCTGAATTAAAATTGAACCCTACTGTATTGATGATGTTACAAACATAAGTATCTTGAACTCATGTGAACTTCTAGGATTAGTTGAGAAACAACTCTAAGTATTTATTATGTTTAATACTAGTTGGAAGTAATTCTATGTTAAGATAGATTAAGATTGATATAAACATCAGTTGCAAGCAGTGGTACTGCAGGTTTTGCTAGGTTTTCCTGTAGTCTCGGCAAATGCACCATGCTAATTCTACCTGCTAATTTAAGTCGCCCTAGCACTCACAATTATATTCATCCAGCAGCTGACATTAGCATCAATCTTTTTCCCTACTTGACCTTTTCTCTGACGTGTATTATACGGCATACTTTGTATATCGTCCCTAGTACAAATAAATCTATTATTATTATTATTACAACGGTAGTTTTGTATCAAATTACACATCTGAATACCCATTGCATTCGCTACTGTAAACAAAACTTGATGAATAAAAACAATTAATTCTAAAGTTCGGATTATCAAAACCTTAAATCCGGATTGCAATGTAATCAATGTAAATAAATTGCTGGTCTGGATTGTAGTGGTATTCGGATCAACGAGACTTCACTGTATCAAAAAAGTAGATATTTTTATGTTTATGAAATATTCTGATATATTATGCAGTCGCTTCTTGCAAGTCATAGAAAAATAGTATACTTGTTATTAGAATTAAAAGTGGCACTTTCCTTGATGAGCAGTTATGTTTGCTTATCAAATTGCAAATCAGTCAGTTTTAATACGACTGACACATATTGCATTACAGCAATTCCTGAAAGTAAAGCTAGCACAAAATCCTTTAAATAACTTTTTTCTGATGCAGCTGTTCATATAAATAGAATTTCTTTTTCTCCTATGATTAAAAGTGAAGTCTAGCAAAACATACATTTTTATACCAGTAAAAATTTCCACATATATTTCCACAGACACAATATTACATTTTGAAAATTATTTATAGTTTCCTTTACAATGCATTGCTTAATTGATTATATTCTATAAATAACTTATTTATTACATCGGTCATATTTAAAATCAAAGGACAGTCAGCAGCATATTGATTAACTCTCATTAATTCATCTCGTAGTTGAAAATAATGTGCTATTTGTGAATGTATGTTCTCTAATTTGTCCCTACAATAATAATAATTAATGCTTAAATTTAATAATTAATGCTTAAATTTAATAATTTGCAAAATTACCATACCTTATTTGATGTACGCACATGCTAAAACAGAAATGATAATAGTTAATAATATATGTAACAAAACTAAACTAACTACCTACCCTTCTAATGCTCCAGAAGAACTAGGTAAATCCAATTTGGGCCTAGAATTTAAGTGATAAATTACTTTTGTATTCAAAATAATAATTGTGTCATAATATTGTTAAATAATAATAATAATAAGTGTGGCACAACTCAGAATTCTGCATTAAAATAATTTATAAGTTTTTATAATATTTTGATGCAGTAAAAGTTGTATTGCCAACTTCTAATATATCTACTAAATATCAAAACAATAAATTATTACTCTTTTAATGAAAAATCTTAGAATTTACAAAATCTTGAGTTTATAAAAAAGAATGATATTGTTTCTTACTCGTGTTTACTAGATGACCTGAAACTAGTTTTAAAAGATTTAAAGAATGGCCGTGATTGCCCAACGTTAGTTGCTTCAACAGGTGGAGTATCTGTTTTACTGAAAAAAAGTTTTAGTTAATTTAAATGTGTTATAGGAATCAATTCTTTATACTTACTAAGGGTTTTGACATAATTCACAACGGTCTTTCTTCTGGAAAGATGTAGTCGGAGCTGACTGTATCCTGCAGTATCAATAACTAGTATTAGTAAAATACAATTTTACTTCATTGCCACTTCCTTTATGATCAGTAATAAAAAATACCACACAACTTCACGAAACATACAAGTGTTTAAAGGAAGACAGAAAACCTCTACCCATCCCTACGTCTGTCAAATACAAGACATGCTATGTAATTCTTCTTTTTTGTGCATCATTGCGCAGACCAGATCGGGGTGGAAAGGGAATCGGAACTACGGTTAAGAGGACTTACTTTTATATTGCCAAGCAGCTGCTTAGTTAGATCTGCTGGCTTTGAGTTCCGGGATGGAACTAAATAAAATGACACACATCTTGTTATATAGGTGCACTTGGAGCGTGGAGGAAATGGTAGGAGTGAAACAGAGCAGTGTACGCCAGATAAACAGTTAGGGAACAGACTCGTGCTCGTGTTTGAGTCAGATGCTTAACCGAGTGGCCACACATCATGCTGATGATAAGGTTACTCACTGTTTCCAGGTCACTCTTACCTCTCAAAATAATTAACCAAAATAAAGTAACTTAGTTACATTACATATGTTACATGAATAAGAAGTCTTATTCAAAAGCCCAAAAGAATAAATTGAAAATAACATATATTTCAAAGAAAGAGTAACATATGTGATGCCAGCTATGAAAAGGTACCGTCAGGGTGAAAAATAGGATTTTGAGTTAGTTCTACTACCATTTCGAATAAAATTTTCAAGAGTCCAATCAAATGTTAATAGCACAATCTTTCAAAAACTACAATTTTAACATGAACATAATTACCTGTGTTAATCAAAACAAAAATTAAAAAAATATACACGTTACCGAGGCTGTACTCGTACATGTTAAAAATTCATAAACCAAAATATGAAATGAATGAAAGACAGAAATATATAAACCTGAAACTACTAATTTTAGAGCTTCGTGGCCATGGTGACTTTTGATCAGGATGCTATAAACTACAACATATAAAAATTTCAGCCAATTTGACCAGGATCCAATTTTCATAAGAAACGTGCAGGGTCCTTTGGCATATATCAGCAAAATTAACAGAAACAGGCTGGCTTGACATGAAACAACGGTGCTCTATACAAACAGCAACGTTACAGAATAACATAATAATTAACCGGCAGCCACCCTATCTATGCAATAAAATAAGGTATAGAACAGATGTACACAATATAAATGTGCGACACAGAGGTCTATTGACTATAGCCAAGCATAATACTGCATTACTCGAACGCTCATTTAGTTATATATTATATAGCCAAATCAATTTGCTGTGTACCGAGAAATTAACAATTGATACTTCTGCTTTGAGCATTTCATCTCCCAGTAAACTTCCTAAAATCTCTTTAAATTCTCCTATGATTTTCTTAGATATATAGATATTTTCAGATCATTTGGAGGAGGTTTTTCCTCAGGTTTGTAGGGGGAAAACTATTCATTAGTCAAATGTGATAAGTTTCTGGAAAATCCCCTTTTGATCGCTTCTCCTTTGCCAAGGAAAATAAACTTTGTATCAATTATCTTGCACTGTACACTTTGTGAAGAAATATACTTCTAAGTTGCATGTCGAATGTGCAATTTGCATTATGTTCAAGCTTTTCAAAAATTAGTGTCTCGTAATCTTTCCCAGGTCAACAAACCTACCAAAAATTTGTTTTACCTGGTATCTACAAGCCAGTCTTGTGTTCAGTCTGCATAGCATGAGTCTTCCTGCATTGTAAAACCCTATCGTAGGTGTTGTAAAATCTCCTTCATCCCAAACAACAGTTTTGTTGGTAACTGCACTTGTGTCAGTTCCCGATTGTTTTGAAAATTATATGACATGCCGAGCTATTATCAATAATGGTAGCCAAGCATGTTGCATAATAGAGAGCTGTTGAATAAACTAGTGTTGTCACGCATCTCTCATTTGTGGAATCGGTAAGATGATTACTTCAGCTCAAAAAGGGTGCCACAATCAGTAACATACGTCTTTGCAAAAATTCTGAACTTCGTTTAGACGTTGAAACAATTATTTTGCCTTCATGGAATTGTTCCTTCAGTTTATGTATGTCTTCCTTGGAGACAATCATTTTGGCCATCATAGAGATAAGTAGCTGTTATTAGAATCTGAGATATATTCCCTTATTGTAATAGATGGCTTTAAAATTGGCGAGACAAGTAAATCAAAGGCCATAAATACTATTTTTGGTTGGCTTCCTATGGGAAGAGTCGAATGTAATACTCATTCATCTACTCTTGTCTTCTTTTTGCACATTTATCAACACTTTGTAGGACAGTTCAATAAAACAGTGTTGGGGAATTAGAGGACACTGCATCAATTAAACATTTTCTGCCTGAAAATGTATGTTGAAAGTATCTTTGTCGCAGTTGACCTCCCTTTTCGTAATTGGCACCCCAATTTTGGCGATTCGTACAATTGTGCTCTTGATTTATTTTTGTTTATAAAACCTAAAATAGTTAAAAAAACCTTCTTTACACTAGTTTTATTGTGATTTTATGAAAGATTATATCGATAATAGACATATATCTCTCGTTTTCCCTTCTCATCCATCAGCTTTTCAATATTACATTCTGCACCACTGACAAAATTCACTTCAAAATTCCAAAGGCACCTTTGATGGAGTTACTTTTTGCTTATACTATATTATTATTTTTTTAAGTTTTCTATTAGTTCTTTTTTGAAATACATGTTCATTTTTGTTATAAATCTTTAAACATCTACTTATTATTACTGATCATAGAGGATGTGGGAGCATAGTACAATTGAAAAATTAAACACACCAACTTAGTGAAGTTATATTTCAGTTGCACATGCTACCACTTCCGAAATGATCAGTTCCACTGCTTCTGTTTTGTCTATTTGTTACTGTTTCATTTGGGAAGAGGTTGTCATTAATATTTACACAACTTCGAATATCACAATTTATTAGAAGAAAAAAACAGTTGAAAACCGAAAAATTGGAGCGAGATGGTTGATAAGGCCAAATCCCACGTAGGGATGTAGCGTCGTGGGATGTAAGTTACTGTCACATATTTCTATTAGTCATTCAACGCTCTCTATTGCCACAGTATATATATAACAATCAGTAGGTTCACTTGCATGCGACACCATTCATTTTATTAATCCACCTTCGAATATCACGCCCATAAACGAAGTAGTGGACCGACGTTTATCGGTCGGCATCGCCTACGAATAATAATAAAACGCCGGTAAATAAAACGCAGAACCGCATTCAGTAAAATGTCTCGAACAAATATGTAAACAAAATCTCTTGTTATATAATAGTATAGTAAAATATGAAGTAGAATTATGTGTAACCATTTGATTGAAGTTGTTTTACTTATAGAATCTAATAAATAAAACGATAATCAATTTAGATATTTAAAACATTTATTAAACTAAGTTAGAAGAGTTGTTTCTTGTTACATCGTTAATTACCAACTAAAGTTACATTATTCTTTCAAGCCATTAACCATATTCTTGCGCTGCAATAGTCATTGCATTTTATTTAGAAATAATCGCGAACAAATTCATAGCTGTACAATTTGAATACCTGTCAACAAACAAATGGAGAATCTAGGTCACCGAAATCACATACGTACAAAATAGGGGAGATGAAATCAATTTACACTATAATAATAATAATTAATAATAAAATTTATTTTTATTCATATTAAATTAAAGACACAATGACAAACGAAATGCTAAAAAGTACAATCCTAAGCACGCTTTGACGTTTTTTAACAGTTGAGAGTAACAAAAGACGCTGTAGGCGTTGACCTAGATTCTTTATTGTTGAACTCTTTTACTAAATCAACATAAAAAATTTTATTATGTAGGATTTCGTAATCGCTTATTTGTTCTATTACGTGTTAGTAATTCAATTTTAAGCAATTGGTAAATATATACAAAAGTGAATTCTTAAATACGGCATTGTTTTTACGAGCGTATTTATTAAAAAATAATAGTATGTAGGAAAAAATAACCTAAAATCGGAAACCTGAAAAAACGAATTGTAGTTCTTTCCGAGGTATTTTTACAGCCTTTGGCGGCACAACGACTAACACTATACATTGTTTACTGGCACTAATACTGCGCGATTGTGGGTTTATCTGACTCTGGTCATTTCGATACGTTCTGTTGCGTGTTTGAAACAGAACTGCTGTCTGCATACTGCCGACTCACGCCAGCATGTAGTGTGGTGGATGGAAATTATTTGCGACAGTCACATTACTGCATGTTATATATACTGTGCTATTGCTCTGTCTACCTTTTTGCTGTATAGCGTATGGCCAGTATTTGACAGAGGCAGCGGTGGGTAGAGGTTTTTGTCTTGCTTTAAACACTTACGCATTTCATGAAGTTGAATGGTACCAGCAATAGTTAGCACATACCCTTTTGTATGTTCTGTTAACTGATGGCAAGCATATTAACCGGTTGCTTTGAAAATTATACAGATGCAACTTTTGCCGGTCGCTAACAGAACATCTAATAGGGTACGTAGTAACCATTACTGAATGGTTCTACATGCTATTACTGATCATATACATAGTTCGAATATTTAGGGCGTCTAAGATTGTGCAATATTTTGAGGGAGTCAATCTATTTCATTCTAAGGAAATGTAATATTGCATTTAGATTTTATACATACTTTGTTCTTGTTTCAGTTCCTTGAAACAACTTTTTTTGATTCTCATACCTAAAACAAATCGAAAGACAATATTAACAATAGAATTATGCAAAAATATGTATAAGTAAACATTACAATTCCTTTTCTTTTACTTCACACTTTAGTTTGAGAGAACGAATTTCTTGCAATAATGCCTGTGTTGATGGATCGTCTGGAGATTGCGGGTCATCTTGAAGGCTAAAATTTTCTATTTATTGCGAAGAACAAAATAATATTCTAATTGCTTACGCTAATGGTTGTTCAGATTTTGCTACCGTCTGCTCTAAATTCGTAGAAAGTTGCTGGCATTTTTTACGAAGTTGTAAGATTTCACGTTGACCATGCAAGAACAATGTGGTTACGTTATGCTAAAAAATAATAAATATAGTTACAATCAGCTAATATATGACTATTACTGAATTAAACAAACCTGTGCTGCTGATAAACGATCATACTCTTCCTTGCTCACAGTATTAGCTTTATATTTAGCATATTCGTTTTCTATGCTCTTAACGTAATCTGTTAAATGAATGTTATCTTCAATAGAATCTTTTGATTGTTTTTGCTGCTTGTCACTGCAATCTTTGCACCAAAATACTAAATCATCCTAAAAAATTTTTTCTTAGTAAGATTAGTACCATTTAAATGTAATAAATCATACATCTTTCCAAATTTTCTGATCATAGGCGATTTCTGCTTCTTTTGAACATCCTTGACAATGCCGTATCACAATTACGAAAGAAGGCTTAAATGCATACGTATTTACTTTAATTGAAATACTTTTAAACATATAAATAGTTTACCTTTAATATTTTTGTTATTTGTTTTGCTTCTGTTTGTGTCTTAGTTTTCTTAGCTTCTAATTCATCATAACCGTCGGAAGAAGTAAGATAATGCTGAGGAGGTCTATCTTCTTTGTCGAGTCTTTGTAATTCCATGGATTGTTCAGTTGCTGTAATATAACCAAGCATTTATTTAGTCGATGATATTTTTGGCAAAATTGCAAAATAGGACTCTTTCTGATCTATTTGTCAGTTCCAAAAGATGGTTCTTTAGTACTTAATATTCATAAACCTGTGGCTTTATTATTCCAACAATTATGGTATCTCTTTTACCTGATTTGATGAAATCTGCTTTATTTAACACGTTGAGCATGGCATGATATCAATATACTGTCCCACTCTCATAAGTACACTAGTTGAGACACACTGCTGCATCTCACTATTATAATTAATACACTTGACCGGCATGCATACAATCAGGCGCGTGCTGGGTCAATTTTAGGGAGCGAGAAAATATTCCCTTAGAGGGCCCCACCACCCCAGTTCATATGGCATTCATTAGTAACTGTCAGTACATGTAACATGTCAGTCTGGGAGATGAGAGAGGCATGGAGGTCTATTCTCTACAAAGTATGTTTTAGCAATTGCTAGGGCAAAAGTCGACGTGAAGCACTATCAGCCGGATTCTCTGGAAACGGAACGTAATACCATGGTATTCGTCATGATGAAGGAGCGATGATATCTTGAATGAAAGCTACTCGGTTAGCCACAAGTGTCTTGCAGTCAGGGAGCCTTAACTAACGATCGTATCGTCAAACGTGATCTGCTTCTTCAAAGCATCAATGAGACTTTGCACCAATTCTGCTGCTAAAACAGCACCGCACAATTCCAAACGTGGGATGGAGATTGTTTTGAAAGGTACAATTGCGGCCGAAAAATTTTCAACGGTAATATATCAAGATAGCAGATTTTTCTGATATTCACATCGAATAAATCTGACTGAATCATTTATGACATTTCAGATGAATAAAAGTGACGTCTCTTATGAGAGTTTTTAAAGTCGAGATTCCGCAGTTGCAATAGACCGTTGAAAATTTTTCGGCCACAACTGTACAACTCTAGTTTACCCGAACATCAAAAAAACTCGGATATAGTTGTCAGAATATTGAACCTTTAAAATTAGGAAGTTCCAACTTGAACAAATTAGGCATGTTATTGATCACTGCCTCAGAAATGGTCATCCTAATCTATTTTCGCCATCCATAATTGCTGCAGCAACCTTTTTGCTAACAGAACCACTTAAAAATCTTAAAAGATCGTAAATTCTCGCTACTTCCGATAAGATATTTCTTTTTGTGCAAGGGAGATCAATAGGGTGACACAAGTAGAAAAACACGTTCACCATGGAGTCCCAATAAACACCTAAAACCTTAATAAAGATAGATTCTTCTTTGTCTAATTGAACTGGCATTTTTACATCAGTCGATTGTACAGTCGCAAGAAGTTCCGGACAGTTACTTGCTCACTTTCGTAGCTCGAATCCTCCGGATTGCAGAACCTGTATTATCTCCAATTAAAGTTTTTGTGCAGAACCTACGAATTAATGTCTCCAAATTACGTCATCAATTAAAATATGATTACGCAACTCATCCGCAACATTAGGATACTTCAATTCTTCTAAATTAGCGAATCCTTGAATGGTTCGCAAAGCCAAAACCTGTTCGTCAGGTGCGGTCGAGTTGAACAGAGGGAGGTATATTGTTACTTTAAATATAATTTCATTGTTGGTAATTTAAATTCAGCCGTGTCATAGGGCCCTTCGAGACTACTTTATAAAGGCCCACCGGGAAACTCCCGGTATCCCGGTGGACCAGCACGCGCCTGCATACAATAATGTTAAAAATACAAAAAACAAGTTAATATACTATGTTAAACATAAAAACAGGTGTCAATCTGAATAACTAGTTTTTTGTGCTATATTGTATTTTTAACATTATTGTATGCAGGCCCGTGCTGGCCCACCGGGATACGGGAGTTTCCCGGTGGGCCAGCACGCGCCTGCATACAATAATGTTAAAAATACAAAACACAAGTTAATATAGTATGTTAAACATAAAAACAGGTGTCAATCTGAATAACTAGTTTTTGTGCTATATTGAAGAGAGGATTTATATAATTTTGTATCACATGGTTTGATCCAGAGGCTAAACTTTGTATCATACACTCAATGCATTAAATAATTTCTAAATTCTTCTATATTTCCATCTATAGTAGAAGATTGTTCATACTTACCACCTTCAGTTGAAATTAATATCTGTGTTTGACTGTTATCAGTCTCCTCCTCGGTCTTGATATTCTTAGCAAACACAGTACCACAGCCACATTTCGTTGCTTGTTCCATTCCAAACAGGTGACAAACCTCTCTACAAATCTGAGACATGATTTGATTTTTCGACATAGGTACATTTACAGTTTGTTTGTATTCTATTACTGATTTTAACAAAGGGGTAACTTCTGTTTTTCTAGGCACCCCCATATCGTTGCATTTTACAAAAATATCTAACATTCCAAGTACTTGTTCATCTTTAGCTATTAAATGTGCTTTAGTTTGGAAATACTCATCCTGT
Organism: Agrypnus murinus; assembly: GCA_929113105.1. Lineage (NCBI taxonomy): Eukaryota > Metazoa > Arthropoda > Insecta > Coleoptera > Elateridae > Agrypnus > Agrypnus murinus. Next base: position 33,106,155 of record OV816023.1, on the reverse strand, counting down.
AAAACAAGTTATAAAAATATACTGGTTTTAAAAGTATGGTCTTAATACCCATGGTTCTTGTAAAACACCTTGTACAGGGATTGTAGCCCTCATAATCAGTTTCCTTGTTGCTTCCTTATACATATAAACTAGAGGTAAACTTTTTATCACTGTTTCAAACAGTTGACTTGGACGACTTAGATAAAACATGTTACATATTACATCTGCTAAATCTAAATTAGGCACATACAAATCTCTGTTCCGAACACGTACTGAGTTAAAAATACCAGGATTAATAAATCTACAAAACAAAAATTCTTAATTATTTTTATAAAATTATTATGATTGATAATTGGATGGATGCAAATACATTCAAAATTTGGTACGTATTATAAAGTGAGTAAATAAAATCAGCCATGCATTCAGTTATGCCAATTTCGAAATAAACCAGAATCCTGCACTTACAAGGCTATGAAGCGATGGTCGTAGATAAATGCATAACATAAGTACCTAGAAATCAACAAATCGGGTTCATGGCTGGTTTTCTTTATTGAAGACTTTTGAATAACATATAAAACATACCAAATTTCGAAGGTATTCGCACATACAGCTAGGGATAGGTTAATAGGGAAGACGTGTATGTCGTCGATCAAGGAAGTTGTTGCATTTTCTATTACTAAATTAGTTAGAATACTAGATAAAAATGCATGAAACAATTACCAATTTAAGTAATTAATTTTCAAAAAGCCTGCAAATTTAAAATAATTTTTTAAATACAGTAGGACTCGATTAACCGTCAGGACAACAGCTTGTCATACATACATATAATCTCTACAAAAATAAAACAATTTTTCATAAAAAATTCCCTATTGTTCTGTTAACCATCTTTTCGATGATCAATAATCGATAATCAAGTCCTACTGTAAATTTAAAATAACTGTATTTTATTCCACTTATCCAGAAATATTTTTCTAACTAAAACAATCGAACAAAGAATTTAGAAAATAAGCAAGCCTTCCCTATTGGTATCATCCTTTAAATGTAACTGTGTATTGTAAACTAAACAGCACATAAATAATAAATAGTTATTTGGTAATTGCTACTTTTAAGGAATAAAATCCATTTTCAACAAACACTGCTAAACAATTCAAATAAATTAATAAACTTACAGCAAACATCAACAAAACTACAGCGTAACACTGTACTATTTTATTCCAAGACTTGCTTATTTCAAAAGAAAGAATTTGAAAAAGGCACTTAATTGGGCAATGAATTTGGAAGTTATAGCCTTAAAAAAAAGTGAAGTGCCTCTTCCACAGGAATCTTATTTTTTTATCATTTAAAATCATTCTAACGACCACCTGCATTAAAATCCGAACACTGCCAAAATAAGGACCACCCTAATACATATACATTACTTCAATTGGGGATATTTTCATATATAATATCACAAGTGGTCTAATTTTTTCCGACAAAATTTGTCATTTCAGATATGAGTAGCTTTCGCAACGAAAACTACACGAGTCGACGCAAGAGACGAGTGTAATTTTCCAAAAGCAAAAGCTACGAATGTCTTAAATGATAAATTTTGCAAGAAAAAATTAGACCACGAGTTGTATTCGGCTTGACAATCCATCGAGCAAATTTTTATTTAGCGTGTGTAGTTAATATTAATTTAATTAAATTTGACATTTCATTTTGACATAAATTTTTTCACTAAGAAAAATTCTGTAATTTGATTGGTTAAAAGTTTTCGAGTTGGATTGTCAATAAAATCTTTACACTTGCAACAAATGTCACTAGTTTTGTTTTTGCACTATGAAGTGAGACAGACACTGCTTGCGTTTTTTAGTTTTTGATTTGCACGATGTTTCAGATCCATTTGTTGGTACTGTCGCATTGTTTCACAGGGGCTTGTTAGTTCTTCAGATAGTATGCAATATGAATTTTTTTCGTAGTCAAGAAGTGGTCAATGTGTTTAAACTAGCTTTCACACTATATTTTCTCGCCATCTGATCAACAATGTCCACTCCATACTTGATTGAATTGTAGAATGTTATTGTATTCGGTTTCATCTTTTTGGTATTTTTTTATATTTTCTGTCACAAAGGTGACTGCAGGAAACGATGTCGAAACTCCAACTGTGGGAGGAGCTGACCTTCGTATGGGAACAGTAAAAGAGGTGGTGAAAGCCTCCAGAGTGTTGGATTCCCACAGACCTGGTGAAGGTTAAGGAACCAGCAAAAAACCTCCCGCTGCTACAAACCCAGAATAAAAATCTGGAAACGTACAAGTCATCACCCACAATAGTGTTCAATGGGCTATTGACTCTTTTGAACCGTGTAAAGCTCCTAGACCTGACGAGTTTATACCTGTGCTTTTACAGCAGAAGAAAGCAATCCTAATTTCAAAGCTTTGTAAACTACTAATAAGAGCAAGCCTAGATGTTCTGTCTGCTTGGAAACGCTCCAAGACTAACTTTATTCCAAAACTTGGGAAAGATTACTCTCAGGCAAAGGCATACAGACCCATTAACCTATCATCTTTTGTGGTTAAGCTGATTGAAGGACACATCCGGGAAAGCCTATCTTCAATGGCTTATTTCATCCCAAGTAACACGCTTATCAATCAGATAAATCATGTGAGATTGCTCTACATCAAGTGATGAGGAGAATTGAAGATACAATTCGCAACAAGAAACTTGCATTGACAGTTTTTCTTGACATAGAGGGAGCCTTTGATCATACGTCCTATGAGCCGACGGCTGTGGTGAGAAATAGAGGAGTATGAGATATAATTTGAAGATTTAAAGATTAAAATTTATAATTGTAGGTGGGTAGGTAATATGCTTCATAATAGAAAAGTGCAATCAACTCTGTCTGGTGAGATTGTAGCTGCCAAAGGTTGTCCACGAGGGGGAGTCCTATCACACCTGCTATCGAACCTGGTGGTTTATAAGCTCCTAGTGTAGAAATAGAAATAGATTTTATTCATGTATGAAGGTACAATGAGCAGGTACAAATTGTAAAAACCTTATAAAACTAGTCAGTTACAAATAAACTATCACACACATCCACATTTCCATTTCAAAAAGAGGTTTGAGCATTGGTAAAGCTAAATATTAGTAGTTTAAAAATTCTTCTACAGAGTAAAAAGTTGTTTCAATTAAAAAGTTAAGAACTTGTGTTTTAAAAGTCATATTGCTATTACCATTAACGTATTGACAAATCTTGTTAAAGCATTTGACACCAACATGGCTAGGAGAATTCTGGCCTACAACAAGCCTAGATATCAGGTTGATGTATATTATGTCTGTTGCTGGTCTCGTATGTGTGAATGTCACTATTTGTGCAAAATTGTTCTTTTTTTATTATGAATGAACATTATAAGTTGATGAATATACACCGTGTCTGCTTAAGTTCGCACCATATGGAAAACTTTTTTATTATTAATTTTACGAAAAAAAGTTATTCTTCATAAAAAGTTCTGCATATTCTAAAATCTAAAATACAATCATCAGATATCAAATTTTTTCAGTGTATACAAGGTTTCTCAAAAAATATTAATTTGGTTCAAGAGTAAATTACCTTTATTTTTGACAATATCGAAAATTGTTATTAAGAAAAGTTTATCATAACTAAAAACTACGTTCAAATATGCAATTACATCCAATTACATGGAAAAAATCTTTATTTCTTTTTTTATCTACAATAACAATGCAAATGTAACTGTAACTGTAGTTACGTGAAATCTAGGATGCACTGATAAACAAATGATTTCTTGATAGCAAGAAATTGTTTGACAGTGAAAGTAAAATAAAATTGGTTAACATGATGGTGATATTTAGTGTGGAAGAAAAAGTAGAAATTGTGTTAATCGTTGGTGATAATTATAAATCTTATCGTGAAGCAGCTGAAATATTTAACAACAGACATCCAGAGAAAAATATACACCATACATCAGTAATGAGAATTATGGAAAAATTCAAATCATGTGGAGATGTTAATAATAAATTCACAAAAAAACGTCAAAAACCTGTTGCAAGTGAGGAGATGAAGTTAAATGTAATGTTATCTGCAGTGGAAAACCCTAAATTGTCTCTGCGAAAAAGGGCATCTTCGCTTCCAGATAAAATTGGTAAAGATACAATAGCAAAAATCTTTGAAGAGAACAAGTTTCATCCATATAAACCACAATATATCCATACTTTAAAACCTGGAGACTACTACAGACAACTAGAATTTTGTTTTCTTATCCAAGGAAAGCTAGAAGACGATCCTTTTTGGCTAGGAAAATAATTTTTTCTGACGAAGCTAAATTTACGTCTAATGGAACAGTGTCTTCGCAAAATTGTCGATGGTGGACTGACTCCAATTTACGATTAAAACTCGCGATCAATATTATTTTAAAACTAACGTTTGGTGAGGCATTTACAAGGATAAAATATTTGTCCCTTTTTTTTTTGACAATCTATGACTTCTCAACGATATCTAAATTTTTTACAAAATCAGTTGCATGATTTTCTTCGTGATCTTCCAAGACATGAACGGCAACCGGTATGGTACCAGCAGGACGGCGCAACATGTCATAGTACGCTGGAAGTAAGGCAATACCTTGAAAATATCTTTAATGGAAGATTAATTCATAGATATTCCGATATTTTTTGGCCAGCTAAGTCGCCAGATTTAACCCCATTAGATTTTTTCTTATGGGGGTTACTTAAAAGAAAGGGTATATCAACACATTCACAAACGTAGAACATGTGGAAACAATTATTACGGAAACAATTCAGGGTGTAACTCCGAATATAATTAGAAATGTATTGAGGGAATTTTCTTCTAGAACGGAAACCTGTATTGTAAGAGAAGGCGGAAACGTTGAAGCAATAGTGAATTGATGATAAGCTAGGTATTACACGTTTGTTACGCAATTAACATTATTAACACTGTATTTATTTATATGATGAAGTAAGCGCAATACTAAAGAAGAGAGGAATTGGATGGGCTGAAGCAAGGAAAATAGCAGATAACAGAAGGGAATGGAGAAAATTATATAGACAAGAAAAAAGTGTATAAATAGGTAGTGCAAAGAAACTCTCGACACCAGTATGGTATAAGAGAAAAAAAGAATAAGAAGAAGAAGAGCACTGTATTTATGTAGTTGATAATTATTGTAAAATAAATTATTTTGTTATGTATCATTTATTTTAATGCATCATCAAAATAATGCAACATAGAGGTTAAGAGACATAAAGGTTATCAAATTTGTAACGAATAAAGAGATAACAGATAAAAGTTTCCGATATTTTCAAAAATAAATTTACTTTACTGTTGGACAAAATTAATATTTTTTGAGAAACCTCGTATACGACTGAAAAAATTTGATATCTGATGATTGTATTTTAGATTTTAGAACATGCAGAACTTTTTATGAAGAATAACTTTTTTTCGTAAAATTAATAATAAAAAAAGTTTTCCATATGGTGCGAACTTAAGCAGACACGGTGTATAAACTAGGTAAGGTATGTATTTGTAGATTCCTAAAGAGTGGTCTGCAGCTACTTTGAGGGTGAACATTACATATGATTCTTAATATCTTTTTGTTTGACAAAGATTATAAAGATTAGAGGTCCCAAAACAGAGCCCTGAGGAACACCTAATCTTACGTTTTTAGTTGTTGATTTAAAACCATCAATGACGGTAGTTTGAGTTTGATTTGCTAGATAGGTAACAGCCCAGTGTATGGGATTCCCCTTACACCAATGCCTTCCATTTTATCTAGCAGTAGAGTATGGTCTATAGTGTCAAAAGCTCGGCTAAAATCGTAGAACAGGCCTAGAATATGATTTTCTTTTATGTACAGCTTTATATATAAAGTCAATAGTATCATTGATTGCTGTGATAGTAGGCCTATTACTTTGAAAACCGTTTTGTGCACTTGAGATAATTTGGAAACTTTCTAGATAATTTGTTATTCTTATACTATAAGCTGATTCAAAAATTTTATCAAATTGACTTGAAATACAAATAGGTCGATAACTCGTAACATCTGTTCTAGAACCCTTACTCTTGTATACAGGTATGCATTTGGATTCCTTCATATTAGGAAATTCTCCTACCAAAAAAATTCATTAATTAAGTACGATAAAGGTTCATTAGTTAGTTCCTTTACTAATTTCACTATTCTTCCATTGATACCATCGATATCAGATGATGGTTTAGCTCAGTTTTATTTATTATTCCTATTATTTCATGTGGAATTGTTGGGGTAAGATAAAAACTGACACAGCTTTATCGATTTTAATGTTATAATTAGGTTTTGACTGATTTGAAGCAAGATTAATGAAATAATTGTTAAAAAAAGTTGCATTTATGCTTGATACTTTATATAATGGAGCCATTCGTATCACATATATCAATGGAAGAATTACACAAGCTTGCGATGGTATTCCCATTTCAAGAGCGCTGCCCTGCCATTTGTACTTTGCCTATCACCTTTTTAAGTGTGCTTCTAATTATTTGGATAAGTTGTCTGGGAACTTCTAACTCGGCTAAGGTACTCCATATTACTTGTCTGTCTACTTTGTCGAATGTCGCTTTTAAGTCAATGAAGGTTAGGAACGTATCGCTTCCTCTAGTTCTGTCTCTTATGTCTTCTCTTTCCTCGTTTTCGACTCCCACTATGTTTTCAAACTTTTCTGTGTAATAGTCCCTTCCATATTTCCTTTCTTTCTACTTTGAGTTCATTATGTTTGTTTTTTTATTGCTTTTATTTCTTTGCTATTAGTTCCTCTTAATCTTTTTATTGTTGTCCAAAATTTCTTTGTATCAAATTGTACTCATCATTGATTTCTTGTCTGAACTCATCCCAGCTTTTCTTTTTCGCTTTTTTGACGTCTTGTTTTACTTTGTTTCTTTTTTTCTATATACTTTTCCGTATCTTCTTGTGTTTTTGATTGAATGTACTTCTTCCATGCTTGCTTCTTTTCTTTTACGGTTTTTTTTTTAGTTCTCCAGTCCACCATTTTGTTCTTTTTAGGTGCTTATTCAATTTCCTTTTCCCACATATTTCCTCTGCTGCTTTAAAAATTATTTCTTTAAAGGTTATACATCTTGTCTCCAGGTTTTCTATATGGCCCTTGTTTATTATTTTTTTTTTTAAGTAGCACTAAAGGCCTAGTAGGCCCATGGCTTGTTTCACTGTTTTTTTTCCACTCTTTTTTGTCACTAGTCTTCTCATGCCAGTTTTTGATACCGCACTGTTCTACATCTTCCATTACTTCCTTTTTCCATCTTGATCTCGGTCTTCCTTTTCTTCTTCTTCCTCCTATACTACTTTCCATTAGTTTTTTTGGGGTCCTACTGTTATGCATCCTAGTTACGTGTCCTAGCCAACTCAGTCTTTGCCCTTTCACTATAGCTATTATATCTGTATCGTTGTATAGCTCCTGTAGTTCTTTATTTGTTCTTTCCCACATATCCCTTGCTTTCTTTCCTCCATACACCTTCCTGAGCACTTTCCTCTCCCATATTTTTAACATTTTGCATTCAGTCGTTCCTATTGTCCAAACCTCACTAGCATATGTTGCGATTGGCCTTATAATGGTTTTGTATATTTTTATTTTTAGCCTTCTTGATAAGTTTTTGTTGTACATATAGTTATTAAATGCCCGTAGACACCTATTTCCTGCCATAATTCTTCTCTGGATTTCTTTTCTTGTGTCAGGTGTTCTGTAAAACTCTGTTCCTAGATATATAAATCTGTCCACCTCTTCGAAGCTGTATATCCGCCCTTTGTTCGTTGTTATAGTTAGCCTGTTGGTGTTGTTGAACTCTTGCTCTGTCCATGTCATGTATTTGGTTTTCTTTTCATTTATACTTAGTCCAATTGTCTGTGCTGCTTCTTCTAGTTTTAGAATTGTGGTTTTCAGTTCTTCTTTGCTTCTCGCTAATATTGTTAGGTCATCTGCAAACGCTAGACATTGGTGTTTTTTATGATATACTAGTCCTGTTCTATTTATCCCTGCTTTCCTAAGAGCGTATTCTAGTGCACAATTGAACAGTATTGAGGACAGTGGGTCGCCTTGCCGTAATCCTTCATGTACCTCAAACTTCTCTGACATTTTGCTTCTAATTTTTACCCTATTTGTTGTTTGTTCGAGGGTTAGTTTTATTAGTTTTGTAAGTTTTCTGTTTATCCCTAACTCTTCTAATGCTTTGAACAGTACTTTCCGATTGATCGAGTCGAATGCCTGTTTGAAGTCAATGAATATTACAAATGTTTCTTTCTTATACTCATAGCTTTCGGCTTGTATTTCTCTCAGCGCGAACAGGTGGTCTACAACCGCTCTGCCTTTCCTAAATCCGCATTGGTATTCGCCTATCTGGTGCTCTGCTTCCATCTTGAGTTTGTTCTTCAGGTGGGTCGCGAAGATTTTGTAAGCTACACTTAGAAGTGTGATGCCTCTGTAATTAGCGCAGTCTGTTCTGTCTCCCTTCTTATAGATCGGTATCAGCACTGCCTCCTTCCATTGTTGTGGAAGTTTTTCTTGGATCCATACTTCTTTGATCAGTTGCCATATCCACTTAACCAGTTGTTCTCCACCGTATTTATATAATTCCGCGTGTATTGCGTCGTTTCCGGGGCTTTTGTTATTTCTGAGGTTGTTTATTATTTCCTCGATCTCATCTAGGGTTGGTGGCTCTTCATTGTTTTGGTTGTGGTCTTCTCCAATTTCTTCTTCTTCGTCGCTTTCTTCGTTGGCGTTTACTCTAACATTTAATAATTCATTGAAATGGTCTTTCCATAATTCTAGTATGCCTTCTTGCCCTCCCACCAATTCTCCGTTCTTGTTTTTGTAGAATATTGGATTTGGTTTGTATCCTTTTCGTTGCCTTTTCAGCTGTTGATACAGATTCCGTGTGTCATTATTTCTATAACTATTTTCTATGGCATTTATTTTTCTTCTTTGTATTGCCTTTTTTTCTCTCTTAATGTTTTTTTGCATGCTTTTCTTTGTTTTCTGTAGTCTTCCTTTGCTTGTTCTGTGTTTGTTTTTAGCATTGCCATTCTTAGTCTGTTCCTCTTATGTATTTCTTCCTCACATTCTACATCGAACCATTTTTTGTTTGCTTGTATGCTGTTGTCTCGTTGTAGTCTTGCGCTCTCTTCCATTACGCTACTCAGCTCTCTCCATAGTTGCTCTATGTTGTCGGATTCCTGTTTATTAGGCTACAAAATAATATGTTTGTCCTGTTTTTGATATTTTTTTTGGATTTCTGGGTTTTTTAATTTGTGGGTTGTATCCTGTTATATGTTATTTCTTCCTTCTTGTTTATTCTAGTTCGAAATTTTGCTGCTACCAGTCTATGATTTGAGCTAATTTCTGTCTCTTTCCTTGTTTCTATATTTTGTATTGCTTTGTTAAGGCCTCGTGTAAGTGCCTCGACAAATGAGTCATGAGGTTAGACATCTAGGTGAGGCCCTGGATTCCTAATGGAAGTTAACTGAGATCCCTCACATAAGAAGCAACGTAAGTAAAGGAAGAAAATGGTCATGCATAGTGATGGGCGACGGGAATATTACCGGTGAGGAATATTCCCCGCCGGGAATTTATTTTGGGAATTTATAAAAATCACTGATAAATTCCCGAAAAATGGAAATTTATTTTTTATACTTCAGTAAGTGAAACGCAAGTAAACACACGTCAAAGCGTACACTGCCTAATACAATTTTGCAAGCTAAGACCTGTTAGAAGCCATGATAGCTTAGTGGGTATGGCACTCGACTACCAACCTTGAAGTCCTGGATTCGAATCCCAGGAGTCATACATTGGAATTTTTAAATATCTAAGACTTCCAGGTCGACTCAGCCTGTGAAAATGAGTACCTAGGAAACCATTTCCTGGAGTAATAATTGGCGGTCGGTGCGTAAAGCTAGCCATTTTACCGCCCTTGAGTACCGAACGGCTCGAATCCCAATGGGCCTTCATCGCCTGTAAAAGGGGACTATTATTATAAGACCTGTTACCAACACATGGCTGGTTCTAGCGTTAATTTAACGTGTTTAATGTAAATTTATCTTTGATGTATATTGACTTGTAGTGAATTGAACTTTATTTCGAACAATTTCTTTATGTTGGACCTTTTTTAAATCAAAATATAAATTCCCGATAAAGTGGGAAGTTCGGGAATATTCCCAGATATATTTCCAGGAATATTCTCCAAAAAATAAATTCCGGGAATTTACCCATCACTAGCTCATGCAACAAAACTAGCATTGGGGAAGACCTGGGGATTCAAACCATGCATGGTACACTGGCTGTATACTGCTGTGGTAAGACCTATGGATCGCTGGTGTGGTGGTCTAAAGCAGAACATAGAAAGGCCAAGCTGGAGCTATGAAAACTTCAAAGACTTGCCCGTTTGTGCATTACAGTAATCAGAAAGAGTACTCAAACAGCAGTTATGGAAACCATACTAAGCCTGCCTGTCCTATATATTATTGGCAAGGTGGAAGCAAAGATGACGGCAAACTGAAATACAATGAGATTGGCAATACAGCTCTGTATATGGGAATTTCAGGATAAAAGAAATCGTTGCAAACACAATATTAGAAATAAGTAGTGATATTATGCCGGTCAGGCAAAACCTAAATAAACCCTTCAACATCCAGCTTGAAAGGAATGAAGGACTGATACAACGAGGTTGTCAGGGAGGTAAAATAGTCTGGTACACGGACGGATCCAAAACTGACAGAGGAACTGGAGCAGGAATACTTGGGGAATCGCCCTATTTTAATGCATATTCATTTCTAGGGAAGTAATCTCAGGAGAACATAAGAAGAGACTATCAGGGCAAGAACACCCTCCCTCTAACAGATAGCTAGGCTGTCATAAAAGCCCTGGCAAGTCATCAGCTAAACTTAAAATTAGTCTGGGATTGTCTTTAAAACCATATAACATTTGCAGACCACAATAAGATAAACTTCATGTGGGTGCCAGGGCATAAGGATATATATAAGGCAATGAAAATGCTGATGCACTTGCAAAAAAAGGATCAAAAACTACGTTTACTAGCCCTGAGAATGTATGAACAATGTGGAAGGTATGAGACAAAGCAAACTGATGCTAATGGAATCATCTATAAAACTAACTGATGACATATTGCAACTAAGCAGACATCAAATTAAGTTAGTAACTGGGCGAATAACTGGCCACTCTAACCTTCGAAAGCATATGGACATAATGGGAATCTTAAATAAGGAACCCACATGCAGACAACAGTTTCCTATTTTAATTATTTTTAATTATTTTAAAGATTTAGCTATCCTTCCAGATGAAGCACAATTATTAAATTCCAGTTTTTTCCAGACAATTTCAGTACCAACCAGTTCATTTATTTCACTTTTCAGATAAATCATTAGAAGAAATCGAATCATCTGAAGACATATAGACATATTTACTTAAAGTTTGGAAGATTCATCCTCGCTATTCTCAAAATGTTTTCCTAAATCACGAAGCATCTTCAACATCTGAATTATATTCCGGTAATTCCGCTATATAATGTAATGCTTGTTGTTGAATAAGTCCATGATCTAAGCACATTTTTGCAAAAAGTAATAGAAAACAGGTCACTCAAAAACAACCTAACAAACAAAAACAAGTCACGATAGACTGAGGAGAAAATAAGTCTCAAATAGATGAAATGTGATAAATTGTGCATTAACATTTTTCAAAAAAGTTTCAACACACTTGCAGGTAAAATTCGTAGAAACTAGTAATATGACATGTGGTCAAAATGACTGCTACCATCCATTCGAGACCTGGTATGAAATAAGAAATTGTCTTTGTAGTATTAAAGAATTTGAAGTAATTTACTTGAAGTTGGGAGAAACAAAATTAATTTAAACCAAAATGCACACAAACTAATTTACTTAAAGATCTAACTGAAAAGTTAATTACAAAACTTAATTAATCACAATAAGTAATTAAATAGTATCAAAACTACTCAAGTTAGCACCATACAATTTTAAATTTTTGCAATTTATATTAACAGATAAATTGTTTAGTAGAAGAGTTTACACTATAGGATCATTCTATATTTGTTTGCCATGCATTATCATTAACAGGTATGTTTCTTTTTGTTAAATTAAATTATTTCAATTTTTTGACAGTTTTATGGTTCTGTAATAAATGCAACAAGATTGTCACTTAATAACTACATGTCTATTTGCAACTAAATATTGTAATAAAATTGTTTACCTGACATATATTTTGGTGTCTTTCGGTAGTACGGCCCAACTGATATTTGTTATCTGTATTGACACCTTGTAAATATGGGCTGATTCTTGACCACTTGCTATCTTTGATATTTCACTAATAGATTCCATTTCCTATAATATAACAAATTAAGAAAATTTAAACATCATTTTCAGCAGTACACTGTAAAAAATGAGGTAAAATTACCTTGGGAAAGAGGTAACTTTTCGCTATTATTTGCGGTATTTTTACCCTAAAATTAATTTTACCTATACATTTAGTAGTTTTACTATTTGTGGTAAAATGCCCTGTAATTATGTAAAATTATACAAATATAAGTAATTCTACTACATTGAACTGGTTAAAATCACTATCCATAATATAAATTTACATAACTCAGACAATTTTTTCCTTACAAATGTATAATTGCTCAATAACTTAATCATTTTTAGTGTAATATTAAAGATAAGATGAACTTGAACAAGAATAGTGTAATTTTACCCTTAATATTTACCCTTAATTAATATTTCGCTGATCGCACTTGTTTGTGACCTTCGTTTCGTGAAAGAATTCAGGAATCCATTATGAACAGTCCAAATAGGCTTTTTGGGGAATGGTCGGAATGGTGTGTACCATTCTTTTATGATTTCGGCGAGGCGTACTCTATCGATATCGAACGAAGTGTTCATTGCTCATTAATATCTTGTTTTTCGTTGTAGTGTAGTGCGAATTTATTCAAGGCAAATATTTACACGTATGACCGAAGATGGGAAGAATTTTATTTTATAGTAGAAGTTAAAAAATAATAATCGGTAAGTACCTATATGTTAAAATTACAAATTTAAACCAATAAAATAAAAATATTTAATTTAATGTTTTTCTAGGATGAATCAAAAATTGAAGAATTCGAAATAAACTAGCATAACTGTAATTGAGAAATGTACTCGTGTATAATTGTTTATATAATTTATAATTTTTTAATTTTCTAGGTGGAATCGAAACTTTATCTGAATGTCTTTGAGAGACCAAATATTTCCGAAAGCCCCTGAAAAGAAGTTCTGTTAATGTCTTATATTTTATATAAGTACATACGTTCAATAAAAATTACTTTGATTTTATTTTGTTTCATACAATTCCTTTACCTATGTAAGTAATATTCAGAGGAACGATTGAATTTGCAAGTACTTTCGCAAGTCATCGTTACATTCAAGAAGTATTTTCACATTTGTATTTTAACCCTGAAAAGTACTATTGCCATGAAATATTAACTTTGCCATGTAACTTTACACAGGTGTTTTAATGTTAAAATGTAAAATTACATTGAGATTGTAATTTTAATCTGTAAATTTACTTAAAAAGGAAACATTACAATGCAAATTTAACCTAATGTTGAAATTTCCCCACTTCCTATGAAAATTACACTTTGAAGTAAATTTACCCCAAAAAATGGAGGTAACATAGTTGCCTCCATTTTTTAGGGTATAATTCACCGGTAATTTTTTAGAGTGTATATATTATTTACCTTGAACATTTATTAATGGTTTAGCATTAACATTATATGCCATAACATTAGAGAAATTGTTTTAAATTTATCAGTAGTGGATAATAATCATAGCTAGTTATGCATAATCTTACATACTCCTTATACAAGCTGTTTACTAAAAAACTCCGGTATTTATGGTCCAATTTCCATAAACCAAAAACCAGATAAAATGGTTCTATACAGTACCTATAGAACCATTTTATTGGGTTTTTGGTTTATCACAGTCAAACCATAAATAATGGAGTTATGGCTTGCAGCTTTTATAGTAAACAGCATGTGTCTAGAGAGGTATTTGATAGTAAATAATTAATGTTAGCCCAAGATTCTTAAGTCACTGATAACTGGTAAGTGACAAAAGAACATGTATACAGGGCTCCCACTCTCATATATTGTAATTTTTTTAGGAATTTAGGATTTTTGAAGTCAAAAATTTATGTATTTTTTAGGACGCTATGATATGATGAAGGTAAGACATATACGTTTCATTTAAGTCATATTTTACATGGTGTTAAACAAAAGTCTGCATTACAACACAGCCGTGTGTAGAACAAGTAGTAGTACAATGCCGCTAAAAGAATGGAAATGTCAACGCTTTTTAAGTAATTAAAAAGGCGATTAAGAAGTGCTTAGTAAACTTTATTATATAAATTTCTATGACATTTAAATAATTCGTAAGACGCAACCGACACTTACAGTAGGTAAAATTATAGAAAAGACTACCAGATTGGCATTTCCATTTTTTTTGGCTGCGATTGTATATACAATAAACAAAAATTAAATTCCATTTTATATAAAAATAACGAATAAATAAACAAAGTTGCAACTCTCTCATAATTGTTTATACAGTGTTAGTAAAATGTGGTTTTGGGTTTGAATTTTGAAGTGTGAGCGAAGGAAATATAGCAAATACGAATAGCAAACGATCTGAGAAAGAGAGCTATTTGCATACTTGCAAATCTTTACAATATAGTAACGTTTTTTTGTAAGGTTGGTGCTAGGTAAAAAAATCTTAAAAATACTAGACATTTGTCATTTTGACATAACTGAAAATTTAATATTGTGTATAAAACTATATGTACTACTTTTCCCTCTAACCTGAAATGTTTTTTACAAATGTTAATTATTTAAACAAAATTACCTAGCACCAACATTACAAAAAAATTATTGTAAGACTTTTTTAAGTAGGCAATAAATATCTATCTTTATCAAACTATGGCTATGCACTATCATTCCTTTGCTCACACATCAAAATTCATCCAAAGAAACTTTTTACCAACACATACTCTCATCAGAAATAGTTATTTATTTTATACTGTGTCACATTTGTCAGTTTTACATCAAACTTTTCAGTCCAGAACATGCGATTTAACAGTCTAGTATGACTGTGAAAAATTTTATAGTCTAGTATGACTGTAAAGATTTTTACCGGACGCAAATACAATCAATCAACTGAACAATGTTTTAGTACGTAATCAGTTACTATCATTCTTCATAGATGTCCATATTCTGGAAATTTATTTTATATAATTTTTTTTTAAATTAAACCAATATTCCAATAATTGCAGTATGAAATAAAACGCATTACGTCATACGTTCTGGAAATGGTCTTAAGTCTCGTTTCAATGTTCCGAACTCGGCTCCTTCGGCTGTAAAATTCCATTTCCAGAACTTATAACGTAAATTACTATAACGTTATAAGTCCTGGAAATGGCATTTTACAGTCGAGTAAGGTGTTACGGACGAAGGAGCCAAATTCGCAAAACTGCATTTTCCGGACTGTAATCACTAACATAAACATGGATAATACGATACAGTATGAAATAAAAGTATTATTATTAGTGTGTGGCAGAGATATTTATAAGATCACAATAAAAAAATTAATTTTTAGGTATTTTCGAAAATTTCTTAAATTCTTAAGTTTATTTTAAGATTTTTTTAGTTAGTCATTATTTTAGGTATTTTAGGAATTTTAGGAATTTTAGGACAAGTGGGAACCCTGTAGTATAGTGCTTTCAACCAAACCATGCCGGTCTCGCAATGTAAAGATAATAGGAGAACGACTATAACAGGTTATACAATAAATCAAGGCCGTAGCTAGCAAATCTTGCGCCGTGGGCAAGGGACATTTTTTCCCTCCCCTCAATTTTCGAATAAGTTTAAATTGTATTTCAAACAAAAAATAAGTAGTAGTTTACAAAATTAAGAAGTATATTTTAACAACACATAATAAGTACATACATATATAGATCTAGTAATGCTCATTAGTAACTTTCTCGTATACAGGGTGATTCAGAAATAACTGATATCCTTTAAATGGTAGGTAGAGGGGAGGCAGTAGAGCTAATTTACCTTGACAAGTATAGGTCAAAAACGAATAGTTTTCCAGAAAATGAATTTTAAAGTTTAATGAATTTTGGATCCAAGGTCAGGACCGGATCCACAATTCATGAATTTGTATCCTTCTGTATCTATCCTTCATTACTTCTATACAGGGTGATTCAGAAATAAAGGTAATCCTTTAAATGGTAGGTAGAGGGTAGGCAGTAGAGCTAATTTACCTTAATCTAAAAGGATCCAAGGTCAGAACCGGATACAAAACTCAATAAAACCTTAAAATTAAGTTTCTGAAAAACTTCGTTTTTGACCCATACTTGTCAAGGTAAATTAGCTCTACTGCCTCCCCTCTACCTACCATTTAAAGGATATCAGTTATTTCAGAAACACCCTGTATATGTTAATTGTAATAGAAAATTAAATTAGACAAAAATCGACATCGACACGTGCCGCGTTGGCGGTACGTATATGTATGTGAATGTGTACACTTTACATCATCAAACCTAGCACCGCGATTGGCTGCCGTCACTGCGGCGCGCGAACGAATTTGTCTATAGGCAAATACGTGTAACTGCGTGCAATCTAGTAACTCCAGGGTGCCTCAATGTGTTTTACTTTGCGACATCTAAAATTTGCGCTATGGGCACAAGTCCCGCTTGCCCTCCTCTAGCTACGGCTGTGCAATAAATACTACATATAATAAATATGGTTTATAATTTTTTTTAAATATATTTTTTAGTGAATACAGTTACCAACTATGATTAGGTTAAAGTTGCTAGTTGGGCTTTTTCACATTCTAGGTTAGGAAACGGATCATTGGTCATTTTACACTTATGCATCAAGGAGCATCTGTACAACATACCTTGTTTGACACTCATTGTTGTTAATTTAATATTAACTTTGAATTGTATACACAATTATAGTCGCTAGTTTTTATTAACTTGAAATTGCATACTTGACCAGTTTGGACTTTTCAACCAGGGATGTAGTCACTATTCTAATTATGACTCCGGTTTTCTTACCACTGAGCTATGAAGGGTCAAAGATTAATCTATATAAATATATCGAGGCTATGTTAAATGTTAAATTTAAGAATGAAGAATGGTAAGTGTAACTCATTAACAACTTTAACCTAACCATAATTGCTAACCATAGTAAACATAACGGGACTCAAAGGGAGAAAGAATCATTGTCTATTTGGAAATCGAGTCATATCGCTAAAGAACAATTCCACATGGAGCTTGATAGAATTTCCAGTAGGTTGAATAATGTTGAATTGGTGGGTTTATTGGATTAAATACAAATCAAATAGCGAGCTTGGCATGACTGTTTTAATTTAATTTCACAAGCGATAGTCAATGTTTAGAGTCATTATGCTTTCTCTGTCAAGATTGTTTTTAAAAGAATTCAAACTTGGTGCTGACATCGTGCCTTCTTGTAGAGAGTTCCAGGGGAATATCACACGGTTTACCAAGAAGTTTCTTCAGTAACTTAGCAGTTTTTCTTTTTTAAGTTTTTTTTAATGTGCTCTTAACTGTACTCTTTGATTGTAATTGTATATTTTTATGTTACTAGAATAATATCCCTGCACTATCTGGTACGTTTCAATTATGTCTCCCCTTAATCTTCTCTCTCTCAACATTGTTAGCTGAAGTTTCTTTAGTCTTGTTTCATACAGTGCTATTAAATTAAATTGCAATATGTGCAATTTTTCTATGTTCTTACCACAAAGAGAAGAATACCTAAATGCAGGCAATAAAAATGAGAGAACGTCTTCACTAGCAGAACATGTAACTGGTACATCTCACAACATAGATTTCGACTATACAAAAGTCATCGTGAATATACAACATAATATGAACCATAAGAGAAGCTATTGAGATCGAGAAAAGTCTGAACAATCTTAATACCAGGAACAACACACAACGACTACTATCAACTTGGATATAAGCCAAAGTTTATGCTTGATAATGCAAGTCCTAGTTAAAAAGCTATTGGTTTTTTGTTCCGTTATCATAAACCTGAGGCATGACCGCTCCTAAAGTGCATCTCACGTGGTCTCATTAACGCTTAAGCTACTTTACCTACATGCGGAAACACGTGTATGCAATCAGTTCTCGTTAACGTTTGTACTGTGCAGTTGCATTTGTTTCGTAAGAGTGTTGGGTTTGTGTAAGTGTTCAAGAATGGCGGAAAATCAAGAAAACACTACTTTAAAAAGGAAACAAGTCGCAATTCCTCAGGTTCATGAATTTTTTATGCGGAACAAGCCTCGAACGCAAATCTTCCATATGAATTAGATATTTTAGCAGACATACAAAGTAACTAGATATTTTTGAAAATACTATTAATGAAGATCAGCATATCGCATGACAACATCAATATTCAAAGCTTCTAGATTATTATGAACCTTTCCGAAAGGAAATTAATTTTATAAATGAATGATTAGATGAAGTTAATTTTTATTAAGTTAATTAATGATTTACATTAAATTATATTTTGAATGCAAATTCATATAAAAAAATTTATCGTCTCGGCTGGAAATCGAACCCAAGATTGGTAGTTCAGTTGGTAGAGATACTACCTAGACAGTGGAGGGTCCTGGGTTCATGGTAAATAAATAGCACTGCATGGTTGTTCTGATAGTTCTGGTGGAATTCTTGTAACACTTCTTTGTATCTTCTCTAATGCCGCTATATCCTTTACATACACTGTAAAAAATGAGGTAAAATTACCTTGGGAAAGAGGTAACTTTTCGCTATTATTTGCGGTATTTTTACCCTAAAATTAATTTTACCTATACATTTAGTAGTTTTACTATTTGTGGTAAAATGCCCTGTAATTATGTAAAATTATACAAATATAAGTAATTCTACTACATTGAACTGGTTAAAATCACTATCCATAATATAAATTTACATAACTCAGACAATTTTTTCCTTACAAATGTATAATTGCTCAATAACTTAATTCATTTTTAGTGTAATATTAAAGATAAGATGAACTTGAACAAGAATAGTGTAATTTTACCCTTAATATTTACCCTTAATTAATATTTCGCTGATCGCACTTGTTTGTGACCTTCGTTTCGTGAAAGAATTCAGGAATCCATTATGAACAGTCCAAATAGGCTTTTTGGGGAATGGTCGGAATGGTGTGTACCATTCTTTTATGATTTCGGCGAGGCGTACTCTATCGATACCGAACGAAGTGTTCATTGCTCATTAATATTTTGTTTTTCGTTGTAGTGTAGTGCGGATTTATTAAAGGCAAATATTTACACGTATGACCGAAGATGGGAAGAATTTTATTTTATAGTAGAAGTTAAAAAATAATAATCGGTAAGTACCTATATGTTAAAATTACAAATTTAAACCAATAAAATAAAAATATTTAATTTAATGTTTTTCTAGGATGAATCAAAAATTGAAGAATTCGAAATAAACTAGCATAACTGTAATTGAGAAAGGTACTCGTGTATAATTGTTTATATAATTTATAATTTTTTAATTTTCTAGGTGGAATCGAAACTTTATCTGAATGTCTTTGAGAGACCAAATATTTCCGAAAGCCCCTGAAAAGAAGTTCTGTTAATGTCTTATATTTTATATAAGTACATACGTTCAATAAAAATTACTTTGATTTTATTTTGTTTCATACAATTCCCAGAGGAACGATTGAATTTGCAAGTACTTTCGCAAGTCATCGTTACATTCAAGAAGTATTTTCACATTTGTATTTTAACCCTGAAAAGTACTATTGCCATGAAATATTAACTTTGTCATGTAACTTTACACAGGTGTTTTAATGTTAAAATGTAAAATTACATTGAGATTGTAATTTTAATCTGTAAATTTACTTAAAAAGGAAACATTACAATGCAAACTTAAACTAATGTTGAAATTTTTCACTTCCTATGAAAATTACACTTTGAAGTAAATTTACCCCAAAAAATGGAGGTAACATAGTTGCCTCCATTTTTTAGGGTATAATTCACCGGTAATTTTTTAGAGTGTAGTAACGATTCCATATTGTATGTGCATATTCTAATTTTGACCTGATGAAGCTCTTGTATAATTTTAAGATCATGTCTAGAGATTTATTCTTGAATGCTTTTTGAATTAAATAAATGAAAGAATTGACTTTTTTTGCAATTGCATTTACAAGAGTTTCCCATTTTATATCGTTGCTGATGATGACACCAAGATCTTTTTGTTGATTGACATGCTGTAGTTCAATGTTATTTAATTTATATGATTGGCTGTTGTTGTTTGGTCCAATATTTAATACTGTACATTAATATGCATTTAGTTTCATTTTCCAAGTAACTGTCCAGTCTCTATTATCTTCAAGTCATCATTCAGCTCTATGTATTGTTCCAAGGGATTTGCAAAATATTTGGTGTTATCAGCAAAGAAGATTAAATTAGTTTTGATGTTATTAGCTAAGTCGCTGACATAAGATTACAAAGAGAAGGGGTCTAGGACCGATCCTTGGAGCACTCCACTTAGCACTTTATGTTGATTTGATAGGAAATCATTTACTCTGACTTGATAATATCGGTTTTAGAAAATCCTCTATCAACTGAAGTAAATTACCTCTTACTCCAAAATGTTCTAGTTTATGTAATAGTCGATCATGTGGAACTTTATCAAAAGCCTTTTCAAAATCAAGATATATTACATCAGTTGGCTGTCCTTCATCATGATTAAATATTTATTCATTTAGACAAGCTAGTAAATTGGATGTTGTTGATCGTTTTGGTAAACATCCATGTTGTGTGTGTCTGGAATAACATGATTTTCTATTAGAAAAGGTGTTAGTGTCTTTAAAATCACTTTCTCCATTACTTTACATGGATTACATGTTAAGCTAATTGGGTGGTAATTTTTTGGTGATGATTAATGATTAGTTAATTAATTAAGCCAAAAATGGCTTGTAGGATTATCCTCAGGTTTTGCCCAGTGCTTAGTAAATATATTTAAAATGACACTACAAATTATGTTGTCTAGAAAATCTGGTAATTCAGAATTTCGAAAATCTGTAATGCCGAGTTTCCGCTTTTAAATTACTTGCATAATATTATTTACACTAACTAACAAAACTCGATGTAGCCCGATTCTATAAATAACATTAATTCGAAAAAACTTTGGTTTCTATAATAACTATCCCTTGAATTTATATTAGAAAACTGGTGTATATAGAATGTATATGTATATGGAAAGAACCGCTTTGCAAGCATTCGAGAGAGCCATTAATGTACCTAGCTGTTGTTACAAACTTGAAGATAAACACTAGGCATTAACCAAACAAATAGTGTGTTACATAAAGAGAACGGCAGCATCGAAAGTCAAGTATAAAGATGACGAGAAACTGAGAATGCTGTCAAAACTGCTGTATATGTGATTTTTATTTCACATCCTATTGTTAAAATTGTTCAACTTGGAAAAACAAATCATTTCGTCCTTCATTATAATAAAAAATATGGAAAAATTTAATATTTTGAAGAAAATTATAAACTTTACCCGTCTTGTGGGAGACCAAAATTTTCTTCAATTGGGCCAAATTTTTTGTGGTATATGTGGGTATATAGAGACCACGTTTTATCAACTTGAAATTAAGAATTTCCAAAAAAATTTTTTCAATACATCCTAATGGCCAGTCTTGAGCTTCAAGTAATTTCTTAAACTTGACCTCATCTAAGTTGTTTATAGTTTGACTGGTCGCTAAGGTTGTTTTATTTGATTTTGATTCATTGTTATGAAATATGTTTAACATAATTTGAGTCGGGCATTTACTCGTGATTTATTTGAACCAGATGCTTCATTTGTTTGTTGGACCGACTGCCTTGAACATGCCCGACAATACTTCGGTAGACATTTAGAAGCTTGTTTGCGGTCTAAAGGCTGATTCTCACTATAAGACAAGACGACGGCAGGCAACCAACAGCCACTGGACCGACAAAACATTATATTGTGCATATTTATGAAGGGATTCACAACAGTTGTGCGCCACCATTGTTTGTAAAAAAGTTTTGCAGGTCGGTGTTGGTCTGTTCCTGACAGACACGGTTAGTGTGAACAGTTGTTCGCCGTCAAACTGTCGTGTTAGTGACCGTAACATACAAATTCTCTGAACTTTTCTGTAATCAGCGTTTGTTTTTTACATTCTACAATGAGCGATGAAAAATAATCTAAATAATTTGTGGGCCTGTGGCTTATAAAACGTTAATTAATGTAAGAGGGTTGTTAAGCATTTTAATTCTTGTTAATCCCTTTATGAATTAAATTTATAAAAGGAACAGAATGACATTTTATCAAAATTATCTTTTTTAAAAATATACATAATAAAAATAGCTTACTAACATAAAAAAACTATATAATAACACAATCATAATATTTATTAAGATAATGGACGCAACAAATGCATAGTTATTAGTTTTGGAAAGGACATTCGGTCCGGTGCCTGTTGGTCACCTGCCACCGGCTAGCCGTATAGTGTGAATCAATACGTTTTGTCGGTCCAGTGGCTGTTGGTTGCCTGCTGCCGTCTAGTCGTATAGTGAGAATCAGCCTTAATGCGGGAGATTTAGAACATTTTTTATAAAGATTGTTAAAATTAGGTAAATTAATATTAAATTAAATGATGATTTGTTAAATAAGAGCAATTTTTATCATTAATCCATCTATATATTTAAAACACAAGGCTTATTTTTGTTCCAGTTCATTTGAGTTCCACTGGGCCGATCTGAGCTATTCTTTTTTTATATTAAAGCTTTCGCTGTGTAGATTAGTCAACACTACTTAATTTTTATATTTTTTTTTAATGTTTATATTTTTAATTTGAAAAACTCTAAAATGTTTAATTTAAGACGGACGAATCGGATATTCCCTTGGGACGGCCTCTCACTTTCTCCGGTGGCATGTTTCGTAAGTACTCCCGCTCTTCCGCTTATAAATATAAAAGGGTGATGCAGCCGTCCACTTCCATCATTAATAAGCGGTTAATGTTTAAAAAATTGTTAGGTTGCGTAGACAAAACCTGCATAGTTGAAAATTATGGACAACAGACGAATTAAAATAATAGCTGATGGCAATTGCTTATTCAGAGCAGTTTCATATTGTTTGTATAAAACGCAGGGAATTTGCCAACACTAAGATCGATTTTTTATTTTATTCTTATCATTTTGTAAGGTAGAATTTCCGTATGTATGTATGTAGAATAAACCAGCGGGGAGGGGTAAACTAGTGAAGAATATATGTCGGAAGAGAGGAGGGCTAGGCTTAGAAATTTCAACTGGTTATGTTTGGTTGCGTTTATTTAAATAATCACTCACGAAAATCCGAAGGATTGTAATCA
Organism: Agrypnus murinus; assembly: GCA_929113105.1. Classification (NCBI taxonomy): domain Eukaryota; kingdom Metazoa; phylum Arthropoda; class Insecta; order Coleoptera; family Elateridae; genus Agrypnus; species Agrypnus murinus. Next base: position 33,082,681 of record OV816023.1, on the reverse strand, counting down.
CACAACAAATGTTGTATATAGGGAAATCCTTCAATGCTTTTGACCGTCGTGTCTTGACGAGGTTTCCCTAGTTTTATTTAAAACAGAAAACACCTTCAAATAAGCTCTAATAATAAAAATGATTAGTTGGATGAACTATGATCAAACGTTTGGAACTTTTTTGCAACTATGCAGTTTATAACAAAAGTGCTTATTACGGTGATATGTCATGGTTTTTATAAAGACTTGACCTTGACCAATATTCGTGTTTTTAAATCGACTTCTCGGAATTTCTTCTCAACTCTGCACATATCACTTTACAATGTTTTGACTATCCCAATTCTGATGACTTATTATTTATTAACAAATTGATGCAAAATATAGCAACAATTTTTTACAAATTAAAAAAAAATCTTTTTCAAGGTAGAGTTTTTTTTTTCTTCAGTTTTAGATTCTACCTACCTACCTCGGACGTTCTTTAACACTCTGCGTTATTATTCGTTATTTTTGAGACACCCTGTATAAGTCCTAGCTAGTATAATAAGGCCATCATTTTTATTATAATTAGCCCCATTATAAAAAGTGTTGTAACCTGGGATATTACAAGAATCTATTGAAGAAAGTTCAGAAAAGTTCAAAGAACATTTACTTAACACATTCACTGCCACCTATTTCTTTTATGAGTTTGCTCAGTGCCGAACCAACTTTCTTTTTTAAATTCATTTTTGTTCAAAGTTTAAAGATTGTTGGGGATGTTTAAAGAATAATATACAAAAAAATATACATTTTTGAAATTTAGAAAAAAGACCACGCTAGTCGCGTTGCCGGCATATTGTAATAAATTTAATCCAATATACCGCCAACCGCCTACCGCCTTTGATTACAAAATGTATTTTTATACAAAATATAGAATAAATTAATAAAAAAAAACGCTAATAAAAGTGGAAATAAAACTTTGAACGCTTTGCAACTAATCTTTACTGAGCTCACTAAATTATGGAGGCCCGCTCCTTGACGAAATATGGGATGAACGTGGTAAACGCGTTGCCGGAGGTGAATGTGTTAATATAATATCACAATAATTAAGTTTAAAACTTTCTAAGAATAGAATAAATTCAATATTATGGCAGATACTTTTTATGTTTAAATGTATAATGTTAAGAAACTTATTACCTAGACTGATGCACTTAATTGAACCTCATCCACCATTCACCCATCCATTCATCCAATTTAAATACATAAGTAATTACACATAATAAAAATGCAAGCAGTTTTGATAATTTTTTTAGTTTGAATATTTCCGAAGGTCTGCGTAATATAGCAAATTGATGAATGAAAGCTATGTTGTTTAGTAGATTGTTACCGTATAAGTGATTTTCATTGAAATCTGTGAAATCGGCCCATTTTAGTGTTATTATTATTTAATTATATTAATTATTATTAATTATATTAATTTAGTTATATTAAATTATTTGTTTATAAAAGTAATGTGCAGTGATATTCATAAATACCTGTTCATAAAATGGGTATATTGGTGTTTCATCAGATTTTGTTTCATCAACTTCGAGATGTTTTTTATGTTTCACTACAGGAGTAGAGTCAGAACTTGATGACATATCATTAGTTTCGATTGGGGAAGATACTATCACAGTAGGTTCAAGTACAGTTTGATCACTATCACACGTATAATCAGGTACTGGTAAATAAGTTGTATCGGTAGCCACTGTTTGTTTGGTTTTTTTCTTGATGCTTGTAGGTTCTAAGTCGATGCTTTTCTGTTTCGGCATGGCTTTGGTATGTGTAGGCGCAACCAATCTCGTAGGTTTTCGCACAGTTGGTTGTACAACCTGCGTGGCTGGTAGGGTCGTTGTTCTTTTAACAGCAGTTTTTTTCGGAATTTCGTAGTACGACAAACTACTCGATTGACTTTGACTAGTTAATTCATGTCCTCCACGTCCATACTGAAAAATTAATAAAATTAGTTTATTTTATTGTTTTATAATAATTACTAATTTAAAGACAAATCGTAACAATGAACAAAAGTTAATCAACTTTGCAGCTATGAAACGTATGATCATCCAAAGCACGTTTTTACAACGTAAAAACATATATAAAGGTACATGGTTAAGTCCAGATAAGAACACCACAAACCAGATAGATCATTTAATAATAGAAAAAACTCAAGCTAATTGTGTGGAATAAGTAAGAAGCTATAGAGGAGCCGATACAAACTCTGATCATTTTTTAATCAAGGCTATAGTAAGAAAAGAAATACCAAAGTTAAAAGGAAACAAAGAAACAAAAGATAAAATAGGATAAGGAAATACTACAAAATGCAAACAAAAGGAAGGGATATATGGAGGCGATGGACAGAGAAATCAATAAAGCAACAAGGTATGAAGATGTTCAAAGAGAATGGGATATGATAAGAACTATTATTACACAAAATGCAGAAAAGTTAGGAAAACTTGTAACTGCCTGTAACAGAAAATAAAGACTGGTATGATGTGAAGAAGCGGTAGAAGAAAGAAGAAAGGCAAGAATTAAACTATTACAGGACCAGTCACAAGAAAACAAAGGCTACTACAGGGTTGCAAGAAATACAGCACATGACATATGCAGAAAAAAGAAAAGGGAAAGTCCAAAAGAAGAAAATAGAAAAATTAGAAGAAGCATATAACAAAAAAAGACAAAAGAATTTTATAAAAAGTTAAAAACTGAAAAACAAGGGCATAAGTCCCAATCATTAACAATAAGAAATAAGAATAGAGAATCATGTATAGAAGAAAGAGACATATTAGAAACATGGGCATAATGCTACGAGGAAATTCTCTCTGAACAACCATCAAATAGAATAGAATAGAACCAGTAACAGTGTATAGATACATTCCACGCCGATTCGACCAAAGTTGGCGGGGTACCCTGATAGATTTTTTTTATATTTTGTTCACGTAATATCCTTTCCAAGCCTTATATAAAGCTCAAATATTACTGCCCATAAATACACCGTTCGCGAGATATAGAGGTTTATTTTTTTCAGTTTTAAACGTACATGCCTATATTCAAATGCTATTTACTCGGCTTTTGTATTAGTTAGGAAGGTCAGGTTTTTTGCATTTAAAAGAGAATGAAATGGACTATCTACGGTAATTTCTGTTCGTTTTTCCAACATTTGTAACAGTATATTAACTGAGTTTTTAACAAATTCTGACTTTTCTCAAAATCGGTTCCATTAATTTTTTTCAAAAAAATTACAACTATTGCATGCAATGTTCTTATAATTGCGTTAAAATTTCAACTTGGTATCTTTATGGAATCAGAAGTTATGAATTTTCTTCTATAGTCGTGAGAACAAAATGTTCTGAAACGACATGCACTTGTATCATGAACAGCGAATGTAACTCTCAAAATGTTCCATTAATTTTCTCCAAAAAAATCACAACTATTGCATGATATGTCCTTATCATTGTAATAAAATTTCAACTTGGTATCTCAATAGAATTGGAAATTGAGACATTTTTTCTGTAGTCGTGCGAATACACTTTACACACTGCAACAAGAATTATCCGAAGTCCACGGGACGCAGTTGCGAGCAAACCTATGAAAAGAACCTTACATATACAGCTAAAATTAATATTTACAAAACTATAATATGGCCAGTTGAGAACTTTATACAACTGAGTGCTGAATCTTCATTTACTGGAAAGGTAACAATGGTTGCTTTTGCAGACGATTTGGCGTTAATACTGGAAGCAGAGGATGTAGAAGAATTAAATAAGAATGCAAACAAGTTGATAGAATGTATAGTCAGATGGATGGAAAATCACGAATTGGAAATAGCTTCACAAAAAACTGAGCTGGTAATATGTAAGGGACCAAGAAGAAGAGTAGGATGTAAAATAAAAATAGCGGGTATAAGACTAGAGCTGTGGAAGAGAGCTAAATACCTGGATGTAATATTGAACAATTGATTCAGCTTCAGGTCTCACGTAAAATATATTACACAAAAAGTGGAAGATAGAAGAGAAGGAGAGAATTTTACCAAACATAGGAGGACCAAGTAGCAAAAAAAGAATAGCTCCCTATGGAGTAATAGAATCCATTCTACCAGCCCCATGTAGAAAGACCGATAGAGATGACAATAGAAGAGAGGGATAGACTATACCGGAGGGACGATGGCACAACAGCTAATGCAAAGAGAGAAGAAAGGGAGCGCATATTAAATAACTGTCAGGAAAGATGGATAGCACAAGAAGAGACAGCCGTATATGGACAAAGTCAATTATACTAGGTATAAGAGAATGAGTAAAGTGCAACCACAGACGGACTGATTATTTCTTAACACAGTTCCTATCCGGACATGGAAGGTTTAGAAACTATACCTACAAATTGAAGCTATCTGAAGACAACAAATGTATCTACTGCAAAGATGAGGATTCGCCGGAACACACGGCTCTTGCATGCCCTCGATGGTCAAACGAGCGAATGCAAGCTCAACAAAAACTAGGAATAGCCATAAACAAAAATAATTTAATAAGAACTATGCTAGAAGGAAAGGATATTAATCATGACTTTATAAAAAATATCATACGGACAAAAGAAATAGCGGACAGAGAAAGACTAAGGGGTATATAAGTTCAAGACCGCTATGAGCACTGATGTAGACCAAAAAGGTAATCCCGGAGCTCAATAGAGAGTAGAAAGTAGGGGTTTTAGCTGGTAAGAGTCCGACACTGTCCAAGAGACAGTCCATGAGGATTTCCCCTACTGGTTTAAAAAAAACCCAAACAAATTTTGTTCAGTATAGATAACTAGTAAAAATTAAATACAAAATTTGGTTATTTACATTTTGTATGCATTACAATTTGTCATCATGTTTGTCTCTCTCTATCAATCAATCAATCAAATATTAATCAAGTTATTAATGATATCACTAAACACAATATAAATTTATATGTAGGTACTTTTCTAAAAACGCCTACCAAAATTACTAAAAATTTTGACGTTCTCTAAGGAAAAAAACTTTATTAAGAGTTTTTTGTTCCAATTGCTATCGGAAATACACTGGTCAAGCCTGGTGCAGTGGCTATAAAACACCCTGTATAAGACTGCATTCTCCTATTTTGCTAAAGCAACTCTTTTCCCTTTGTAGATTCTCTGAATGTAACTTCGATTCTACTCTAACCTACTTAGACACTAAAACCATCAGCAAACATCAACATATTATTGGACAAATAATTAACGTAATCTCCAAAGAAAGTAACTTTAAACATAAATATTTCAAGAGTTTATGAACTAGAATTAGTTGTGAAACATTTTTCATTTATATAATTGGAAAATTTGGTTAATTAATGTTAGTAAATACCTTTAATCTGGACTTTTGACCTGCAGGTTTCTTTTCAGGTATCCTTTCCCCAGGTAAAAGGTTAGAATCTGATACGGATGTATATATAGGTGTGGATGTTTCTGTAATACTCTCTAAGTCAAATTCAGATGGGCTGGAAGGAATCCTAATAGGCTCAACCCTCATAACTGGTCTTTCTGTACAGTCTTTCTTAATATGCGCCTTCGTATCACTTTGCTTAAGAGAATATGACTCAGACGATGTAGAAAAGTAATAAGCAGAGGGTATATCAGACTTGTCACTGCTATCATCCTGTGATGAAGGAATTTGAAGTTCTGAAATTCTAGTTGCATCTTCTTCAGGAACTGTAAGTAGTGTTGACTTCATTTGCAGTCTTTTAGGGGTTGCTGTATGTGGGCTGCTAATATGTGTTTGTTGCGTATGAACATCAACATCTTTATGTTCTTTAGGAATTGAAAGAAATCCTGGATTTCTTTGCAGTATTTTAGGAATGGCTCCTTTATCTCCTGCAACACCTTTAACAGATGCACTTCCTTTTTCTTCAAGAACAATAGGCTTCAAGGACTCGCTTCTATGGAAAGGTGTAGAACTTGGGCGTGAGCTACTAACACTTGATTGGCTTTGACTTGGAGTATGAGGACTTCTTGCAGATACACTTTCTCTTTTTTCAAGAGTTGTTGGCAATGATGGCTTCCATGACACTCTTTTAGGGGATGCCGCTGTTATACTTGAGGTAGGGCCACTAATAGTTGGTTGTCTTTCACTAGAACTACGAGGACTTCTTCCAGATACACTTTCTCTTTTTTCAAGAGTTGTAGGCAGTGATGGCTTTGATGACACTCTTTTAGGGGATGGTGTTGTTGCACTTGAACGTGGATAACTTACATTTGTTTGTCTTTCACTAGGATTACGAGGACTTCTTGCAGGTACACTTGCAGGCGATGGCTTCGATGACACTCCTTTAGGAGATGCCACTGTTATACTTGGGGTAGAGCTACTAATAGTTGGTTGTCTTTCACTAGGACTACGAGGACTTCTTCCAGATACACTTTCTCTTTCTTTAAGAATTGTAGGCAATGATGGCCTTGATGACACTCTTTTAGGGGATGGTGTTGTTGCACTTGAACGTGGACAACTAACATCTGTTTGTCTTTCACTAGGACTTCTTGCAGGTACACTTGCAGACAATGATGTCTTCGACGACACTCTTTTAGGTGAAGTAGCATCTTTTTGTTTAGAAACTGTAACTAGTAATGGCTCTATTTGCTGACTTTTAGGAATAGTTACTTGCGTTTGTCTCTGAGCAGCACTTATAGAATAGGTTGCAGATTTTTTTGCACCACCTTCAGAGGATACACTTTTTTTTTCTTCAAGAGCTATAGGCAATGATGGCACTCTTTTAGGGGATGGTGAGACGACACTACTTGCTGGTCTTTCACTAAGACTACGAGGACTTCTTGCAAGTTTACTTTCTTTTTCTTTAAACTTTGCGGGCAATGAAGGCTTCATTGGTTCTCTTTTAGGAGCAGGTACTTTAACACTTAGTGGTAGGCTACTAATACTTTTTTGTACCTGACTAGCACTACTAGAACTTCTTGCACTTGCAACAGTTTCTTCTGCTAGTTTTCCTATTTCTTCTAATTTACTAATATTTTCTTTCACTTTTTCTTCAGTTGGTTGATAACCCTGAAAATTAATAAAGTACTCTTACTAAAGTCTGGACATGAAAAAATCTGGTCGCTTTGTACAGTACCACAATCATTTAAGTTCCCTAGTATCAGTTTGTTAGAATTTGAAAACAGTAGACTGTTGTCATAGAAACATATTGGTAAAATATTTCTGAGTGTTACTAAAGATGTAGTCAAAAGAATGAAATGCGAAAAAAAATTGTGAACATTTATCAAGCAAATCCAAGTTTGTCACAAAGTGAAATACAAAAAAACATACGTCAAGGTTGATTTTCGTCAATTACCTGGACAAGGATATTATGTCGCAAAATGTATAAGGAGGTGTTGCTGATAACAAACAAACAAATAAAATATTTAAATATACATAATCTTTAACCCCTTATGCCTTTCGGTACTGAGGTGCCGGGCACACCAAGCCGCAGAGTGGATATGTGGGTGTGAGACGAGGCAGCGGAGCCATGTAGGCAAGTACAAGTTCAATTTCTGATTAAGGAGAATACAGCGAAATGTAGAAATGTAAAGAATGACGTGAAATTAAAACCTCGAGTTTTTTGACACTTATTCTATTCGGTGGCTTTTTTATGATTTTTGTGTGCACCATTACCGAAAAAATGGAAAATAAAATCCAGAATTTAACATGGGCTATTATGGAGACCATCTAACCTCTGGTAGTTTTCACTAAAAATTCTGATGAAAAAATGTAGAGAATCTAATAAAAAACTAAAAAGACATACTTTCATATTCGAAAAACAATGCTGCCCAATATTTTTGAAATCGTGTGTCTAGTTAATGCACAATAATAATTTAAAGTAAACAAAACAAGAATTTTTCACGACATATGTGGAAAGGCAGTAGAGATGTGGCAACACCTCATAGCGCTCGAATTCAAATAATAGAACAGAATGATGGCATATAATGACTATTATAATAATTTATATTTTATTGTATTAACTAATAATCATATCTATATATTTAAAACACAAAGCTTATTTTTGTTCCAGTTCGTTTGAGAGAAACGTTTACGTGTTTCTTCTTTTAAATTAAAGCTTTCGCTGTGTAGATTAGTCAACACTACTTAATTTTTATATTTTTTTAATGTTTATATTTTTAATTTGAAAAACTCTAAAATGTTTAATTTGAGATGGGCGAATCGGACATTCACTAGAGGCCTCTCACCTTCCAAGGTGGTGAGTTTCGTAAGTACTCTTCGCTTATAAATATAAAGAGTGATGCAGCTGTCCACTTCCATCATTAATAAGTGCAGACAAAATTCGCATAGTTGAAAATTATGAACAGACGAATTATACAAATAATAGTTGATGGCAATTGCTTATTCAGAGTAGTTTCATATTGTTTGTATAAAAGGCAGGAAATTTGCCAACACTATGTTTATGTCATGTTTTTGAAATATGTTTCTGAAATATGTTTTTGAAATATGTTGAAATAAACGTTTTCAAGAATGTTTTAAACAAGATCGATTTTTGATTTTATTCTTATCATTTCGTAAGGTAGAATTTTCATATGTATGTATTTATGTCTACATAATTTTTACGGTTTATTCTAATAAACCGTTGGGGAGGGGTAAGCTAGAAAGGAATATATGTCGGAAAAGAGGAGGATAAGCTGAGAGAGAGGAGTGCTAGGCTTAGAATTTTCAACTGGTTATGTTTGGTTGTGTTTATTTAAATAATCACTCATGAAAATCCAAAGGATTGTAATCACACATCGAATGTTGTATATAGGGAAATCCTTCAATGCTTTTGACCATCATGTCTTGACGAGGTTTCCCTAGTATTTTATTAATCAAATTATATCGAACAATTCAGTCTTCTGTGTTAGTAATCACAACACAAATGTTAATTCGACGATAATATTGCAAAATTATACTTTACAATGTGATGAAGAAAATTTATCACAATCAGAATCTTTACAAAATCAGCAACACAAAGAATATGTACTACTAATTTTAAAAATATATTAAACTTCCACAATTTTTTATATATTTCTTGAATCTGCTTAGCAGATTGTAATCTTTAGACTATACAAAAGTTAAAAAATAGAATATTCCCATCTATAATTGCATGTGAGATTACAAACATTCAAAATGTTTCCACTTATATTTTGGGATTTACATTTGGAGGTTAGGATGTCAACTCAAACTCCAAAAACTGAAACCAAACATTGCTACCAACAAAATCGACTGATTTATTTGCGGTGTTGCCACGATTCTTAACCTATTTACATTTATATTTACACTTTTAACAGTTAAACAAATGCACTCCAATCGATTTAAATTGGCTTGAAAAAGGCTGTAGAAAAGGAAGCAGCTTATGCAACAAGCATAGGCTCTGTTGACAAACAAGATATTCCATTAATAACTATAGTGGTTGATAGAACTTGATGAAAACAATCGTTTTCTTCTGCGAGTGCAGTGTTCTGTTGCAGAGGGTGTGGAGAATAAATACTGTGATTCATTGTGATACAAAAACAAAATTTCAATGAAGAAAAGCCCACATGTACTAGGAATTATTCTGGGAGTTCTTTGAGCATGGAGTCAGAGTTTAGTCCAAGAATTTAATTCATGTATGTCCATGTATGAGATGATTGGCGATGGAGCAGTAGTACCTACAGTAAGATACTCGAATCCATGCCTTATGGTAATGTAACAGTAGAGAAATTTGAATGGAGGAACCATCGTCTCCGAAATTGTTCGAATAAATTGAAATCCTTGACTCAAGATACAACTGAATCATTTTCATGTAAGAAGCACAAATTGGTGGAGTCGAGATTACTGCGTTTACGAGCACTCGTAAAGGGGGCAATTAAACATAACAAAATTTCTTAATTTTCACGTAGCCTTTTGGAGCGTTCTTATTTTTGTTGTGACTCCACTAATTTGCATTCCTTGCATGAAAATTTACTTGGATTTACTTGTATCTTGAGTCAAGGATTTCAATTTATTATTCAAATAATTTCGAAGACGATGGTTCCTGCATTCAAATTTCTCTACTGTTACATTATCATAAGATCTGAATTCGAGTATCTTACTATAGGTACTACCATCATATCATCATGCCATATATGGACATACTTGATTTAAATTCTTGGACCAAACTCTCTGGCTTCATGCTAGAAGAACTCCCGGAATAAATTTTGTTTTTCTATCACAATGAACACAGTATTTATTTTCCATACGCTCTGCAACAGAACACCGCACTCGCAAAAGAAAATTATCGTTTTCCTCATGTTCCATCAACCACTACTACTTGTCTGTCAACAGAGCCTATGCTGGTTGCATCTGCTACTTCCTCTTCAGCAGTTTTTTTCATTTCTTCAGTAGATATCTCTTGAAATTGATTAGCAACAGTAACATGGCAGTTCATGTAACCCATGAATTCTTCAAGTCTTTAATAACCTCTTCCAGTCGCCATTATTCCACGAACAGCTAATTAATCTCATGAATCAGCTTTATTTGGATTGGGAACATCTATTTTTCATTCAGGTAATACAAGAAGAAGTATTTATTTCACATATAGTATTTGGAGTGAAGTTTAGCAATCAGTGCTGTCCTAGTTTTTTCAGGATTGAGAGATTACTAAAGTTGCAATTAAATTGTTGTCCATGATTGCAATATCCTTTAATTTATTAAAATGTATAAATGATCAATTACTATCTCTTAGATGAGCTTGCCCTTACGTATTCAATAAGAAGGGTGGATTACATAAAAAAATCTTATATTTAATGAATGTAAAAAATATTTCATGTTTGTCCGACTGCCAAAATGTCCTAGCTATGTTGCCATTTTCAAGGTGAAAAGTATAAATTTAAGTCAAAATAAATCAGTCCAGAGAAGAGCATGCTATATCTTAAATTACTAACAATTTATATATAAAATTATACAAAACAATTTAATTAAATTAAATATTTTTTACATTTATTAAATATGTGGAAACGATTAATGTCATTAATGAACGTTACATATCTTCTTAAATAAACTCTCTTTTACCTGGAAATCTTTTTCATAACAATGACACCCTCCAGTCACAATAAGTGCATAAAAGTTGCCAGATGTAGTAGAAAAAGATTTACTATCAGAAGACAAATAATTATATTTTTACTGCACTGAATTAGTTAATTTTAATTAATTTTGTACATCTTCAAGTTTTCTATTTAAAATATTTTAAAGAAGAAATTTGTAACAATTCCGTTTGACGAACTAATTTGAGGACAGTTTCATTGACATTTAAAATAGCAATTTGCAAATTGTACTTAGGGCATATTGTAGAAACCATCACGGAGATCGTATTTATTAAAATGGTATCAAAATTGATCAAAAGGTGATATTTACATCGCTTGACGTTTTAAAATTAACCAGGGCAATAAATAAGTTTTAAAACTTTATTTAATAACAGTTGAATCGGTCAATGCAGAAACTGAATATGTCCACTTTTTGTGTAAATTGAGTTATACATGAATTCACCATAATCCAAGGGTGCCCGATCTAATAGTGCAAAAATATAACATGTCCTGCTTTTCTATAATGTAGAAAAGCGATGGTATAGTACAGAAACTGAAGAAATATAGGACGTGTTCAATCTCTGTAGCGGTATGTCTTATATAATTAGGATGAGCTGAAGTAAAAACAGCTTAGCTGATATCAAATAAAGCCATCGTCGCGTCGTTTTGACATATGCAAGTGATATTTTGTTGAGGAAAGTTCTCTATGCAAAAATGTCTAAATCAACTAGTAACAGTGTTTACGAAAAAGAAAGTAAAACTGAACAACCTAGGAAACAGTTGAAGGTATTTCCCACTGACTCCACAACCTCTCCAAAACTGAAAGATTTATGAAGTACAGTGAGAAAGAACTTGACGAATTTTACCAGCAATTTTATCCTAAAATGGCCTATGAAAGAGAAAGAGGAAGACAGCGCAGTGAAAGCAGACAATGTTTAAAAATATTTTTATTTGTATTTAGGATTTTCAGATTTCTTTTGTTAATATTAAGTTCAGTTGTTCTTTTGTCCAAACAGTGCCGGTCTTAGGCCTCTCGGCACCCTCGGGCAGAGTCCTTCAGAGCGCCCTTATTAACTTTAAAAAGTAACTGTTATTGAATGATTTTAATGATTTTACCAACTTCGGCGTCCCAAACAGCCTAGCGCTCTCGTACGGCGCCCGACCTCGCACCCCCTCAAAGGTCGAGCAATGGTCACAAAATAGTTTCTTGCGTATTATTTGCATTTTATTTGTAATCAATGCAGAAACTGAACATGTCCACATCTTATATGCATTTTTTTCTCTTAGAATACAAAACTTTAAGTAAATTGAACCATGTGATCTTACCTAACAGATACCCTTCTTTCATATCCCAAAAAGTCACGAAAATCCATAAAAACAACATTGAGTAATTCAGTTTTTCTTATTTTTCTCAAAACAAGGTGGTTGGGACATATTCAGTTTCTGCTTTGACCGATTCAGTTGTATTAAGTACTTGACAAAGACTGACATTTTGCCCATCTCGCTAATAAAGTTCTATCATTAAAAAGAGAAAATCTCTATTGGTAACTTTGAAGGTTACTACTAATCATTTTTTTTCTATAGACCCTTAATAAAAATAGGGAACTATGCTGTCTTGTTTATTTTCGCTAATTCAACACTTTTCATAATGTAGGCATTATTTTTCCCAAAGAAATGTTCAATTCTATCACAAAAAACCATTGTTTTGTCCAATTGGCTTGTCATTAAAAATTGTTTTTTTTTTGTTATTGCATTTTTATTGTTAAAATTAGGAACATTTTTTGAGGAAAATAATATCTACATATGAAAAGTGTTGAAATCTTGACGATATGACTATTTGAGATGTAATTTGAGTAAATGTAATTCACAAGGCCCATTATCATCTGAGAGATCGTTGTTTGATATTTCGATTAATGTTTTAAATGTTTTCCAATATAGCATGAGAATTCCCATTTATTGTTATGAATCTGTAATCTATAATATCTTATTTTTTCTGATCTTATTATTCTAACTATGTGTAGTTTATATCTCAAACTATTGTAGTTAATACAAAGTTTAGAATCATTAGTAGTTTTAAAAGCTTCTTATGCTTATTCCATTTTATTTGCATTTTCTTAATGTTATTATTGAACCATGGTTTTAAATTACTTTGAATATTGTATGATTTAAATGAAGCATATGTTTCTAATAAATTGACAATACTATTACGAAAACTATCACGTTCTTGGTCTTCCGCGTGGTCTAGTTCCAGTTAGTTTCTATTCCATCACACGCTTTGTTGTTTTACTATTATTACATGTCGTAACTATCTTCTCCATTGGACTTTAATGAACTTCACTACATCTTCCCCTCCAAATTCTTCGCACAGTTCGTGGTTCATTTGGGTCCAGATATTTTTCTTAAAATTCTTCTTTCAAATCTTCGTAACTGTTCTTTATCGCTGTTGCAAAGATGCCGTGGTTACTTGTCAAAGTTACAGCGTAATTAGGCAGAACCAATAATGTAATTTTCAAAATCTACAATGTGAAGGTACAATCTACAATAACAACTTGGCAGATGTTATAAATCAGTACTATATAGGTAGTATAAAGGACATTATAGTTAGTATAGACACAGGAGATGTTGATAGAGATATGATTCTACAAACAGTTTCTCTAAATAATATTAAGTTGGACAAGTTTCAGAACATTACTCTTAGCCAGTTATATAATATTATTAAGTCTCAAAAGAAGAAAAACAGTGTAGACGAGATAGGTCTCGATGTTATCAGGGGCCTATTTCATGTAATAGGTTATCCGCTACTAAATCTGATCAATTTAAGTTTAGAAAAGGGGGTTGTTCCTCAACGTTTTAAAACATCAACTATAATTCCTATTCCAAAAGTGTTAAATACAAACAATGTTGAGCAACTACGGCCAATAAATATGCTACCTTTTTGTGAAAAACTCTTAGAAGTAGTTGTTTACAAACAGCTAATTAAATATATAACTTCCAACAAAATATTGTGTAGTTACCAATCTGGTTTTAGACATTCTCACTCATGTGAGACAGCACTGCAATTTGTTATATCAGATATGAAAAGCATTCTAGATACACCAGGAGTTGGTATCTGCGCAGTTTTTATAGACCTCAGAAGGGCATTTGAAATTATTGACCGTAATATACTAATTTTAAAATTAGAAAAATATGGATTTAGTGGTGTGGTCTTAAAGTGGCTGCATGATTATTTATAAAATAGGTATCAAATAACTAAAGTCAACAATGTGGTGTCAAGTCCAGAGATAAATGATATCGGTGTCCCTCAAGGCAGTGTCCTTGGGCCACTGCTGTTCATACTTTATATTAATGATCTAGGAAATGCCCTAAATAAATGTAAAATTCATCTCTTTGTAGACGACACATTAATTTATTATCACGGTGAAAACTTCTTGGAAGTGGTTGAAACTATCAATGCTGAATTGCAATTGTTAACAGATAAGTTTAAAGTCAACAAATTAAAAGTTAATGAGCTAAAATCAAAATATATGTTCTTTGGCAGTACTGTTCTTTATAACAGGTTTTTAAATTTGAATTTAAGTGTGAAATTAAATAACAAACCAATTGAGATTGTCCAGGAAATGAAATACTTAGGATTTATCATGGATAGGGAACTAAAATTCGGTTTGCACATAGATTTTATATGTAGAAAAATAGGGAAAAAAATAGGTTTTTTGAGAAGAGTGTCACCGTTCATATCCATACCTACTAGATTAACAATTTACAACACACTTATTCTGCCACACTTCTATTACTGCAGTTCATTGATTTATACAGGATGTTCTAATTTCGAGCGGTTGCAAATACTTTAAAACAAAGCAATGCGAGTAATTTTAAGTTGCAACAGGTACACACGAATACAACTTATGCTAGACACTTTAAATTGGCTAAATGTAGAGAAACTTTTATATGTCCAAACAATGGTTTTTATTTTTAAAATGTTAAATGCTTCCTTGCCCGATTACTTAAGTAGTAGGCTTATACCAGTCAGAGTTGTGCACGAGCGGAGTACAAGAACGGCAGACTCAATTAATTTTTATGTTAAGACTAGTAACAAATCGAGTTCCATGAAATGCTTGTTCCACAAAGGCATCATTCATTTCAATCATCTACCTCCTCATATCAAAAATAGCAAAAGCATAAATCCATTTAAAAAATCCTTAATTAGTTATGCGAAAACTGATAATACTTAAATATTAAATTATTGTTGTCACTGCTACATAATATTGTGATATATTAAAACCAAAGTTATATTGTATATACTAATCACTATATCTCTGTGTTAATCTTTGTATTATCTATATGATAAATAAACAATCAATAATAATAATACCGGGTGAAGAAACGAATCTATTTTGGTATTCAGAACTATTATACAACCACACTTTGACTATTGTGGAAGTTTGCTATTACGAGAGTCAGTCGGATAAAGTCGGGAATCTGGCAACGCTGGTTGGTTTGATGAGCGATGCATGCGCACTGGCATAGTGCAACATATCAAGCTTGTAGCGTTTTCATCCGATTGTAAAAATATCATTTCGTTTGTATACAGTGCTGTTTTAAAGTTTGCGAATCTTAACAAACATGAAGTTAACGCGTGAAAACATTCGTGCTATAATTTATTATGATTTTAGTTGTAGTGTAACACAACAACAGTGCATGAAACGTTTAATATGTATTCGGTGATGAAGCGCCATCAAAGACATCGGTATACGCTGGTTTCAAGAATTCAAGTTTGGTCGTACTTTGCTCCAGAATGAACCATGGAAAGGTTGTCTTGCAACGTCTGTTGCTGCGGAAAATATTGATGCTGTACCTTTAATGCTTGAAGAGGATCGGCATGTAACATATGGTGAAATTCAGGCATTCTTGCACATTTCTTGGACATCGATACATCCTATTCTGCGTACGCATTTAGCCATGAGAAAGTTTTGTTCTTGATGGATACCGCATAATCTATCCACTACTCAAAAAGAAGATCATGCCAAATAGTCCAAAGCAATGCTGAAGAAATTCAATCACAGATCTTCAAAACATGTCTATAACATTATTATGGGTGATGAATCATGGATATATTCTTACAAACCGGAAACAAACCGACAATCTACAATTTGGGTGTTTCAAAATGATCCATTGCCAATAAAACTTGTTCGATTGCGAAGCACCTCTAAAAAAATTGTTGCATGTTTCGTAGTCAAATCTGGTCATGTTGCAACAATTATTTTACAGGATCGTCGTACAGTAAATGTGGAATGGTATACAACAATTTGCTTGCTGGAAGTCATGGATAAGTGGCGAAAAAACAATCCTAAATGTGCAATCATTCTTCATCATGATAATGCTACATCTCATACCTCTTACGCAACTGTCGATTATTTGTAAAGTAAAGGCATCGAATTGATGAGTCATCCAGGCAATAGTTCTAATTTGACCCTTTTTACGTTTCCCATAATCAAAAATAAAATGCATGGCCACCGTTTTTCCTGGCATGAAGATGCCATTAATGCATTCAAGTCACACGTCTTGAGTATGACAACTTCAGAATGGAATAAATGTTTCAGTGATTGATTTGAACGTATGAAAAGTTGAATAGAATTTAATGGTGAATATTTAAAAAAAAAATAAAGCCTTTTATTTGGCTATAAAATGTCTTGTTGTCTGTTGATCAAAATAGTACAAAAGCTACAAAATAGAGGCATGTGTTTATTATTGAAATGTAACAAATATACTTCAATTAACCTAATGCTAAACAGCCTGAATTGGTTGTCTGTAAAGGATCGCATCTTATATTTAGTAATGATTTTCATTTTCAAACTAAAGAAATTTAAAACCCCCACTTACTTTAATCAATTTATCACATATCACAATGAAGTTCACTCTTACCCCGCAAGTAATAATATCACTAATTTTTATGTCAATAGAACTAATTACACTAGCGCTACAAAAATGTTTTTTCATAATGGATTACTAGAATTTAATAAGCTCCCTAATGATATAAAAGATCGACACTTTAACACATTTATATCAACACTTTTTGTATATTTGAGGCCCTACAAACAATAACTTTGAATATTCATATTTAAATATAGCCAGCATACCAGTGGCGGCTCGTGGCTTCCTAGGAAGGTGAGGCTAGAAAAAAAAACTCCTGCTGCAAAACCGAATTTAATCTGTGGGCGGTGCAATGTGTAAATAATGTGTAAATAATGCTAAAGGTGCACCAGATCCAATTTCAGGCAGTTTAACTCTCCGGCCATAACGCTAGCATCATCGTAACCTTGAGCAACTAATTTTTGTTTAAAATTAAAGGGTTATAAAACGTTAGCTATTAGATCAAATAATCCATGTGGAGTTCTATCAGCACTTACGCCAAAAAAAACCTAAAATTCGTTCTTTTAAATTTCCATTATTTACAAACCGGACAGTAATGGGGCATTGTGATTTTTCACTCATGTCTGTTGTATCATCAGCAATTATTGCAAAATAATTTGCATTATTAATTTCACTGTCAATAGATTCTCCTAAATAATTCTCGCGACAAGAAATGAAATGATTTTATTAACTTAATTGAAATTAATTAAATAGTTTCTGACCAGTAAAAATGTTTTTAACTTCTTCTGCATCTTCGCTAATTTCTACATTGCGCTTAATCAAGCACTCAAATATTTATTTAAAATTGCCACGATTATCTAAAGTAGTCGATTCATCATAAATAATTCATAATTCGTCAAAATGCTAATTTCTGACTGCCCAATAAAATTGTAACGTCAATTAAATAAGGCATAAGTTGCCGATTTTGTTTACATTCTCATTGTAGGTATGAGACCTAGAAAATTTTTAATACGTTCTTTTGAATTGTTATATTTTTTTACGCCTCTGGGAAATGTTTTAAATCATTATAACCTGTACTGTTTTAACCATACATTTTTAATAATGTTCTCAGTAATTATTGCCACAGAGCCACTTATGCATTGCATACCAAAAAATTTTGAAAAATTTTGATCAAAAGATTTTTGGCATCGGACGTTGCTCTAAAATGTGTTACTGTTCTATTTCATTACGCATTAAAAATGATGTTTCTAGTAAACACATCACGCGATCATATTGTGGATCATTTCCTTGCATCTAAAACAAAAATTTGTTACTAGCTGTTTAATTAAAATCCCCGACTTTTTCACTAATATACCTAAACGTTCCTGTGAATGCCTTATAAAAGCACCTTATATAGCACACAAGTTAATCATGTTAAAATACGATTTTGAAAAGTAAAACAAAACATGAACGAAATCGTCTTCGGTAGTATTCGAAAATCGCGACGGTAAAATAATATATTATACGAATCTGGAGCTTTCATTGATTTATGAAGCTGTGAAATCTCAGCTTCAATTATAGGAAGAGTATATGATCGATAACCTCGCCGCTGCGCTGTAACAAGCCAGCCAATGCATATAGATGCATGATCTGAGGCTTGAAATTTTGAGCCTCATCCATTCTGTTTATCGTGTTGTCTGCGTTTGGTATGCGCATCTAAATACATTTTATTATAAAATAAGCTTATTTTTATTAAATTCAATATTTTTAATCTAGAAAGTATTGATATAATAAACTTATTAACATAATAATAAAAAAATAATTGACGGTAAAATATTTAGATTTTATTTAGTAATTATTTGGTTTCGTTTAGGTGAGGTGCCTCACACGGCGAGCCGCACCTGCAGCATACAGCAGGGTGGTTATAGTGGATTATATCACTTAACAGAGTTAAGTAGAGTTTGCTCCGGAAAGTACTCAAAGGGTAAACCACGAGCGCAGTGTACTTGTCTACATGTCTCCGATGCCTCGTCTCACACCCATATATCCACTCTGTAGCTTGGTGCGCCCATCACCTCAACACCAAAAGGTACAAGGGGTTAAAGCTTATGTATATTTAAATATTTTGTTTGTTTGTTTGTATATTAGGATTACCTATTAATAAAGTTGTATTCTAATAAAATTTGTTTTACTCTATACTATAGTAAACAGGAAATATCAACAGTCAGCGAATACGATTTCAAATGTTAGCTGGAAGAATGCAGGTAACATCCGGGATAACTGTATATGATTTAACTGTATTTATTTTTACACATTAGATTTTTTTTTAATTTCTTTTATATTTATGTTCTATGCATCTTATATCATTCTGTTTAAAAGGCATGTTAGGTTCCCTATTGGGTATGTATGGGTAGTAGTCGTTATTATTATTAGTAACCTTCAATCTTTTTCAAACTCAACCAAAATTCAAATCATAAAATAAAGTGTTTTGTTAATCATTATGAAGATTATAAAAATGTTTGTTTATAATAAATACCTTTTGACTGATATCTGAGGTTTGCCTAGTATCTTTAGCTTTAGTTCTTGATGACAAATCCTTTTCTGAACGTTGATGCACTACAGGGGGCAGTTCAGTTGTTTCCCGTTTCTTTTCTGTTTTATAGTCTTTACTATAGCTACTGCTAGAAGATTTAGCACTTGAGTGTCTAGACTTCCTTGCAGGTCGGCTATCTTCAGACTTTTGGGAACCTTCGTATTCATACTCTTTGCTTTCACCATATGATGATGGAAATTTACTCACATGACTTTCATGATCTTCAGAAACTGTAGACAATGATGGTCTATATTTTACTCTTTCAGGGGAGATTATTAAACCAAGTCCGTCTGTTTGAGATGGCCTGCCAATACTTGCTTGTAATGAGCTTTTTTGCAACCCTTCTTCTACTTCAGTAGATTCCTGAAACAGTTTAATTTTTGTTAGTGATAGAAGAAAACAGAAAAGTTAGTGAAGAAGGGTAGTAGCAATTATTACTATTATTTATTTATTTATTCAGTAATAAAGTAGAAACTCTTTAATCCGAACCTATAAATGCAAGGCTAATTCGTATTAACGAGGAATTCGGATTACTGGATGTACGAATATAAACATTGCTTTATGCCATGGTACTTTATTATAAGGAACTTAGCTTATGCAATTTACTAATTTAATTTTTGTTACAAAAATTTTATTTTTAATTAAGAAAATCTTTTATAGCGATGTGCCCTCGTTTCATGGCCTCAGTTTCAGTGTTTTTCTATTTCCTGTACCTTTGCAAGCAGACGAGATACATTCTAGAAGATTTTAGTTTTCTTTTTCTTTATATCGCTGACTGTCGATTTACCAACACCATATTTTAAAGCAATCGCTAAACACTAACCCAACACTTAATTCATGAATAATTTCTCTGATACTTTTAATAATGTCTGTTTTTGTTTTGACATTTTTTAATTGAATTTTGAACGCCATGAATACATATTGTGTACTAACAAACTTGAAAGAAAAAGGTTTTAAGATGATGTCATTCTACAAACAACTGTGGCAAAACTACAACGTCAAAACATTCAGGGCGTGTTTGTGATGGTATCATTACTATATTTATAGCTTATTTTTTTACATCTGTAGCCTTCAGGTGTTTTATTACTCTTTATATTAATAACAAAAGCATTTGTTAATCTTCGTAGAATTTGTTTGCACCCGTTGGGTCGTAACAGTATCAGCCAAAAACTGCATCAGCAATTTGCTATAATCTCATTTATAATTAATATTCACCTTCCAAGAACGCTACATATTCAATTTTGGTTTGTACAAAGAACTTTCTTCTTCGGATTAAAGAGATTTGTTCGAATTAAAGAGGATTTCGGATTAAAGAGGTTTGTTCGGATTATAGCTTGTAAATGTTGCTGTTCGGATTAGTGGATGTTCGGAATATAGTGTGTTCGGATTATAGATTTCTACTGTACCGGAAACATTCCCAAAAAACAATACTTTTTTGCCACAGAGAATAACACAAAATAAGCAACGCAAACATAAAACACAATACAGTAAAATCCGCTTAATGTGATCACTTTGGGCCAAGAACATTTTGATAACATTAACCGACTGATAACAATAAGGGAATTTTAGAAAAGAAACGTCAAAATTTTAGAGAATCTTAATTTACAGTGATTTTATTGCATAGTTAAGTACATTACACATTAGTTGTACATTACATTACTTTACATTCACAGAAGAAAATGGTCTAACGTTGATTGCTTGTTACAAGTGAGAAATTTGTTAATAAAATTTTCATAGTTAGCAAATTTTTTTAAAATCCTCTTCGTCGCCTTTATAGACTATGCCCTTACGTAAAATGTCCAATGCATTACGGATTTCCTTGTTAGTTGGGCATTTGATTTCTTTATCATCATCATCTTCTTCATCCGAATTTTGATGCAATTCTCTATTGTTCCTTCGTCATTTGCTTTCGTGATTGTTGCGCAAATTTTTTCTTCAGTGTTCGGTTGTGACACTTCCAGTCCACTGTCGATATTTATCCAATCGTCATATTCCTGTTGGGTTAAGTCATTTGGTCGCAGATTTTCTTCAGCACCGGCGCTTTCTTCATTTTCATCACTTGCAGCTGTAAATCCTCCGTGCCGAAAGCAATTCTTTATCGTTTCCACTGTAACTTTATCCCACGACTTATTTAACAAGTGCAGAGCTTCCAGAACGTTGGTTTTCTTTGCTAGTTCATTAGCAGTTAATCCATTCTCTTCATCTTCGTTTTCATCCATACTTTCTAAAATTTTAGAACGCATCTCATGCCGATAATGTTCTTGAATGTTCTTATCACACCTTGATCACAAGGTTGAATAAGCAAAGTAGTGTTCGGTGGAAGAAAGACCAATTTGATGTTTTTCAGTGTTAGATTCACGGAATGAGCGGTGCAGTTGTCAACTAACAGGACAATGTTTCGTGTTAATTTTTTATCCCAATTTGCCAACCATTCACCGAAGATCGAAGATGTCATCCAAGCATTTTTATTGGCTTTGTATTGCACCGGTAAAGTCTTCACGCCTTTAAAACATCATGGATTTTTAGTTTTTCCTATCACCAACAATTTCTCTCTTTTTCCTGCCATATTTACTGCACAAAGAACCGTTAATCTCTCTTTGGCAACTTTACAACATTTTGTGGACTCTCTTTTGAACATAAAAGTGTGTTCCGGTAATGCTCTGAAGTAAACTCCGGTCTCGTCGGCGTTGTAGATTTGAGACGGATCATATTTTTCAATGATCTACGGCCATTCTTCCTTAATCCAAACATTCGCGGCATTCGAATCAGCGTCCTTCTGTTCACTGTGACTTCGTTTGAAGCAAATGTTTTCTCTTTTCATCCAACGATTCATCAAACCCTCGGACGCTACGAACCCTTCCTTTCCCATTTTTTGAGCTAACATTTCCGCTTTTTGTCTGAGAAGAGGTCCATTTACTCTCGCATCTTTGGTTCGAACTTTCGTAAACCAATCTTTCAGAGCAGCTTCAATTTGTCGTTCTTTTCCCGTTCGATTCCTCTTCTTTTTAACATTAGCATTGTTAATTAGGGCGTGTTTGATTTCATCTCGCGATTTCAAAATTTTACACAACAGCGGTTGAGAGATTCTCAATTGCGCGGCGGCATTTCTTTGTCCCATTTTTGGCATTTTATCGTACTTTTCGATAATTTCCACCTTCTCTTTTAACGAGAGATCGTTTCGCTTTTTCGTCGACATCGTAAGAAGAGCAAGAATAAACCAAACTTAAATTTGTAAAATGCACAAAACAAAGTGCACATTTAGAAAAACCAAAATAAAAGAACAAGAGCCAATACGTAGAAACACCCCATGAAACGGGAAAGTCCATTAGTCTTTGTATAGGGATTAAGACGAGTGACGTGTTTTGTAAAGAAAATGAAATTTCAATGACAAATTTACTCAGAAAAAGAGATTATTGTGTTGGAAATTCCTCGAAAGTGATAATAATAAGCGACTTTTTGATTACATTATCTGGTGGTTTTTGTATGTAAACTAATTAAAACGGTTGGTTCCCAGCCAAAATGATCACAATAACCGACTGATAACATTATCCGTGATCACATTAAGCGGATATTACTGTAATAAAAAAAAAGGGTTAGCAATTTACAGAATGGTAAATATGAAACAAGTCATACATATGTATATACAAAACTAAGTAATAATAATTAGTATACTGTTTGTAATAAATTGACAAATTAAAATTAAAAAAATATAATTACATACATTAAAAAAAAATAATAATAATAATACCTACGTTACAATCAAATGTTGATAGTAAACACAAATAAAGTTAACAATAAACTTTATAACGTGATAAGAGCAATGTAAGTCTCTAAGTCAATTTCTTTTTTAATCTCATTAAAAAGTTGAAAAAAAGAACGAATGAAGTTATACTTTTGGTTATAGGTTTGTACTATAGTAATAAGAGGCGAATTATAAAAACCATTCGTTCTTGAAAAAGAAGAAATAAAAAGATGATCATTTCTAGTTACACGTACAGGACTGTTAAAATTTATCTGTTGTAAAACTTTTGGGCAGTCTAACACGCCGGTAATTAATTTAAAAAGAAAAGATATATCTAACATTTCTCTGGATTTATTCAACAGCAGCAGACTGAATTCTACACATGATTCATTGTAATTGATAGCAGGCACATGAAATATGAAATTTCTTGTTGATATAGGTTATAAATCTTTTCGGTATTGATTCTAATGTATTGATATAAGTGCTATACTGAGGATTCCAAACTACACTAGCTAAGTAATTATACTGTGGATATAAGCAAAATACAGACTGCGAATACCCCCAAGGTTTCTGAACGGTTGACAAATCCTGACTAAAAAACCCAGACATTTAAAAGGTTTGCTTGTAATATAAGTAATGTGTTTTGTAACCCTCAATTTTTTTTAAACTCATAACCAAAATTCAAATCTTAAATAAAGTGTTTTGTTAATCATTATAAAGATTATAAAATGTTTGTTTATAATAAATACCTTTTGACTGATATCTGAGGTTTGCCTAGTATCTTTAGCTTTAGTTCTTGATGACAAATCCTTTTCTGAACGTTGATGCACTACAGGGGGCAGTTCAGTTGTTTCCTGTTTCTTTTCTGTTTTATAGTCTTTACTATAGCTACTGCTGGAAGATTTAGCACTTGAGTGTCTAGACTTCCTTGCAGGTCCACTATCTTCAGACTTTTGGGAACCTTCGTATTCATACTCTTTGCTTTCACCATATGATGATGGAAATTTACTCACATGACTTTCATCATATTTACTTTCATGATCTCCAGAAACTGTAGACAATGATGGTCTATATTTTACTCTTTCAGGGGAGATTATTAAACCAAGTTCGCCTGTTTGAGATGGCCTGCCAATACTTGCTTGTAATGAGCTTTTTTGCAACCCTTCTTCTACTTCAGTAGATTCCTGAAACAGTTTAATTTTTGTTAGTGATAGAAGAAAACAGAAGAGTTAGTGAAGAAGAGTAGTAGCAATTATTACTATTATTTATTTATTCAGTAATAAAGTATATACCGGAAACAATCCCAAAAACAATACTTCTTTTGCCACAGAGAATAAAACAAAATAAGTAACGCAAACATAAACTACAATAATAAAAGAAAGGGTTAGCAATTTACAGAATGGTAAATATGAAACAAGTCATACATATGTATTAGGGTGGTTCTTATTTGGGTCATGTTGGAATTTCGGTTTTGCCGGGTGCCCATTTGATTCCAAAAAAAGAACTGAAAATTTTAAGACCAATACGAACTTCCTATCTCTATTCTAATCATTCACTGTAACGACGAGAAGTTTCCCATTTAAAATACATGGGTTTTTTTCAATTCTTATGCATATATTTGACCACTGGGACAAATTTTTGGAAAAAATTTGAAAATTGATTTTATAGAATTAACGAGCATCGATGCTGCTTTTAGGCGAGAAAAAATATTATATGGGACATTCTACATCACTTCAACCCTAATTAAACGGTGCATTATTTTGAATTTATTTGTAAATCATTGGGAAAAATCGAATGCGCCATCTAATTTTTTTTGTGCCTAAAAGTAGTATCGAACCCTGTTAATTCCAAAAAAATCAATTTTCAAATTTTTTCTAAACAACTTGTCCCAGTGGACAAATATATACATAAGAAGTGAAAAAAGCATGCATTTTAAATGGGAAACTTCTCTTCGTCACAGCGAATGATTAGAATAGAGATAGGAAGTTCGAATTGGTCTTAAAATTTTCAGTTTTTTTTTAGAATCAAATGGGCACCCGGCAAAACCAAAATTCCAACATGACCCAAATAAGAACCACCCTAATATGTATATACAAAGTTAAGTAATAATAATTAGTATACTGCTTGTAATAAATTGACAAATTAAAATTTAAAAAATATAATTACATACATTAAAAAAAATAATAATAATAATACCTACGTTACAATCAGATGTTGATAGTAAAGACAAATAAAGTTAACAATAAACTATATAACGTGATAAGAGCAATGTAAGTTTCTAGTTCAAGTTCTTTTTTAATCTCATTAAAAAGTTGAAAAAAGAACGAATGTGGTTATACTTTTGGTTATAGGTTTGTACTATAGTAATAAGAGGCGAATTATAAAAACCATTCGTTCTTGAAAAAGAAGAAATAAAAAGATGATCATTTCTAGTTACACGTACAGGACTGTTAAAATTTATCTGTTGTAAAACTTTTGGGCAGTCTAACACGCCGGTAATTAATTTAAAAAGAAAAGATATATCTAACATTTCTCTGGATTTATTCAACAGCAGCAGACTGAATTCTACACATGATTCATTGTAATTGATAGCAGGCACATGAAATATGAAATTTCTTGTTGATATAGGTTACAAATCTTTTCGGTATTTATTCTAATGTATTGATATAAATGCTATACTGAGGATTCCAAACTACACTAGCTAAGTAATTATACTGTGAACATAAGCAAAATACAGACTGCGAATACCCCGAAGGTTTCTGAACTTTTGACAAATCCTGACTAAAAAACCCAGACATTTAAAAGGTTTGCTTGTAATATAAGTAATGTGTTTTGTAACCCTCAATTTTTTTTAAACTCATAACCAAAATTCAAATCTTAAATAAAGTGTTTTGTTAATCATTATAAAGATTATAAAATGTTTGTTTATAATAAATACCTGTTGACTGATATCTGAGGTTTGGTTAGTATCCCTAGCTTTAGTTCTTGATGATAAACCCTCTTGTGAAGGTAGATTCACAGCAGGAAGCAGTTCACTTGTTTCCTGTTTCTTTTCTGTTTTATAGTCTTTACTATAGCTACTGCTAGAAGATTTAGCACTTGAGTTTCTAGACTTCCTTGCAGATTGGCTATCTTCATACTTTGGGGAACCTTCGTATTCATACTCTTTGCTTTCATCATGTGATGATGGAAATTTACTCATATGACTTTCATGACCTTCAGAAACTGTTTGAGATGGGCTGCCAGTACTTTCTTGTAATAACCTTTTTTGCAACCATTTAGTGGTTAGTTCCAGAAGTGCTGAATACTGACTACTAGGAATAGGAACGTTCTCACTGCTAGCACTTGGTAAATCTGGTTGTTGTGCTGCAATATCCTCTTCCCATTCTCCTACATCTTCTATTTCAGAATCTTGTATAGATTCAGGAATACTTCCTTCCAATTCTTCTACTTCAGTAGATTCCTGAAACAGTTTAATTTTTGTTAGTGATAGAAGAAAAAAAGAGTTAGTGATGAAGGGTAGTAGCAATTATTACTATTATTTATTTATTCAGTAATAAAGTATATACTGGAAACAATCCCAAAAAACAATACTTCTTTTGCCACAGAGAATAAAACAAAATAAGTAACGTAAACATAAAACCCAATACTAAAAAAATGGTAAGCAATTTAATATAATAATTGGCTTAACATTCCTAAAAGGAATTTAACCGCCCATTCGGGCTTCCCATATCTGTTTTTCGGGGTACATTAGTCCCCTTGTTGTTCAACACACTTTCACTACTTCACTTAAAACTAAAAAAAAAAAAACTTACTATGTCACTACAACCCTGTGTGTGTCTTTGCCACTTTAACTATCTCTTTCCATTTCTTTTTTTTTGCCTTCTCTTTCCAGTTTGTGATTTTCAATGTCCTTAGATCTTTTTTAACCTCGTCCATCCATCTCAGTCTTGGCCTTCCCTTTGTCTATTCTCCGTTGGTTTCCATTTCAGTAATTTCTTTAGTGTTTCATCTTCTTCTTTTCTGCTTACATGTCCCAACCATTCTATTCTTCTAGACTTGATGAATTTTATTATGTCTTCACCGTTCACTTCTGCAACTATTTCATGACTCATTCTTTGTCTACTTTCGTTTTCATTAATATTCA
The DNA here is from genome assembly GCA_929113105.1 of Agrypnus murinus. Classification (NCBI taxonomy): domain Eukaryota; kingdom Metazoa; phylum Arthropoda; class Insecta; order Coleoptera; family Elateridae; genus Agrypnus; species Agrypnus murinus. Next base: position 33,055,303 of record OV816023.1, on the reverse strand, counting down.
TTGGTCCTAGAATTGTTCTTAGGATTTTTCTCTCGGTTTCTTCGCATTTGTTCCTCCTCTTGTCCTGTTAAGCACATCGTTTCCATAGCGGCAGTCATTATTGGCTAATCAGTGTCTTATATATTCGCATTTTTGTACTTTTGCTTATTTTCCTACTTTTGGGCCATGTTTTGTTTGCATAGTATGCTTTTAAACCTGTTTGTATTCTTTCTCTAATTTCATTTTCTTCTTTGTTTACATTTCCCTTTATCGTTGTTCCTAAATATTTAAATTTATTCACTCGCTCCAACATGTATTCGTTGATTTTTAAGTTTTTCTTTGTTCCTGTATCATCTCTACTATACTTGAAATATTTTGTTTTATTTTCATTTATTCTTAGGCCCATTTGTCTTTCCCTTTCATTTAAATTTGTAAATATCTTTCAGTTTCCTGTCCGTTCTGCTTATTATCACCACGTCATCCGCATATGCTATTATTTGCCCTTATTTGTTGATTATTGTTCCCTCGCAGTTCAGTTTTCTTATCACAGTTTCCAGCGCCACATTAAATAAAGTTGCTGGCAGGGAATCCCCTTGTCTTATTCCTTTATTGAAAATAAGTTTATCGGTATCTCCTTCTGGTGTTCTTATTATTGCGCTTTGTGAATCCAATGGCAAACAACCGAGGTATACTTTGCCCAGGAAATTTCCCTGAAATTAATAAAAAATCCAAGTACTATGTACTTGGGGTGGTTCGGAGTCCACCTTAAGCTGTAGGTCCCCTATACTTGTGATCACTGAACCTGCACAACACAAGTATAGGAGGGAAATGCCAACGCTCTGCAACAGAGCACGGCACGCAGAAGAAGAAGAATCCAAATTGGTATTTACCTATTTTTATGTACTCTTGTCAGTTTCCTTTGAAGCATTGTGGAGAATATTTTATAGGCTGTGTTTAGTAGCACAATCCCTCTATAATTACTACATGTTTCTTTGTCTCCTTTTTTTGTGTAATGTCACTATAATACCTGCATTCCAGATCTCTTTTATTATCTCATATAGTTTTCTTTGCATACTTTCATCACTATTCTTAATCATTTCTCCACATATATGGTCTATTCCTGGAGCTTTTCAATTTTTTTGTCTTGCTATTATCTCCTTGATTTCTTCATATTTTGGTTCTATTACTTGTATTTCCTCTATGTTTTCACAATTGTCTTCTTGTGTTTCTAGGCCCTCATTCATGTCATAATGTGGCACACACAGTAGTTTTTGAAAGTGCTCTCTCCATATTTCTTTTATTTTTCCAGCGCTGCTTTGCAACATTCCATTTTCATCTTTCATTCCTCTGCTTCTTATTTTATTCCTTGGTTTTTGCTCTCTTATTTTCCTATATAACTTCATATTATTTTTCCTGCTACCTTTCTCCATATTTTCCATTATTTTATTTATCCATTCGTTTTTCTTTTGTTTACATATTTTATTCACCTCCTACCTTTTTTCCTTATATTCATTCATGTCTTCTACTGCATTCGTCCTTAACCACTTTATTCTTGTCCTATTTTTTGCACTATTGCCTTCTCACAGTCCTTGTCAAACCACTCTTGCCTTCGTTTTTTATTTTTATATCCAACTGCATTCTGCGCTGGTTTATTTATGTCGTGCTTCATTTTTGTCCACTTACTGTCTACATCTTCTTTTTTTTTACTTTTCCTGATTCTTGTCGTGTTGCTTCTTTGTATTTCATTTTTGTTTCTTCTTGTGTAAACTTGTCTATTGCCCAACATTTCTCTTTCCTCCTTTTATTCTATGTTTGTCGAATTTTTGTCTTATTGTTGGTATCACCAAAAAATGGTCTGTATCTGCATTCGGACCCCTAAATGTTCTTACATCCCTTATTGATGTAGCATTTTTTCTTGTTACCAATATATGATCTATCTGGTTTCCCTCTGTATTGTTTCTTCCTGGTATTATCCATGTTATTTTGTGTATTCTCTTGTGTTTAAATTTAGTGCTACTTATTACCATATTTGCTGATGCTACAAATTCACACAATCTGTTTCCATTATCATTTGTAACATTGTGTACCGTATGTTTTCCTGCCACTCTACTTGTGAATTCTTCCTTGCCTATCTGGGCATTAAAATCTCCTACTCCTAATGTCATGGTGCTTCCTCTGATAGCCTTTCTAGTTCTTGGTATAGTTTCTCTTTGTCTTTTTCATCCGCTTGCTCTGTCGGAGCATATACATTTATAATTGATGTTTGCTGGTTTGGCTTAAATTCTTATGTAAGCCAGCCTACCATTTATTGGTTTTAAACATAGTATTTTTCCTTTTACTTTATCTTTTACATAAAAGGCAACCCCGTTTGATCCTTGTTTTTTCTCCCCTGAGTATAACATTGTGAACTCTTTTTTGATTATTTCCCCCTCTCCTTTCCATCGAATCTCTTGAACTGCAGCCACATCTACTTGATATCTTATTATTTCTTTTGCAACTTCCATCATTTTTCCCTCTTTTAATAAAGTTTTTATATTCCAAATTCTTATCTTTATTTTGTTTTCTTTTGCGTTTTTTATCTATCCATTTTCCAAAGACATATCCTTTCGTCTTCTTTGATTAAGCAATTAACAGAATGGTAAATACTATAATGAACGGAATATTACGCCTCGGATAAAAGGTATTAACTTTATTAGGATTGATTTTTCTTTCTCTATGATATCAAAATTTATATTTCTTTTAATATTTCTTTTTTTTTTGTTGATTTATTTGTGTTCAATGTTTAAATAAAATTTTGTCATTTCAATTTAAGGAAAATTCTGGGGTTTATATATTTCTGTTTGTGTGTACTTTACTTATGTTTCCTAGATACATATTGCTGTGGGTTTTGTATCCAAAATTTTGGAAAATTTAGAAAATTGTGAAATTTTAAAATCTTTGTTAAAAACTAACACTTTAGAAATATTTTATCAACTTTTCCAGATAAATAAATTTTAAGTTAGTTACTGGTGTGTCATTGATTATACAATCAATGTGTAAACTTTTTAATAAGATTAAATAATCCATATTTCTTTATGTATTATCAAACAGTTTACTCGCCAAATACTTAAGGATACGTAACATCCAGTTGTGCGAGTAACGTACGTAGAATCGCACTATAGATAAGATCATGTTACATGAGAATTGCTTAAGATAATAAAACTCACGATATCAAATAACAGTTTTTCTGATAAGTCGACGTTATCTCTATGTGAACTTCTGTAGCATTAATTCTCTCATGACCATGAGAAATGTGTAGGCAGATAAGGTATAAATACTTCTGTTTTAATATTAAGTCTTTAGTCTTTATAAATCTTCATCCAACTCACAAGTCATTATTAAGTATTCAACAAGTGTTTATCCTGTGTGAGTATTAAACTAGGTGTGGATTTTAAAATTGTCCTGCTAGTAAAACATAAAGGCTCATTCCATAAAGGCCTTGGGACCTTTCCTGCTGATTATTGCAATCAATTTTAATTCTACGCAACAAAGTAAGTGTTTTTTTTCTTTCAAAGTGAAAAGTGTTTCAAGAAGAAACCAGTGAATTTATCAAATTATTTTTAAAAACCATACTAACTTAGTTTTAACATTTTTAATTAATTATTGATTACGTATATGGTAGACGCCAGACCGAATAGGTATTGTCAGCTAGTGACATTATAAAGCCTTTCATGCTTGCCATGTATGGGTAGGAATCCCGAAACTGTTTACTAACAATAAAAATAATTTCAGTTTTCAATCCAACACTTTTAAATGAAATTCCCATTTATGATGGCAACACAGCCACTTTATCAGAATTTGTTAGAGCTACAGAAATTATTACCACACAATTTTGTACAGCAAACCCCGAAGAATTCATAAATAAATTAATTATTTCTTCAATTAGAAATAGATTAAAAGGACAAGCACTTGAAATTATAACAGGATATAACTACAATACCTGGAATGAAATAAAAACTGTTTTAATAGAAAATTTTGGCGATCAAAGATCAGAAACAAATTTATTAATTGACTTAACTAGAATTCGACAAGGAAAAGATAACCCTATTGAATTTTACAATAAAATTAGGACTCATTTAGCGACCCTAAATGCAAAAGTTTCATTAGGACCGAATCCAGTAGTAATTAAAACCCACAAATTAGAAGAAAATTCAAAATTAGCTTTACGAACATTTGTCAGTGGACTAAACGAAAATTTAGGAACATTCGTCAGATCTAGAAATCCAGATTCTTTAGAATCAGCCCTAAAAATTATTAAAGAAGAACTACATATTCGTTATTCACAAAACCAAAATTTTAAAATGAACCAAAATTTTATAAAAAATAATCAAATACATTTAACATCTAAAAATAACTATCCTAAACCATCCCAAAACCTATGTACTACTCAACCTACAACTGAAAAATTTGGAAATCCGAATAATTTCTGCAATTTCTCAAGACCAAATAATAACTTTTCAAATAATTTCCCTAATTTCTCAAATACTAATTCAAGACCAAGTAATTTTTCTAATAGACAAAATAATTTCCCAAATTTCACGTCGAATAATGCTTCAAGTAGCAACATTAGATCAAATCAATCTAGAAATTTTAGTTCTTTCAAACCGAACCATCAACCCACATATACTCCAGAACCTATGGAGGTTAGCATAATTAAAAGACCCGCTACCAGACAATTAGGAAACCAAAATAAATTCAGAACGAACTCACAACGCTTTAGACGCTTTCCAAATGCAATTCCAGAAGAAATAAATTATCACGACGATAATTTACCATCAACATTTTTCAATAATATTGAATATGACGAACCAGATCTCGTATATTTTGATAATTTAATATGAAAATCCTAATTATCCTCAAGATGAACATCCACAAGACGAATATGTCCAAGAGAATCAATATTACAATCAACCAGAAGAAGAATACGAAAACATGGACTCTAATGTAAATTTTCATTAAGAGCCTCGGAACCCCTATTACATTTTAACATAAACCCCAAAGCAAACTTACCCTATTTAATCATCCCAGGATCGAATGAAAAATTATTGATCGATACAGGGAGTTCAAAAACTATCATTTCTCCCAAATTCGTGCAAGAAAACTTCCCAGAATCTATTTATAAATATAATTTTGAAATTACAACTTCCCATGGAACTACTCAACATAATTACGTAGCAGACATCCCTATACCTAATCTTTTTGACGAAGAAGGACTTCATACATGTTACTTATTTGACTTTCATCCCGACTATGTAGGACTTATAGGATCAGATCTTTTGATGGACTTATCCGCATCAATCGATTATAAATGGATGCATATCCAAACGGAAAAAACAACCGTACCTTTTTATTATAACCCTTCCAAATTAAAGCAAGAAATGCAACAACGAAATCATTGTAATTTTTCAAATTTAAAATCAAATCAGGAACCAATAAAAAAGATCCATATACCAGCTCGAACCGAAATTTTTACAACACTTCCAGCAGTTGGAATTAATGGAACAAGATTAACCGCCAAACTTAAGTTGAACGCCCACGTCATTATGCCTTCAGCTATTGTCAGATTATACAACAATTATTTTCAAATAAGCCTTATCAATACTTCCAATGAACCTCAAGTTATCAGTATTTATGACCCTTTAATTTTAGAAGATTATAACACTTCAGATGATTTAATCCAACTTAATAATTTCAATGTAAAATCCCCTTCCAACGTAAGAAAAATTTTGAACGAAAATTTAAAAAATAATTTAAGATTAGAACATCTTAATGAGGAAGAAGAAACCCTCTTGACAAACCTTTGCTATGAATACAAAGACGTATTCTACACCCCAGACATACCCCTTTCAGCAACAAATTTAGCAAAACACCATATTAGGACAAAAACAGATGCCCCAATTTACACTAAGACATATAGATACCCCCAGATTCACCGTGAAGAAGTCAAAAACCAAATTCATAAAATGTTAAAGGACCAAATTATTGAACCATCAGAATCCCTATTTAATTTTCCAATTTGGGTAGTAAAAAAGAAATTAGATGCATCCCAAAAACGGAAGTGGAGGATCGTCATAGATTACAGGAAACTGAACGAACAGACTATCGAGGACAAATTCCCATTACCCCGAATAGAAACTGTTTTAGATAATTTAGGCAGATCAAAGTATTTTAGTACTCTTGACCTCGCATCCAGTTTCTGGCAAATAGAAATTGAAAAAAAGGATAGAGAAAACAGCTTTCTCGACAGAAGAAAGTCATTTTCAATTTAAAAGAATGCCTTTTGGTTTAAAAAATGCACCAGCTACATTCCAGCGTGCAATCAATAACGCCCTTATAGGTTTAACACCCCAACAATGTCTAGTCTACTTAGACGACATCATAATTTATTCCGCTTCTCTTCAAGATCACATGTTTAGACTTAAAAATATATTCCAAAGATGTAGACAACATAATATCAAAATTCAATTAGACAAATCAGAATTTCTACATAAATCCATTAAATATTTAGGACATATTGTAACTCCAGAAGGAATTAAACCAGATCCAAACAAGATCTCAGCAATCAAAAACTTTCCAGCACCCAAAACAAGAACCGAAATTAAATCATTCTTAGGACTATTTGGATATTATCGAAAATTTATAAAAGATTTCGCGAAAATAACAAAATTCTTAACCATATGTTTAAAGAAAGATAACAAAATTATTCATACAACAGAGTTTTTATCTAAATTCGAACATTGTAAAAACATTTTGACTAACGAACCAATTCTACAATACCCCAATTTTGATGAACCTTTTGAACTAACCACAGACGCTAGCAAATTCGCTTTAGGCACAGTATTATCTCAAAAAAGAAAACCTGTTTGTTATGCCTCTAGGACTTTAAATAATTCTGAACAAAATTATAGTACTATCGAAAGAGAATTATTAGCAGTTATTTGGGCAACAAAACAATTTAGACCCTATCTTTATGGAATGAAATTTACCTTATTTACAGATCATAGACCATTAGTATGGCTCAAGAATTTAAAAGAACCAAATTCAAAATTAACTCGTTGGGCAATGAAATTAGAAGAATTTGACTTTACTGTAAATTATATTCCCGGAAAAATAAAGAAAGTTGCAGATGCATTATCCAGAATTCAAATTCACCCATTAAATATTAGACCTGCATCTCTATCAACCCCTGAACCAGAACAAACTAATTATGACAGCAGACTAGCTAGCAGAGCAAGTACTCCCGATATTACAGACTTATTCAACATTCCAACTTATAATCCCCCTCAAACTGACACTACTAAAAAATATTGAAAACCCGAACAACGAAGAAAATAATGATCAAAATTCTTATATTGACACGGTACATTCTCAACAATCTTCAACCCCCGTAATTGATATTTCAGAGAAACCTCTACAACATTTTAAAAATCAGATAGAATTTATTAATGCTCAAATTCCAAGATCAATCAGAATCACAAAATACGACGGAATTACTCATTACGCCGTCTTCGTTAATCAAATTAATAAGTCAGAAATATTTAACACCCTATTAATTGAACATTGTCAACCCAAACATCATTACTATTGTTATTTCCCAGATGATCAACTTTATTTAGACTTTTCAAATTTCATTAATACAATCACAAACGAAAATACTCCCAAATTTCATCGTTGTATAACTCAAGTAACCTATATTTTAAATTCCGAAGAAAGACAAAAACAAATTCAAGAATACCATTTAGGAAAAACCAACCACCGTGGAATAAATGAAACTATTGAACATCTCAAAAGAAAATATTATTGGACCTCTATTATAAAAGATGTTACAAATTATATTAATAATTGTCAAATTTGTAAACAACAAAAATACAACAGAAAACCTATTAATCAACCTTTTCAATTAACCCCTACTTTTTCTAGACCATTCCATACAATTCATATTGATATATTCCAAATCAAAAATAAAAGTTACTTAACAATCATTGACGGTTTTTCAAAATTTGCACAAGCTTATCCTTTACAATCCCGAAATTTAATAAAAGTAACTGAACAGTTATTGAAATACATTTCAACATTTACAACTCCTAATGTCATTATAGCCGACGGAGAATTTAATAAAAATATCTTTAAAGATTTTATAGCCTTGCATAAAATCCAATTACACACAACAACACCTCATCACCATCAATCTAGTTCACCAATCGAAAGATTACATTCTACAATCATTGAACATTATCGACTATTAACCAATATACTTGAACAGCAAAAAATCCAATATTGCCTTTTAGCATACAATCATACTATACATTCGAATCTTCATTTAACCCCTTTTGAAATCGTTTTTGGACACACTGAAAGTAAAAACCCCTTTGACCTTGATTATAACAGAACATATTATCATGATTACTTATCTACACATAAAAATAAAATGAAATATTTATATGAATCCCTACAAAAAACGCAGATGGAAACTAAAGAAAATCGAAATTCCAAATTAAACAAATCCAAAACAAATAAACAATTTAATTTAAATAGCAAAGTATTTATAAAAACCAATGTAAGAAATAAAAAGGATCCAAGATTTGACGGACCTTATATTATCTCAAAAATTTTAGAACATGACGTTTACGAACTAACACCCCCTGATGGTAGACCACCACTTCAAAGACATGCTAACGAAATGTTACCTTTGTCAGGACAACAATGTTCCTCATCCTCTTCCGTGTTATCGCATCAACAATCAGCGATGTTACAATAACAAATATAGACGAAATAATTCAAAACTTAAATGAAATTTCTTCATATCTCACAGATCAAGACGTTTTAACCATCCCTTATCCTGCTGACCTAAAATACCTACATTTGTACTTTTGTCAACATAAAAACTACTTTGAAATCCCTAATAATAAACTTTGTGAGACACAACTACTTTCTTTTCATCATAACCAAACTTGTATACCTTAACTACTTGAACTTATTGATATAAAGATTTCCCAAATTAATTCTGTAACCTGGTTAATCAGTTCCCCTTCCAGATCCATTTTAGACATTAAATGTAGAGATCAAACGTATCGAAAAGAACTTGTTGGTTCAAAACTTATACATCTTAGTCCTGACTGTATTGTTATGATCAATCACAAAAACATGTTATTTACAGCCAAAAGTATTTCTAATAAAGTAATAGAATTTAATATCATAGATATTGCAAAATTAACAACCCCTCAATTCGAACATGTAAATATAACTAAAATCGATTTAACTACAATCGATACACAGAAATTGAACAAATATCAACTGAAGATCACAAACCAAAATCATCTTATAAAGATGAATAGTACTACAACTCTCGATCATCTGAGCTTATTAAGTATCATTATAATTATATTTATCATTGTAATAGTTATAAGTTTATTATTGTATATTTATTGTAAACGTAACTCCTTCAAAATCAAATTTATAGATTTTCTAAATAACCAAAATAACGAAGAAATACCAATTTAGATTTCTTTGAAAAATTTTATAATATATAAATATTATTTCAAATTTTATTTTCAAATTATTTTAATAACATTGAAAATACTAAGGGTGGAGGAGTAACGTACGTAGAATCGCACTATAGATAAGATCATGTTACATGAGAATTGCTTAAGATAATAAAACTCACGATATCAAATAACAGTTTTTCTGATAAGTCGACGTTATCTCTATGTGAACTTCTGTATCATTAATTCTCTCATGACCATGAGAAATGTGCAGGCAGATAAGGTATAAATACTTCTGTTTTAATATTAAGTCTTTATAAATCTTCATCCAACTCACAAGTCATTATTAAGTATTCAACAAGTGTTTATCCTGTGTGAGTATTAAACTAGGTGTGGATTTTAAAATTGTCCTGCTAGTAAAACATAAAGGCTCATTAGAGTTTTAATTAATTATTTTGCTTAATGTCATTTAAATGTGAATTTTAAAATTGTTCTGTTAAGTGTGTTAATTCAAATTTAATTATTTAAGCTCGTCTTAAACTTCGTTAAATAATTACAGACAAAGTAATATTAATACATTTGTATCATTTATGTTAACAAGAGAGTTTTCTCCTAATTAAAATTAATAAAATATATTCTACGACTGCAAACGAAATATATAAATGTGTTTTATTATATTCAATAAATAAAGTTTTAAAAAAAGCTTCGGCCACAGAATATAATCAAAACTTGCGCAAGTTATTGTTATTAGGTAATTCAGTGATGATTAGTTTCAAATGATTAATATCGACGGGTTATGTGATTCTCATAAGGTTTTTTTTTTTTTTTATTTGACGCCTACACTACGGGGGAACCAACATCTAAGGTCATCTGTCCCCCATCTAACATGCAACACGAATACACACATCCATAGTTGAGGTGACGGAATTTTCCAATTAGAAAAATCCCGCTGCCCCAAGTGAGATTCGAACCCACGACCCTTGGAACACGAGTGATGCACTAACACCACTCGTCCACCGCCGGCCCTCATAAGGTTTTTGTTCATGTAAATAGTTCATTATTATTGCAAATGTTATGTAATACACTGTAACAGTTGAGTCAACTATTATAATTATGTTTTAATCTGCTATTATGTTTGTAAATAGTATAGTCATTCTATTAGATGGTAAGGTGACGTCAAATTGTGTAATGTGATTATGTAAATAGTATATAAGCTTAGAAAATCATAATTTTAGACACTTCCTGATATAAAGCGACGCAGTAAAGTCGTGTAAGAAATATAGTACTAATGTAAATAGACACTTCTGAATATAAAGCGACAGAGTAAAGTCGTAAAAAGTAATATTGTAAAAATTTAAATAATCTAGTCTTTATTAGACAGTTAAAATTAGTTGGTGAATTGAATACGGCGAAAGTGTAAAAAGTTATAAATTGTAGAAGGGTATAAGGCTATAAAGAACCACCTAATTAAATTACTAGCTAAAGTTATTGCTATTCAATAAACCTTCGTTAAAACCATAAACTGGTGTTTTATTTAATTAAACACATAAAAATACCACAAAATATTCTTCGATAAAGGGAAAAAGTACCCGCTATTAATAAAACAAAAGTGTGCTATCAAGTGTGTGGACGGTGTTATATGGGAAATCCATGCAAAGGAAGTCAACCAAAATTGGAATCCAGAATTGGTACATCTTAAAGTGACATATGCTGCCAATGGTATTGGAGAAGACCAACTTTATAATAAAGCTAGGAAGTTATTTCCTTCTGTCTTGGTATCTGCTGAAGATAAGACTATCGTTTGTGAAGTGTATTTAAGTGAATTGAACAATTTAGTAATAGTTAAACTTAATTAAGAATTCAATTTTAAAAGCGATTTCAATTTCAATTTGTATATTTTTAAAAACCACAGGAATCCACATTCGCCCTGAGATGAGTTTTTTTTTTATTATTTAATTCAGTTATTTTATGTTATTTAATTGGCGCCCAACTCTCTTACGTAAACTTGAGTTAGTCAAGAACTCACGAAATATTATCTTTACATAACTATTGCATTATTTAAAACTATTAGAAGGTATTTTCTAATCATATTAGATTTTATAAAAGAGGGAAGTTGAAAAGCATTTTCAAAGTTCAGTCATTTTAAATATCAATTTAATTATAAAATAATTATCTACAATCTAACAGCAATTATTCGTTATTTGAAAGTATTTGATGAAATTGAATATAAAAACAATATTTTATTTTTAAATAAGCCAAATTCACCGCATATATATTTATTTTGCTAGCCAATGTGAGAAAAGATCAAATTTTTCCTTTTATGCGAATTCATCGCAATATATATATATATATATATATATATATATATATATATATATATATATATATATATATATTTATTTAGAGTTCTATATCGAAAGTGACCCGCCTGTGAGTCTCAGTTGTGAAAAGGTTCAAGCTTCACAACAGTTAATTAGCTGGAGCAATTTTTTTATGGTAACTTAAGTGATTTATATTTTATATGTATCATCGCTGTGCTTTTACCGAAGTCTGTTGCTATATATTATGTTTGTACTTTCAATTTAAATCAAATTTCAATACTCTCAAATAACATACTGGAAGTTTTTCGCCCAAACAACAAAAACACCGGATTATTACATCATATTAAAGTGTTGCCCGAATGCGAGGCATTCCTATATAATTAATTTTATGCCCCTTTCAATATCATAATAATATGTATATGCAAAATTAAGTAATAGCAATTAGTACACTGCTTGTAATAAATACATTGATAAATTAAAATAAAAAAACGTACAATACGTAACAATCAGATTTTGATAGTAAAAACAAAAAGTTAATAATAAAGAAAATAAAATATATAACTAGATAAGAGAAATGTGTCTCAAGTGTGACACAATTTCTTTTTTAATATCATTAAAAAAGTTGCAAAAAAATTTAATATGGTTATACTTTTGGTTATAGGTTCGTACTATAGGCGAATTGTAAAAAGGATTCGGTTTTGAAAAAGAAGAAGTAAAAAGATAATCATTTCTAGTTACACGTATAGGAATGTTAAAATTTACCTGTTGCTATATTTTAATCTTAGAACTAACCACTCCAAAATGCCATTCTTTATAAAAACGTTTGCTTCATTCAAAAGTATAAAAGAATACCAATACAGTAGGTTCCAGTTATTTGAATCACTGGTTATGTGTATCAGCCACTTATATGAATCAAAGTATGAAAACCAAATCCCTATCCCTATTATTAAATGCAATCTTTTCCGTTTATTGGTATCAATAAACTCTATCTCCATTAATTATGGATTAACCTAAAAAGTAATACACCTTACATACAAATCTTGTTTTGTACATACTAACCCGTTTTTTTACTACATATTGTAATTCTTGGGGGTTGGGATTTTCCATTTGCCTACATTACCTGAACGTGCAGCTTGTAATGGTTAAACTAGGAACATTTGAGTTACTAAATACTAAACAGGTTGTTCTTGAACGTCAGTTTCAGTTGCCTTTTTGTGCATATCGACCATAAATATGTACTACCTATTTATTATGACTCTCACAGATTCTTTTTAAATCCCATAAGCATACATTTTATACAGGGGCTGCTTAATGGACTCAAAACGTCGTGTTCGAACGTGATTCTAATAAGCATACTGTATTACTTATTATAATCATAATTGCTACTACCGATTACCTGCGAACCAAGCTCCGGAAGCTATAAAGCTTATGTGGGAGGGAGGGGTGATTATTACTATTACACAGGCCCAATGTGCATCAGTATAATAAAGTAGAAAATACAAAAACTGCATTAGTTAGTAACAACCAATAATTTTCTAAAAATTGTATCACTTTGTTCGACTTAAATGTATGAAAAATGAAATAAAGAAAGGTGATCTAAAGACTTGTGAAAACTACAGAGGCATATCACTGTTAAGCATAGCAGAGATGTATGAACATATACTAACCCCTTGAAGAATCACAGCATGGATTTAGAACAGGTAGGGAAACCACTGATGCAATACGTATTTATAATCAATCAAATAATAATAATAATAATAATAATAAATGTTTATTTCCAAAAACACAAAAGTATAGGGTCGTCACAAGTAATAAATGAAAATGTATAGATACAATACACATAGTAATAATACTGAAAACGACATAATTTGACAAACAAAAAATGCAATAAATAACAACAATATTAAAAGCAGATAAAAGGTAATAGCATAGCATATATAATATAAACATTAGAATAAAAAATAATGAACAATCAAATACGACATAATTATGTATACATAGCAACATACACGAATACCAGGAAATATCACTTTGTTCTAAGTATTCTTCAAAAGTATAGAAGGGATGGTGTAGTAGATACTTTTTCAACGTTTTATTAAATTGTGTAGTCGTAAGTTCTTTTGTTTCGTGTGGTAATTTATTATAGAATTGAATACACCAATAGTTCACACTTTGCTGTGTCCTTTTCAGTCGATGGATTGGAATGATCAGTTCCTTTCTTCTTCTGGTAGTATAATCGTTTGGTCATAATCACATATTCCGGCGTTACATTATCTGTTGATTGATTCTTGATATTTTCACAATTTTGTGGAGTCTCCAAGTAGCTTGTGTTTTTTGGGATATTTCTTCGGTGGCTTCAAAATGTTTTTTTAAAAAATCGTCCAATATTTTGCTTTTTGTGCTTAAATTGGGTATTTTCTTATGGATTATAATTTCTATTAAATCTTCTTTTTTAATTTATTTAATTCTTTGCATATTTCGTTTAACGATGATGCCATACTGATGCTGTTAATATTGCAAAATTAGACAAAAAGATATTAAAACTATTTAACTATCTCCATATAATAATACAAAGGAAATAATAAATAAAGATAATAAATAGTAATGCGGATTATTTATATGTAATAATACAATAGGAAAGACTGGGACACACATTCGCGCTGGCGGTGCCTGTCGCAGCGGCTTTTCACTTATACACAAACATAGGAGAAAAAAGGCAACGGTCAGAAAAACAGATAATGCAATTACATAGGAGAATACTAGATTAATTATATATGAATTAAATATTGGATTAATTTATTTAGCAATAAAATATGTATGTTTTGTAAATAGGTTTTGTCTGTAAATATATTTATATAAAGTATGAATGTAAAGGTAAAAATTATAATGATACCACTGGTATGATATGATATCAAAACAAGTATACAATACACACAGTACTAGTAGAATTATAATTTTGAAAATAATTCTATTTATCAGGCAGTATCTAATAATATACTTTTAAAAACTCAATAAAAAATGCAGAATTCATGTTCTTACATCAGCCGATTGAAAGTAAACCATTAAAATTTTAAAGAAACCTCAAGAAATTACATTATTTCTGCGAGCTCACTTCACACACACGATAAACACTTGCAGATCCAACAATAAACACTTCCTCCATAAACACTTCCAAATACTGGAAAGAATGCTAGAAAATCCATGACAGTATATGCTTGTGCTTTATTGATATCTTAAAAGCTTTGGATTCGGTATGTAGACAAAAAAATCTGGAAAATACTTAGTGCAAGAAAAGTAAAGAATAACTTAATCCAGGAATCAAGTCTATACAAAAAACTACAAGTATTGTACACATGAAGAATGCAATGTCAAAAGTTTGAAACAACCATAGCAGTCAGGCAAGAAGAAACATTGAGCCCATGTCTATTTCTAATCTTAATGAATCTAATTAAGAAGTATAACAACAGAACAAAGAAGGCAAAGTGGGGATATTATAATATGGCAGTAGTGCTGGCATTTGCAGATGACCTGGTCCTACTAGTGAATAGTGGCTGACCTATAACTTGGCTTACATATTTGGAATGAAGAATAATTAAAAAAGCATAACTTAGTAATAAATATGAAAAAGACAAAACTTTGGCAATTGCAAACATATGTGACAACCTCAGTGGCGTGCGGTGAGAATTTAGGCTAGGGAAGCAACCACGATTTTAATTTTAATATACCTAGGTACAGGCGCGGATTCACGGGGGTGAAATTCCCCTCCCAAATTTAGAAATAAGTATACATAGAAGACAAACAAATAATGTTTGTTTAATTATTATTTATTAAAACAATTATTTTTCCAAAAGTTTTCCCCTCAAAATACTTCTATGGATCCGCCCCTGCTAGGTACAATAAAAAACAGTGTTATAATTATTAAGATTAAAAGTTTTTCAAAGAAGAACTTTTACACTTTATACTTACAGAATTTGTTGACTATTATTTTTTATTTTATAAAAACTGCTATGTATTTATACTGCAACTCGATTTTCCGGTCTTAGCAAAAGACCGATGCAGGTTTTAATCTTTGTTGTTAAATTTGAAAGTTCTGGTTTTGATCCGCCTTTCTTAATAATTTGTAATTTCTCTCCTAAACTGTATGCAGAAAATTCTTTATTAATAATTTACAAGCTGAACAAAAAATCGCCCCGATTCGGATGTATCGGAAGTACTCGAACCTTCCACCGAAGCAGCTGAATTTGCAGTCGTAACGATAAAGCAATTTTAAATTTGCATACAGAGCAAACTAAACAGAATTATTAGTCTTTAAAAGAAATCCTACTTATATAAATTGAAATAATAAAATGTGACAAAATACAGTCTCATTCGCAGATTTACATTACTTAAGTAACATTAAATTTAACAAACACTAAATCGAACAAATAACCAAATTATAATAAAAACATTTGGGCATGAAGCACACTAAAAATAATGGCCAAACAATGCTAACAACACCTCTGTATCGCCACGCCCGCTGATCCACGCCAAGGCTAAGAGAAGCGCGGTTATAAGCAACGAAGTGAGTGCTTATATGCAGTGTATGTAACACATTTGAATCGGTATTACCTTTCCGTGCAAATTTAATGAGCCTAATTTAAAATAGAACTCTAAATAATTATGCTTTTTGTTGTACGGATTTGATATTAAGGTTTAAGTTGATTAAAAATATTACAAATTTAAATAAACGATAACCATAATTTTTTTTAAAAATATTTTTGTTAGCATTGGTTTTTATTTTTAATAAATTCTTAAGGGAAGCATTGCTTCTTCCATGGACCGCACGCCACTGGACAACCTATTGCAGCAGATGGGAAGATAGATGTAGAAATTGAAGAGAGAGTTAAAGCAACTGTAACGGGTTATTTTAATTTTGATTATTTCTTGTATTTTAAAATACTATTCCTCAACCCGGTCCTGTATTTTCTAAAATTTCCTAATAGATTATTTTAACATTTTTAGGCGAGAAAATATTTTCAATTGAAATCCGGTTATCTTTTTTATTTCGGCAGATGTGTAGGAACAACGAGTGCATAGGGCATTCGAGCATTGAGTCTTGAACGCAGATTATCGTTATTTAGGTGAACACTTGTGAATTGTGTTGATTTTGTTTAGTAAATTATAATTACACCTCGCAGTTTTGTGCAATTAAATTAATAACAATTTAAATTGTTATTTGAATAATTCTGTTGTGGTGGATTCTAGTGCATCCAATCCCGAAACGTATTTTCAATCCCGGTATTTCAGGATTGAAATTTTCGGATCCCAGAATCCCGGGATTGTATATATGCAAAATATTTAAAATAACACTCAAAATATTATATTAAAGTATTAGTTTCATAAATGAGGAAAGCCCAAATTAGCACGAACAAAGATATTATAGGTGGACCGTACCAAATTTTAGCATATGCGGATGATGTGGTAATAATGTCCAGAACAAAAGAACAATTGAAGGGATTAATAAAGAGTTTGGAAAGAGGAGCGCAAGAGGCAGGACTACAAATCAACGCAAAGAAATCACATTACATGATAATGGGGAATACAATACAGAGTGAAAACCAAGAGCTAAGTGTAACAACAACAAAAGAAAAGTTAACTTTTAAATTAACAAACAGTCTGACTTACTTGGGGGTGGAGATAAACAGTGAAGGGAGACAGGAAACAGAAATAAAGAAAAGAATGTTGAGTGCCTCAAAGTGTGTGGGTTCCCTAAACCGTTATATAGTTAATAAAAGTGTTCCAAGACCGGCTAAAATTCGTTTGTACAAAACAGTCGTAAGACCTATTTTAACATATGCCAGCGAAACATGGGTAATAACGAAAGCAGTTGAAAATAGACTACAAGCGTGAGAGAGAAAAATATTTAGAAGAATTTTTGGCGGTATAAAAGAGGAACAAACATGGCGGAAAAGAACAAATAAGGAATTAGAAGAGCTATATAAAGAACCAACTATCACCACAGTACTAAAACAAAATAGGTTGAGATGGCTTGGACACGTTAAGAGAAGAGGAAAAGAAGAGCCTATACGAAAAGTGTTAGAACAGGAACTGGAAGGAGGACAAAAAGTAGGAAGACCCAAGAAAACGTGGAAGCAGCAAATAGAGGAGGACCTAAAAGATGCAGAATTAAGAAACTGGAAAACAGAAATTCAAGACAGAAGAATATGGAGAAAGAAAATAGAAGCCATAGGCCAAATTGGCCTCTAGTGCTGTTTTATATATTTATATATTAGTTTCATAAGACACGTTTTTAGCGCACGCGTCTAAGTTTAGAAAACGAGTTTTCTAAAGGCCAACTGCGCTAAAACGTCTTACGAAACGAATACTTTATACTACTTTTTCTGTTTGGGTGTCCGAATAAAGCCATTTGAATACGCAGTTTGCGTGTCCAAAAGAATACTGGAAACAGTAGCAGTTTATTTTTTAAAGTTGATATCACTGTTGAACAACTGTTCTTAAAACGTCAAACTTATTTACGTTGTAAATTTTGGAAAACAAATTCAGAACTAGAATTTTCAGTGTTGCCAATTCTCAATAAACGTTTCCCTAACAAAATTTAAACTAAGTTATTACTTTTTAAATAATTATAAAATAACGCACATAGAAAAAACAGTATAAAGTATTCGTTTACTTTTTTACTTAGTTTTGAATAAAATTTGTTAAGGATACTTTGTTAAGTAGTTTTACAGTTGACGACACTGAAAATTCTAATTCAGCATTTGTTTTTCAAATTTACAGCATTAATAAGTTGACATTTGCAACAACAACAGCTGTTCAACACTGATATAAAATAAAGTATTCAAAATAAATCTCTTTTGGACACGCAAATAGAAAAAATTATTTAAGATTTTACATATTAATTATCAGAAAATATGGAAAAATCATCATCAGTCAAAAAATATAAAAATAAAATAGAAACAAATTATTAAAAAACCATAAAAACACCAGTTCGTTTAAGATGTTTGCTAAATTAAGAGCGCTGTAGCTCAGCTGATCAAGGCATGGAAAGCCACCAATACACCCCTCACCATCAACAAACTCAATAATTAAGAAAAGACGTTTGCTGTATTATGGCATCTTTCTTCCTCTTTAAATTATCGAGTGCTGAAGACGCGTAACGTTTAGTATACATATGTACTTTAGGTCATTAGGTGGCAGCATCCTCCTTATTGAATTAAAATGCTAGGTAATAGTTCTTCCAGGTTACCATAAAATATTGAAAAAATAGAAAAAGCAAAACAGACAAATTATAAAAAGAACCTTTTAATACATACTACTTTATTTAAGTTGTAATAAGAACCTAACAAAAAGTATTGTAAAATATCTTTTTTTTGCATATTGATGACGAAATCTCATTTTCTTAATCATAGTTTTAAACATAAAGTGATTTAACTTTTTTGCATATTGATTATGAAAGTTTTTTTAACGAAAAATCCTAATGAAAGTAGCACCTTTTTTAATTATGTTTGTAAAAAACAAACTTCAATCTCCTTGGAGATTATTGTCAAAGAATAATATGTTTTCCTGATTTTTTTAAATTTTGCATAAATCCTTTTAAGACAAATTTCTCAGCTTACAATACCTATGCAAAAAAGTGTCGTGTACAGCACGTTATGAAAGTCTCTTTTTGTTTAAAGTATGATTTTCATAATTAGGTGCACTGTTATAACTATTTAAATGATTATTATTTTATTTTACATCTTTATCTCGTTGGAATTCGCTGTAGGTGACTATAGTGACTATCAAGGACTACTATATATGTACTTTATTTGGTTACTTTTAGTTATATAGTAGGCAAGTTTTTTGAAATCAATCGTAAACAAAAAAATTATAATTATCATTTGACAGTTGTAAATTCTAAAGCTTTTTAACCAAATTTCGCGTTACAATCAATCTAATCATCATATCAATCTGCAAGAAAGTTACAGCACATATGAAAAATTTGTTTCACTCGTTTAAACTAAAACAAAAAATATGTTCGTACAAAAGCCATAATGAGCTTGTCAATCGAAATATTATTGTTTCTATTCACAGTGATTCTATGTTGATTGACCAATCAACAATTATTATTATTTATATTTACTAATCCTGAAACTGCATTTTGAGTACTATTGCCACTAACTGGTATCATAATGATCTAGAACAGCAATGCTAATATGATGCTATTTTTCAACGTTTTTTCTAATAAAGAAAAATAACCATATGAGCCTTGCTGTCCGATATAGATAGTTATGAAACCAATAGTACATACAGTGTGTCCCCAAATGCGGTTCTCAGGAGGAAAACTTTTATTATTAATTTTATGACAAAAAGACATTCTTTATAAAAGTTTTTGCTTGATTTAAAACTACTTAAAAGTATAACGAAATTTTAATATTAGGTACTTAGAATAAAGTAGAAAATAAAAAAATGCATTATTTCTTAAAGAAAAGACAACTAAGTTCAATATTCTTCAAAAAATAAAATCTCGTTGCTTGAATAAATCGTATGTAAAATGAAATAAGGTAATATTTCTCAATATTATTAAAATTGCTATTTGATTGTTACTGCATTGATTCAAGCAAGACATCATAATAAAAAATATAGTAAATACAGACTTACATTGGTCGTTTTTTTCCTTAGAAAAAAATGCATTTTCTTAAATTTTTTATTTTATTATAAGTAATATAAAAATTCCGTTATACTTTTTAGTAATCTTGAATCAAGCAAAAATTTTCATAGAGAATGACTTTGTTATAAAATTAATAATAAAAAAGTTTTTCTTCTTGTGTACCGCACCTGGGGGTACACTATGTGTGTGGTTGGTACAAATACGGGTAAACTGTTGTGTTGTGTCATGTATTCCATTCTCAAAATGAACTTGGTAGAGGTAGTTTGCTTCGCGATTGTAGCTTTAGACACCGAGAAAATCAAAACGCAAGATATTGGGTTCATCCAATAACCTGCCAACGCTTACTGGAGGGTCAGTTTCAACTCTACGAGGAGTTGAGAGTTTTTTGGGATTCCATAGAATGAGCATCACAAGTTTTGACGAAGTATTAAACATTACTGGATCTTCTATAAGCAATAAATAAATACATTTTTGATGCAGTCACATTGTTCCACAATGTTCGAAGAGATTTTCAAACACAGTAATAATGAGTGTCCAAGCGAAGTTCCTTGCCTATGTAATCATCTAGTGCGCACACGAGATATTCAAATCCAGGTGTGTCGGCCAACAGTTCAGTCGTATTCTGGTTTCTGACAAGATTCAACAGGAAAGTTGAGTAAATGTGCGCATCTCCGTATGTTGCAACTATCTCACTCGGTCGACTAAACTGTTAGAGGAAAAAAGTTCATAGTGCACGCTAGCCCTAATTATTATGGATATGATTGTATTGATAAACGTATATTACTTATATGGTAATTAATCTTCGATTAGGATTAATCGAAGCTAGTGCAAATGTCCATAAATATTCGGCATTAGAGTTTTTGTATTGTGTGATAACACTAAAAGACTTTAATCTTAAAATCGACCTTTCTTATTTCTTGACATTCTTTAATAATACTTTTATAATTTTGTACACAACTTCTGTCACACATTTTATGCTAAAATAAAGTATTTGTATTGTAAACCTTAGTACATATGCTTTACAAACTGGAATGGACTTTCAACAGGTAATGCGACTCAGTGACTGAGTGGTAATTCAAAATTACTGTCCAACTATATGACATCCTACAGTTCTTTTCAAAATATTCGAATCTCGTCGCTTCTCTCTCGCCTTCATCGCTTCACCTATATGTTAGTTATTATCAAATATTACCAAATGTCTTGACAAGACGCTACCACATATTCCTGAGACCAAAATAGGACGATTTAACTAAACTTACCTCTATCCAAAAGTGCTTCGTAAAGGTGCTATTGAACGTCAAAGATCTTCAAAAAATTGGGTCATCCACATGTAAAGAAGCTCAGATTTTTTAACGGTTTGGTCAATATTTTTCAAACTTTTTCTACAGATGGATATTCTAATTTCTAACATTTTTTTGTCTGTTGTTGGATTTTGCTATCTGCCATAGTTTAGGCAAGAAAAATTAATTTGATTTGCATGTCATGCACTGCAGCCATAATGTATCTAATTTAAAGTGTGTTAGCGTTCAAGAAAAGTTAATAAAACACTAACTATCTTACTTGGTAAATCTAATGCAAACACACAGAAAATGTTCAGGGTGGCTACCATTTACATGCATACAAAAATAAATACGACATAAAGAATTAAACTATACTCTTTCATCATTTCGGCATCGTCTTTTAGTCGTTTAGTGTGTCGTATTTTGAATTCGTCTCCACAATTCCTCTTCCGTATTTACAGGTCTGGAGAATACCATGGGTTTTAAAGCTCCCCATAAAAAATAATCCATAGACATCATATCAGGAGATCGAGGTGGCCAGTTTACGAGAACATGATTTCCCTTACCGATCCATCTATTCGGATATAGTTGATTTAGATGGTTGCGGATAATAAATGTGAAATGAAGGCGTGCCCCACCATGCATGAAAACATATCTCAGCAAAGTTTTAACTAACTATAATGTATGGCAGCAGTGAATAGCAAGCAAATCAAATTCTTTTTGCCTAAACTATGATAGACAGCAAGATGGAACAACAGACAAAAAATGTTGGAAATTAGAATATCCATCTGTAGAAAAAGTTTGAAAAATATTGACCAAACCGTTAAAAAAAACTTGAGCTCCTTTACATGTAGATGATCTTACGTAACACCCACTATTAAAAAAATGTTGTCAAAAAACTAGTTTTTCAGTACATACTCTCATCTTGCGCAAAAGCAATATTTTGTTATTTAGAAAAATATAAATTTTTTCAAGATCTTTGACATTCGATAGCGCATTAACGAAGCACTTTTGGATAGAGGTAAGTTTGGTTAAATCGTCCTAGTTTGGTCTCAGGAATATGTCTTAGCATTTTGTACAGACCTTTTAGAGACACCCTATATAAAAGTAAGTCTCAAGAGAAACACTTCAACTTCTCAAAAAATCTTCATGTTATGTTCTACCAGAATAGAAGAACATAAACTAATATATTAGCATAGCAAAATCATAGATTCCATATAATCAGTATATAAGGGAAATTAATATGTTTATGCACAGATACATTATAATTAGCCTAATATTGCTAGACTCATCTAAACATAACCGTCTCTTTATGGCCCAAGGGCATCTTTATGGTCCAACGGTCCATAAAGAAACGTCAATTAAATGTCAGATCTGTTTGTTGTAGAACTTGATTGGTTCTTAATATAATTTGTAAACTTATCACCAATAAAAATAAACTGAAATTAAAAATTTTGGAATAGTAACTATAGTAACGTACTTCGTATAAGCACATAAGTATACGCACAGCGGTTTGATGTACCTACGTACTGATTTAATTATATTTTTTACACAACAATAGATTTGAGATAAAAACCTAATCTGTGCATAAAATAGTGTAGGTATAGCGGGCATAACTTGCTTTTATGACCCTACAGCCTTTTCCTAGCCCTGGGCTAAAGGTAAGTACTCACAGCAGCGGATGTCATACGATTGGTCAGTTTGAGTCAAATCGACTCAAACCGACCAATCGTATGACATCCGCCTGCGGATCCATTGCTGTGGGTACTTTCCTTAACGCCTCGGGCTAGAAATAACGCTTCTGGCCATAAGTTTCTTTATGGCCTTAATACATAAATAACTATTAATTGCTAATCGTTTTATGGACAGGTTTTTAGATTTAAAACTTGTAAAATAATACCTCCTTGCAGTAAAATGCAATAATAAAATGCATAAAAAATAAAAATCGAGAATTTATTTTAGAAAAGTATTAGATATTCTGCGACATAGACAACATTTTTTAAAAGATTTTGTTGAAAACCGCATGTTTCTATCTCAATTTATAACCATGTTATAGGTAAATTGCTTATACGATGGGCACCAGGAGTAGAAAAATTATAGTTTTTAAATAAACTAATACCCATTGCACCTTGTGGGTAGTGACTTATAATTTATCGTTTTATTGAATCTTCGAAAGTGTCCATCGTTTTCTTTTAATGGAGTTAAATGTTAATACATAGGGTTGAATAAAAGCTTTTAACTTCTCCGCGAAATAATTTAAAACATAATAAATTTTAAAGTTGACTGCAAAAATATGTATTATTAGGAAGAAGAAAAATTTTTTTAAACAATCCATGTTTAAATATATAAAGAAAATTAAAACTACTACATGATCAGGAAATAGAATAATCTGATATCTTGTATTTCTTTCTCTTTTTAAAGTTTTTTCTCATGATTTTTATAATTAAAGAAAATTAAGAAAAATTCATGAGAAGTGCAAGTCTTCTACAACTTGCTAATAACAAAACATAGACTGTTCAAAAAATGTTTCTTGTTCCTAATAAATATTTTGGTTTTAAAATGTTTTGGGAATGACTTCATCTTAAGTAAGCCGAAACTGCAGTCAACTCTAAAATTTATTGTTTTAAATATATTTCGTGGAGACGAGACTAAATACTTTTATTCGACCCTATTAATTTACTCTCACTTTACGTTTAATAAATGTTTTCATTTGCTGTTAATAGTAGTTAATTCGTATATTATGCTCAAGTACCGAGATCGTAAAATTATGGCTAAAAAGGAGTTTTTTGCGTCTAAATTAAAAAAGATTATGATTGCAAGTAAAAGCAGGAACAAAATACTTAGATGTTTTTAAATAAAATCTTTAAACTGCAGTTATTGTTTGATATTACATTTATATAACTGTTATGAATTAACTAACAAAAGGTGATCCTGCAACTAACCACATTTAAATTATCGCTTAAGCTGCCAACGCCAAATCTTCATGTCCAGTGTTGCCACATAAAATTAACCCGAGTTTAGTTTTGAAATATAATAGGATGGCGCCACTTTATTGAGCGCTTAAGAAATTTATGGGAATTACTTACTATTTAATTGTTAAAAGGTTTCTGATCAAAATTTTCCGCTCGAAAATTATAAAATGAATACCTTCATGTGGCAAAATGTCATAAAGTCAAAAATATTTAAAAATAAGCAAAATAAAAATTAAAAATTTAATAAAAATTTTCTTTAGATATTTTGCCACAAAGAAAATTTTTTAACATTTTGTTAAAAATCGCATCTTTCTATCTCAATTTTTAACGATGTGATAGGTAATTTGCTGATACGGCGCGTAGAGAGCGCTCTTAAAACGGATTTTCGTGAAACGTTTCTGGCTGTGGACAATCTCCTCTCGGGTTCTACACTGGTAGATAGATCAAATCATATATTATTTGAAAGTTTTGTTCATGAAATCCACCCTTTTCGAATAAGTCCATTTCGCGAGGAAGAGTCTCATTTAAATTTTGTTTGTTTATAGAGTTTGCACCATACTCTCATTTAGGGTTTTATGTAACTTTTTTCAAGACTTCCTTAGCGGGCATTTTCAAACATTCTTCATCTTCATCATTTTCTTCTTCCCTGCCTTTTTGGTGGGTATCTTTCGAAATATTTTCAGTGTTTTGTAACCTCTCTATAGGTCGAAATAGTATTGCACAAATAGGGGAAAGTCCCGCATTTTAAACAACTAATAATAATAAATCACTTCGCTTAGTTCTCACTGCTGCCACGTTTGAATGGGAATCTAATTGAATTTTTATAATCCCGGGATTTAATGTGGTATAATCCCGGGATTAACGGGACTGAAAAATGCTCGAGATCCCGGGATTTCGGGATCCCGGGATTGGATGCCCTAGTGGATTCCTAAGAAATGGGGTTTTTCATATCAACACAGTTTTAAATTTAGTTGGAGCTAAATTCGACGTTGTCGGTTCTTATTCGCATTTTTATGTTCCCAAAGATTTCGCTTGTTTTCAAGCACTAAGCCTTCTCCAACAAGGTAAAACTTTTCTTTAATTTACTATAAATTAATTACTTTTATTACGACCAATCAATTATTTTAAGGCTTTTAAACATGAAACTTCTACTTTAAATCTGAAAAATTTTATTTTCTTTCTACATAGAAATTTTCAAAAAATGTTTTCTGAAAAACTACGTGTACGATTTTTTGATATTTTACTAAAAGAAAATATGCTCTTCACAGTGGACATCTTAAAAAAAGGAAAACGTTCTAGGACTTTGTTTTAAGATTTCTCAAAAAGTTCTAAAAGTCTTAGAACCAAGTTTAAGAACTTTTTTCAGAAACATTTTTATACGCGCATTTAGAACTCACTCTTAGCTTTAAATAGGCCCCAAGGTCATTAAAATCGGATAAGCGGTTGCCGAGATATAATTTTTGAAAAACACATACTTAAATTTAATATAACGGGATTTAACCGGAAACGCGTCTTCAGAATTTTTTCAGATTTTCATCTATTCACAAAAACGCGTCGATTGATATATAACTCGGCTAGGAAAGCTTTTACACATTCTATTGCGCACACCTTGTGTAATGTGATTATTTTACGTTTCGGAAATTTAAATAATAAATCTTTTTTCAAATTAAGGTGTTTTATTTGCAGAAGTAAAAATAAATAGATCCTTAAGACATCAATAGAACGTCATTTAAATGATTATATGAGGTTTTGACATAAAACAACGTCTTTTTTACGTCGTAAAATGTCTTTGAGCTGTGACATTTACCCGTCTTGTTAACATCATTATAACGTCACTTCAAAGGTGAAAACGACGTAATGACTGACCAATAATAAACGTTAAAATGACGTCAGTCTGCTTACTGGGACGCCGTTGATTTTCCAACGAATATTATGCTAATATAAAGTACATAATGCTATAATAAAAAACTATACATATATAATTAAAACTATATCATGTATTTTCTTTGAACACGCCTGCCATTTGTTTAATGTTATTTTGAAAAATGGCCAACTTATGATTTTAATAGAATTTATTTGAGCAAAAAAAAAATTGGGGCTTATTATTAATTACGAAGAAAGGCATTGCTAATTATGAATCAAGCCTGATTATTTTAAATTATAGTTACAATGGTACATGTTATGATCCTATTGACATTATTATTAAGGGAAATGGGAGCGTTGTTCTGTTCATATACAGGGTGTCTCATAGCCCCTGCACCAGACTTTACCAGCGCATTTCTGATGGCATTTGGAACAAAAAATCTTCAAAATTTTTAATAATTTTGACTGACGTTTTTATAAAAGTACGTATAAAATTATAACGCACTCATGGTGATATTGATATCATTAATAAAAAATAAAGTTAACTGTATATGTAAGGGTGTCACGCCTAAATATCACAGACGTAATATCATCCGACGAAATATCACGTTTAAAATATCACAAAACAAAATATCCCAAGAATAGAATATAATAAAAAATATCTCAAGAACAAAATATCACATAACGAGATATGCTAATAGTTTCAATAAAATTTTATTTTTAGTAAAATTTTATATTTAATAATTAATTATTCGATATACGGACTCTTCTGAACCCAGGTAAACCAATGACACCGAGTTGTAGAGGGTAACTCAGAGAACAAATAAGAAAATAAAAATAATAAGAAAAACAATGTTAAAATCGCTATTTTGAGGTTAGAATGTTATGATGTTAGGTTACAGTTAGTAAAAAAGTTGGCTGTATTTACGTGAAAATGGCGTAAAAATGGTGTTTGTGTCATATGACAGGAAGATTTTATAATTTTTACCTGTTTTTATGATGTCTTTTCAACGAAAATCCGTAGCGCTTGGTATTTCCGTATGTATGAATGTACGATCGGGGTCGGTATATCGAATAATTACCTAATAATATTTACTTCCGGGTGTACATGGAAGTTAAAAGTTTGCTTTAGGACAACATTATATAGATGTCTCCAATTCTAATTGTTACTATTAATGTAAATTCGAGATTTACATATAGAGAAGCAACAGGTACAGAGGTTCAGGGTTTCAGATAATGCCTCCCATACTGAGGAGCAGGGACTGGAACAGGAACCCAAAAGAACCGAAATCGGAACCCTTACTAAAATTCGTGTTAATGTTAAGACGAGAACCGGTATTTTTGGTTCCACATTTCGGTTCTACTGGTAAATAAAAAAAGTAGTTCAATATTCTCCCAACAGCGCTACCATAACCATTTCTTACTAAGTTGATGTTGATACTAGATCCATTTCCACTACTAATTGACCAATAGCAGTGTGTGAATTGACTAAAAAAGTGTTACGTCACATTTTATATTGGTAGCCCTGAATATTTCCAAACAAATTTCATCTTGAAAAGAATCTACAATATTAACCACGTTCGGTACTTCACATCTGTTTACTCCAACAGCTCAGTTTCTATGGTATCCATTGTTGTAAATAATTGTAACTATAGCACTAGAGTTTCCCGAGTAAAAAGAGTTGAAATAGCGAAGAGCAAATATATTTATCAATTATCACCTATATTATAAGCAATACTTTAACCTAACATGCATCGACTGTCAGTTATCAAGGTCATATTTGTTTGGAGATATATACCAACATAAAATGTGACGTCATTACTTTTTCTTCCGGAACCCTTATGGAACCTAAAAAAATCCTGGAACCGGAACCTTAATGTTTAAATTAAAATTGGAATCGGAACCGAAACCTTTATTTCGAATTTTCAAAAACCGGAACTGGAACCTATATTTGTAAAAGGTTCCAGTCTCTGCTGAGGAGCCCAAAGTGAGGGCGAAACCATTGTCTAAGGGTGTTTTTTAGGGTGTGAAATTATAAGATTTAATTTTATATGTTTAAATAATTTATTTTAAAGCAAAAAGAGAAAATTTTATTTTTAATAAAATATTATAGTATATATTAATATAATAGGAAATATCACATGAAAAAATATCTTAAAGTTAGTAAGAACTCCTGTGATACTGTATTTAATATCGAGGGATATATTTAATTACAATGTTAAGTTAGGTTTAAGGAAATATGGTTTGTACGCATACTATAATTACAGTTGTAAATAAGAACGTAAATGTAATTATTTGTATACGAGTATTTAAATGTCGATAGAGGTTTTTTACTGAGTAAAATAAATTATTATTACATTTTAAACATAATGGTGATATTTTATATTAGGATATTTTTTCATAAGATATTCTGTCCTTAGGATATTTTTGCATGTGATATATTAGCATGTGGTATTTTGACTATGATATATTGTCGTGTGATATTATGACTGTGATATTTAGACATGTAACCTATGTAAGTGCAAGGTTTGAAATTTTAAAGCCAGATAAACATGATGAAATCACATATTACGGTGTATTTTTCTAGTCCAAACCCACCATTTTCAAGCGCCCAATTGTGTTACATTGTACTATTGCAAATTAAATCGTTTCACTTTGTTGACGGTGGTTTTGATTTACTAAAATGAACGCATCAAATGATGACTAATTGTAATATAAAACGTAAATATACAAAATCTCACTCTTACTAATTAAAAAACATCTTTTTTCTTTTACTAATAGTAGTAAAAGCATTTACTTCAGTTTACGCATACATCCGAGTTCACATCCCGATTGTAAATAATTATTAAACTAAACACAGGTAATGTGTATGTGGAACACAAAACGGGGATTCCTACACTATTGGCCAGTACTGCCGCCAAAGTAAAAATTTTAATAAAATAAGTCCATAAATATGTTTATGTATGTATGTAAATATGCATATATCAAAAATTAATAAAAGTCACATTGGTTTTTTTCTTAAACACCAATTGATTTAAACTTGCCAACCCTGGGTAAAATCTTGAGAAAATCGATTTTGTACATTCAATTTTTACAAATCATTTCATTTAACAAAATTTAAGGTACTGTTTCACAGGCTGTTAAGAAGGTTTGGAACTAGTGCTATAAAAAATACTGAACTTTATCTAAAATTTTTCAAAGATTAGTTGAATAACAATTAAAATTCCGTTGGAAAATTTGATATTAAGAGTAGAAACAAATGCAAGGCAAATTCATATTAACGATTAATTCGGATTACTGGATATTCGAATAAAAACATTGCTTTAGGCCATCGTACCCAGTGTTGGGACCATTGATTGAAGATTTAATTGTGACATTTCAATTGCAATTAATTTAACTGCAATTAACCTCTTAATTGCAGACTGCAACTAAATTTAATTGCAATTAAACTTAGTTTCAACTAATATGTCAATTGCAATTAAAAATCACAACTAAAATTGTTACAATTAAATACTATTTATGAAAGTTTTAATGTAAATAAAAAAAATAACTATGAAGGTCATTCTAGTATTGTACTAACAGCAGATCGCATTTCAACCTTGGTCCCAGACCTAAACAAACCCTAATAGAGCAATTGAAATAGTTTTATATGCATGTATATTGTAATATTGGGTGCACAAATAAACTTTGTAAACTATTAAAAATGTGTTATCTGCACAATCTCTATAACAATATAAATCGTAAAATGCTTTTAATAAGAAATAGCATAATATGTTGTTTGTTGTCTGAAAACGTAATGTCGCAGCTGTAGTTACAAATAAAAAACATCTCATTTCTTAAGGGATGCATTATTAATTTATTATACAGCAATATCCCATTTTTCTAATAAATATCAGGTTATCATACTGAAAATCAATTGTTAATTGTAACGACAAATCAATTAATAATTTTAACTAACAATTAATCAATTGTGAATTGTCGGAGCAACTAACAATTAATTAATTGTTAATTGCAATTGACAATTAACAATTAATTAATTGTAATCATGCAAAATAAAAAATATTCACAATTAATTAATTGTCAATTAACAATTAAAGTTTTAATTGTCAATTGTCAGTAAGATTTAATTTTGCCCAACACTGATCGTACCTTATTATAAAGAACTTAACTTATACTATAATTTACTGATTTTACTACAAAACTTTCATTTCTAATTAAAAAAAATCAGTAATGTTTTTGTTTTAAAAGCTTTCTTTCTCTTTTCTCCTCCATAGCGTCTGCTTGCATTTCTTCATCTTAATTTCAGTATTCTTCGATTTTCGGTACCTTTGTCAATAGACGAGACGTATTCTAGCATTTTAGTTTTGTTTTTCTTTCGTGAACTGTAGGTGAAGATCGGCGACTGTTGATTTACCAACGTCATGATTTACATCAATCTTTAAAACACATTTTGACATGTTTTAAATGAGATATGGACTCATCGTAAACCAATTGTGCATAACAAAATTTAAAAAAGTTTTAAGGTAGATAAGGTAGGTTATGTCATTACATAAACACTTTCGGCAAAACTGCAACATCAAAACATTTAGGGTGCCTTTGTGATGCTATCAGTTACTATATTCAAGATTTTTATTATCTATATTAAATAATAATAAAAGTGTTTGTTAATCTTCATAGAATTTTTCTACACCAGACGGGTTGTAACAACTCATTTATAATATTCACCTTTCCATTCCCCAAGAATGTTACATATTCAATTTTAGTATGTACTATTGCAATATAAATAATTGGTGCAATTGAATTATAAAGTAGGCGAGTTTTTAAGAATTCCCACATATTACTCCGAAGGAAGAGTGTACTATGGAGAAAATCCTATTTAAACAGGAAAAACCTACTGTGCCAATTATCTTGCAATAATACATAGAACTTTCTTGTTCAAATTAAAGATATTTGTTCGAATTAAAGGGAATTTTGGATTAAAGAGGTTTGTTCGGATTATAGCTCGTAATTGTTGTTGTTCAGATTACTAGATGTTCGGTTAACAGTGTGTTCGGATTATGGATTTCTATTTACTAGGTAAATTTTTTTTTATTAGCTAAAAAATAAAACGATCGACATACTTAACAACAACGCTTATAATGGTATAGGTATATATTTAGTGACGTATCACATTTGTATAAAAAGGAGCATGCGAATATATCAAATTTTTATTCTAAATCCATATGAATATTGTAGTACATAGAGTAACGGAGTGTATAGAGTATTTTTATGCTGTATTAAATTAATTTTATTTTAAATGCAGAGTAATATTATGTTGGATGTTTTTTGTTTGATAACATTTTATACCAAAATACAGTGAAGTCGCGCTAATTCGGACCAATTAAAACAGGGGCAATCCGAATCATCGCGGTTTTCGGATTACCGCGTCTGTAGACTTACAATGCTTTATTTGTAAATAAATGCATTTAAAACATTCTGCAAAACATTTATTTAAAAAAAAACTACAAAAATATTTACGCAAAAACTGTTTTAAAATCACAAGAAATAATATTCTGTATTTAATATATTTATGTTAATATATCGTTAACCAAAAAAGGCGGTGATTTTTACTTGCTTCCTGTTTTTTGAACTTAATAATATGTTAGATAGATTTTTCTTTTAAACCTTCCGGCATCACAATTGTTTCAAGTTTTCTACTACCCATTGCTAAGCCACCGCTTTGCAACTATTTCTTAAAGATATTCACTGCGTGCGAATCATTGAACAGCTTTTCTTCCACGATTTTTAACACACAAATTGTCTTTTTAAAATTAAGTATTCAATCTTTACTCGCCCTGACGTCATCGTTTTGAAACCATCTTTAATAAAGTCACAGTAGCGTGCAGAGTATACGAATCAGTGGAACCATAGCTTACGAGCGCATACATTGCATCGTGACTGCTTCCACTGTTTCGTATGCACAGCACACTGCTGGATAATGATGCTTTGTCTATTCGTCCAAAATTTCGGCGGATATCGGCGACATATCAAAAACCATCCAAACCCAACAAATCCAGGTTTTAAAGTTTTTTTTAACGTTGTTATATGATCCTTCAGATTTTGTAACAAATCTGGAAATGTATAATATTTAAAGTTACAATGCTGCCTTTAAACATTTAACAATTTTTAAATTTACCAGAAAATCCTTTTATGTATGGCGGAGATACATAAAGTCGTAATTCGTAAAAGAAGTATCAATTCTTTTTTAACTTATAAACCTTTGTAACTAATACGAATTGTGAAGTTGCAATGTAACCACTTCTAAAAAATACGTGCCTTTTTATGATAAGAATTTGCCAGACAAATATTATAACGTAAACATAAATAAAATAAAATCATTTATTTTATCTACAACGGTAGTTTTGTATCAAATTACATCTGAATATCCATTGCATTCGTTACTATAAACAAAACTTGATGAATAGAAACAATTAATTTTAAAGTTCGGATTAACAAAACCTTTAAATCCAGATTACAATAAACCCAATGTAAACAAATTGCTGGTCCGGATTATAGTGGTATTCGGATTAACGTAGATTCGGATCAACGAGACTTCACTTTACTTTTTATTTTATTTTTTTAATCAAAAACAGAACCCTGACTTTGATTTTGACTTTGTATAAATTTCCCTTTTCATTTATATTAATTTACAGGTCTACACAACATTTTTATTAAGGTTATAAAAACACGTGTTTTCTTCTACAATACGTTGCAGTCGGTAACAAACGCATACTAATATATGTTTTGTATCTGTATGTTTACAGTTAACAATTTTTTTCTTTTTCCCCTCACCGCACTTCCTCAGGTCAAGATTGTACCAACCGTCCTTAAACTATGTATATGTATGTTAATTGAAAATAAAACTTGAAAATATATATAATTATAAATATTATGTTTATAAAAAGATTCAAGATTTTTTTAAACTAGTATTAGAACTTGGGTTTTGTAATACAAATCGATAAAATTAAAATTGAATTAAAAAATTGTTTGGAACCAAGTTTTATATTTAGTAAATGTAGTGACCTTCTTTTGACACCAACAATAACTAAAAATCCAAAGAAAATTGATTTCCAATTATTTGTCTCCTGATCTTTTCATCTATTAAAATGAAACAAAAAGCAAAGTGAAGTATGATTAATAAGCTACTCCTGTTTTTTTCTTTTCTTCAAAATTACGGTTAGTTAATATTTCAGGATTTTTAAAAAATCAATAGATTTTTTTATGTTTCTCTTGCAATCTTTTAGCCATGAATAATACTTTTTCCTCAAATCCGAAAGAATGGATTTTTCTCTTAAGCCTAACTTACCAGTTGTTGGAATTTTCATATTTTTAACTATCATTTTTTCACGTCATGTAGTAGAGCTATAAATAAAACCTCCATTTTTCCGTTTTTACTGCATAACTTTGGTTATTTATAAGGCCCTATCCTCACGACATCAACACGATATTCAAGTGACACGTTGAGTCAATGTTATATATATTTTATGCACTTATTTTATGCACTATATATTTTAATGCATACGACACAGAGGCAACACAATTTCCAGCTGCATGTTGCTCGTCAACATTTTCAATTGGTAGCCGCGCGACATTTGCAGCATGGTGTTTACTGACCTATTAGCAGATTTGTGCAAAAATGGCAGAGCAAGGTTGTGACATCAATTTAAAAATTGCATTGGAGATTGAAAAATACAAATGTCTATTTAATTTTAAAATAGCAGAATATAACCAGAAAGATTTAACAGAGAAGGCGTGGAATGAAGTTGCGAAAAAAATTAATTTTCCAGGTATAGATGCAACCAATACCTTCAACTTTTTCGTCGATTTCGTAAATACACGTACTTTACAAAATCCTCTTCCTCTTCACTGGAAAAGGGATCTGCTTCACTAGACATCTCGACTATTATTATTATAACTGACCATTTTTGTCGTACACGTATCGTGTCGTGTGAACCTATAGGTGTTGGATACATTTGTTTTTGTAGTATCGTCTGCATATCGTATTGAAGTCGTGAGGATAGGGTCTAACTCAGACTATGCACCTATTTTATTATAAAGTATCATGCTCCATAAAGTAAACCATGAATCACTTAAATACATTTACTACTTTTAATATATTAGCAAGTCTTAAAAAAAAAAGTGATGCTAAATTTTTGGGGCAGTATCGGATGTTCTATTTAAAAAAACATATTTGTTTAATCTGGAAATATCAAACATCCTACATAATTAAAAATACTTTTAAAATGTGCATCTTAAGGTGTCCAATATTCCTGCTAAATAACTTTTCTTCATATCTATTGGAATACAAAAGTTATTGGACTTGTCACATTGTTAGGCAGGCCACCCTGTGTACGAATAAAAAAAAAGTAAAAAACATCATTATTCCTTCATCATTCTAGAATTTTACTAAATATCGAGTAATAATCACAATTCCATACCTTCAAACCTCTGGGCAACACTAACCCTTAGTAAGATGTACCTAATTTAACTGTCATTACCTAGTAGGAAATCGCAACAAAAAGTGCACAAAGTTGAAAAGTATTTTACAGTTACATCAAACTTTCAGCGGGGATCAAACTTCATATGTCGATTATAAATGCCTTTACATAGTTAGAAGTAATTCGGTTTTGTTTTTCTAATAAAAAATACATAAAATGTAAAGTAGTTGCAGGTCTGTTAAATCGCGACGTTATTAAAAATGTACGAAGGCTTACAAAAAAATGTTAACATTTGTTGACAATAAAATATATCTGTTAATTATCAGTAAAGTGTACTTCATGCATACATAATAATTATTTCTTGCGGAAATCTGTGGATTCTAAGTTGTACTTAATTATTTAGACGATTATAGTTTTAAATATGAACACCAGTTTAACATATGGACTAAAGGAAGTTATGAAACTATTGATGTTTTAAATTATATAACCAGGCAAATGGATGAAAAAGACTTGCAATTATCATATTCAACAGCAACAAGAGAAAAAATTAGAATATTTAATGTAAATATGAGAAACTATTGACAAAAATGTGGGTGAAGATTGGATTCATTTAAAAGTAAGCATAAGGATTGGTTAAATAAAGAACTAACGTTTGAATAATAATATGAACCAATGGTCCCAATGGAAGTTTCATCTCAAATGCATGCTCGAGGATGTCCTAATTTGGAACACGCAGAAAAATCAGATTTAAATACGACGTGCAGCTACAGTTTCTAAAGAAAACGAAGATAAATCAGAATTAATGGTGAAAGCTGTCGGTACTGCTGCTCGCATATCTGGTCAAACAGATTTAGCTATTGTCTTAAATGAAACAACTAAATCACCAACGCAGTATTTTTCATCTTTCTTATAGAACTGAGACTAAGACTTCAATTCGATCTAAGACAGATTCCAGCTGATGCACATACAAATAAATTTAGATAGATAGAAAATAACTTTAGATAGAAAATTAATGTGCAAAACAAACTATGGGAAATAACAAATCTTCGTGTGATCTACCGAAACCTACCGGTAGCAGAACCACAAATGATGGAAATATTGCCCATCAAGCATTTCAGGAACCAAAAGTTTTTCCTATTGCATCAACTGGCGTAGATGCAACGTTTATAAATAATTTTAGAATAACACATATTTCCTCGCCGCCGCAGTTCCTCTTATAGACAATTCCAAGCGTATTGTTTTAATACCGCTAAAATATAAATGAAGAAATATATATCTGTGGTATCGGATGCCAGCTACAGTTCATTGAATTCAGTAGTTCCTGCAGGCTACTTTGGGGAAGACGCTGCTGTGTCCAGCAATAAACTCTACAAATACGATAAGACAGTTTTAAGCAAAAACAAGCAGAACTTTAAATCTAACTGATATATTCAATCGAGCCATGGATACATCTGATCCTGGGCTATCGACTACTTCATCAAATTACGCCTATTGGAGACTCCAAATGTAGATCCTGAACATTTAACGTCTACCTACGAAGAACGTTTATCAGAATCTGACTGTTAAAGAATCCGAACCTTCAGAACAAGATACGTTTCAAACAATTATTGCACCCGAGATGTAACCTCCTGATGAAATAATTTCTAGAATCAGAAGATGTGTAATAAAATATTTTTCTAGTATTGTACTTTTGTTGTTTCCCGTTGGACCTTAGTAATAATCTACATTGTAATCTGTATAAGGTAAACTTGTATATTTATATAAATTGTAGTAACTTTGATATAGGTGTCATATTGTTTGGTTTTTATATTTTGTAAATACAGCCATTAAATAATGTAAAAACTGTATAATTTACTTAATTCTAAATAGGTAATATTTGATTTTTCATATATAAAACTTTTCATAACTCTCAAAGTATTTTTGGGCAAGAAATATTAGCATTCATCCCATAGTGGAGTGGGGTAATTTGGCGTTATATCATGAGTAGCGACCACCGGGGTTGTGGCAGTATTTTTAAAATACATATTAAAAACAAAATTATAAACATAGATGTATATAGTTGGTAATTATAGCTTTATTATTTAAATTAGATTTACTGGAAGCTTTTTAAAAATAAAAAAACCTTGCGCTTTAGAAATTTGTAAATTCAGACTCTTCCAACCCAAAAATTTCCAGGTCAATCTTGCAAGCCATTTTTGAAACAAAATTGTAATTTAAAACCGTAACAAATGATAAAGCGTATATTTCACGGCTATAATCATTACATAATATATTAATATTTTAACATTAAGTCAAATTTATTGTTATTAACTGTGATTTTGAAATTATCAGTAGATAAATTTAAATTTTCAGGTGAATATCGAACCAAATTTGGATTATTATCCCTGACTTTTCAGAAAAAAAAATTTCCCTGACAATTCCAGGTGCGCAAGAAACCTAGAATTGTTTGTTAAAACTTAACATTTTACAGAACATTCTCAACAAGGTTTCAAGTACATGTTAGTTTTTTAATGTAAAGAAATCTATGCAATTTTCGGTAATTAATCATTATTACTAAAAATCAGAAATTTTTAGCAGGCGGTGTGGCACTTACCTCGTTTCCACACTTACCTCGGTTATCCATAAGTTTCTTCAGATTCCTGTAGAGTTTGTGAAAAGTGATTGTAGGAACATTATTTAAAGGTGTTATTTGTCCTTTTTAGGAGCTTCAAAAAAACTTGCTTTATCTTTGTTCTTAGGCCAAGTGGAATTTGAGGTTTCTTTTTCTTATCTATAGTTTGCATAAACAATGTTTATGAGGCAAGCTTTTTTAATTTTTTTCTCAATTTATGCATGTATACAAATGTTACTTATAGAGTAGTTCCTTAGATTTGAATGTCATTCAGCAACAGTAGAATTTCAAAATAACCCCACTGAATTTTTCCTGTGGGCTAATTTGGGGCTATTGTTATGGAATAGTTTGGCACTATTCAAATTAAGATTCAGTCATATGCAACCCTATTTTCTGTTAAAGCTATATTAAGGTCATTTTCATAATTTTGCCTCATTGTTTTTAGGAATATCGCATGCAATACTGTTTAATATGCTCCTACACTATACATCGTTCTTTGTTTTTGCTAATACATATTTATAGTTGCTACTTAATGTAATTATTCCACCAAGAAACATTAAGAAACTATTGAAAATCGAAAACGTGTTAGAGGTAACGTTACCTGAAATAAAGCTTTTTGAATAGGTCCACGAAAGCATATACAATTGCTGAATGATCTCAGTTTTATTTCAACGTTTTACTAACAAGCTTAATTAGGTATGTAAGTTCAAAAATTGTCACCGTTTAGTAACCAGTGCGTTACTAGTAGCATCAAAGCATTATCTCAAGGGCAATCCATATGAAATCAGCCAAGATAATCGAAAGTTGTCGTTCGACCATTTTCATTTATTTTTTGCCCGAATATCCCCTTATTTTTGCAATTTTGAAAGTATCATTATTTTGCTTTTATTGGTTTTTATTGTGGGGCAACACTCATTTGTTTACGTTACCCTACTGTTTTTTTTCTGAAAAATTGAGCTTTAGGGAAATTATCATAACTTGGTTAATATTTGCGCTATCGCACAGAATGTTAAATGGCAATTCTAGGACAAAAGTCCCAAAAGTGACCATAACAGAAAGTTGTGTAACAATACAATGAGAGTACCTAGACAATGTTTTAAAGCCCTTTATGTTTGTACCAAAGGGGTACACAGTAACATCAGAGACACTAAGATTTACCTGTACAAGTAGCAATTCGAACGTGTTGTTTTAAACATATCGATTCAAATGGTGTGTTGTGTTTTCGTATTTGTCCTTTCTCTACATTAATTTCCAAGGTATTTAGATTCTTAAACACATTATTTTAATTTATAAATATAATTAGTCCAAGATTTTTAAAAGATAGATCATATTTTTATAAATACATAAAATCTAAAAGCCTTTCATTTTAACTCTACACATTGAAACAAATTAGTTTATTATTTTTTAATTTACTTGGACAGTAAACTATTACTTACAATTGCTAACTGATGATATCTTTTAAAAGCCATGGCAATTTCGAAAAGAGAGCTGTTAGGTGTTCGACATAGATTCAAACGTTCTTCAGTCTTTGTATATGTAGAAGATAGCAGACAAATTAAATATTACTGGAGATAAGGAAAATTATAAAATATGCTTGGAAATTCAATGACGATGCTGCCAGAGGATGTAAGTGGAGTAACCGTACGGTGGATGTCTTTGAGATGCGGTATAAGGAGTAACCAGTGCGGACTAAACAGTAACGTTAGTTTTGCTGCAGTGCATTAAGTTGTCATCCAAAAGAAGCAGAATTTTTTGGGAGTGATATTTCAGCACAAATAAATTACAACTGCTGCAGGATCACACTGCACGAAAGATTTCCAAATTTCAAGAAGAAGTTTTAAACCAAAGCAGATTTTGATTTTCAATTGGAATTATACTTGTATGAAAATAGGACGGAGGTGTTGGGCACTCGAATTATAAGCAAACTTTCTCATCTGTCAATGACTCAGAGTCAAATAAATTTGTGTACTGTATCTCTTGTACCAGTTCAATTATATACAGATAATAATTTCATTTTGTGGAATAACCAACAATTTTATTGAAATTTCAAAACTAGGAAATTAGTTAGGAAAAACTATTATCATTAATTTAGATGAATAAAGTAAAATTTTCGTCTAGATACACCATGTGTGAATTAACTTATATTATTTTTATTACTAATAATATGTATTGTATACCTATTTATGCACTATTGACATTATTATTTCTTTTATTATTAGAATCTGTTATTATTTCACTGCCAAACATTCGTGTAAGTTAAAGAAAAGATAAGTTGGAGGGGCAAGACAGAAAAAGCAGTAAGACGGGGGTAACTAAAGGAGGAAGATCAGATAAGTCGTGATTGATGGCGGAGGGGTAAGGGGGTGTTTGTTAAATAACGCGTTCAAAAGTTCGTCTGAGAATGGTAAGCTTAGTATTTGCAACTGCTTTTGTTCGATTGGGTTTATTTAATAAATGTTACTATTAATCACTCTTGAAAACCCAAAGAATTGTAATCACACAATGAATAATAATAAAATGTATTTAATTAAAACAATGATGATAATATTTGATCTTTATTAACACACTACAGAAATTAGATAGGTATGAAATACAAACACAACGTAACAAACTAAAACTTTACATAAAAATGATCTAGTTATTTTATCTTGTGTTCGAAATGTTGTTCATTATTTTCAATACACACACACTAGCAAGCTTTTCGGAATAAAAACTGAACAAACATACCACAACAAAAGATTCTTTGATTTTCAATTTAAAAATATTTAACGCACTTTTATCAAAGGGTATTTGATTTAAACGGCAAAAACAAACCCTCTTTTATAAGGGTTGCATGGAGATGTTTAATTGAAAATGTAATTTTTAGTGATTTTTACCAATAAAATTCAATTTTCTGATAATATTACTCAGTCAGAAATAATAATTCAATTTAAGCGCTAACTTTCAAATTCAAACCCTAATAATCACCAGCTTTGTAACCCGATTGATGAAAAAAGGAAGTGATAATTCTTATGCCAACTCTTAGAACTTTGCTTCGCTTTTGTTAGTTTTAGCTCATGTAGGAAGGTCCATTAAGCTATTTGCCCTAATCGTAATAGTTATGAGTTACAGTTACCTATCATGATGTATCATTTACTGGATTTGAAGCGTTTATCAAATCCCAATCATTTGTTGGTAACATACTACATGTACATTCCCTAGAGCATCTGTGACCTTGTGGGATATCTAGCGAAAATAGATGTGCGGAAAGTGTTGCTGCAGGATTCTTTGCGCTTGTCATCAATCTTGTTAATCCCATCCCTAAAGATGATTGGATGTCTTAGTAAGTTAATCACCAGTCAGTCAGTCTATAATTAGCTCCAGTCACTAATATCAATGTTTTCATTGGTGACAGCTGGCGTAAAATATGTTTTACCACATTTATCTCTCAAGATAACTTTTCCATGTTCAAATTTGTTGCCTCAGTTTTTTTATGGTAGCAAATGTTGGCGTTTGAAAATCAAACAACCAAATTAAGTTGAATAGTATACTGCTGGTGAGCCAACAAGGATTTGTGCGATCCTTTAAATAGAAACATAATCATGGTATGGAAATGTTCTTGTGTTAATTTCAATTTAATTTCATACATAACATTTTCCATTCGACAAAGTCATATAAAAATTGTAAAAGGGTCAAAATCAGATTGTATGCAACTTGTAGAACTAAATATAAAAAACATAAAGTAGTTATATTATTGGTTTCAAATACTTCGTATGATCTTAAAGTTAATGTCATAAACTTTGTTAAAAAGCTAGTGTCATGCAAAAAAGCTCCTACATTTTCCAAAGTAGTAAATCAGTAGGCATATTGGCAGATACACATACGCATTTTGGATTTTACTAGGGCGCAATAAATATATACGACAATAAATTATATACGAGGATGGGTTGAAAACTTCTCAGCCTGAGATGGAAAACAGTATTTTTAGGGGTTGATTTTGATTTTATTTCTCAATAAAATCTCCTTTGAGCTCGATGCAGATGGTCCAGCGATGCTCTAAGCGATTCAAACCATCCGCGTACAAAGAAACGTTAAGGTCTTCAAAATATGCGTTTACAGCATCAATGATTTCATGATTAGACAAAAATTTGCGCTCTCTAAGCCATTCTTTTAAATTTGGAAACAAGAAA
Source organism: Agrypnus murinus (assembly GCA_929113105.1). NCBI lineage: Eukaryota > Metazoa > Arthropoda > Insecta > Coleoptera > Elateridae > Agrypnus > Agrypnus murinus. The sequence goes on along the minus strand of OV816023.1, from coordinate 33,013,460 downwards.
AAATCGTTGGGAGCTGGATCAGGCGAGTATGGTGCGTGATTTAACAATTCGAAATCAAGAGCGGTCTAGTAAGAAGCCCCTGTGCTATAGGTCCATGAATCGATTGTTATTGTTTTTTAATTTATTGACGTATAATCTTATTTATCGTTAAAAATTATTTTTTTTAATTTTAGTAAATACTTTTTTTCTATAAAACATAATTAAAAAGGAAAATATAATTCAATAATTAAACAAAATTTAATATAGAAAGAAAATACAAATTTAATGATTTGTAATTTTATTAATAAGAAAAAAGTTATAAATCAATTAAATAAAAATTAATTTAATTAAATTTTGAATATTGCAAGTAATTAATAAACTATTATCAATACATGAACAACGAATAAAATTAAAAAATAACATTAATATACTTTTAACAATAAATAAACTAATAAACATAATAAATTAAAAAAGAGAAAAAATAATAATTGAACCGGAGACCTAGAAGTTGATCACCTGTTGTCCACACAGCTATGCCTACTTTATGACGGCCACAACTGGCATTATTTTGAGCGGCAGCTTGTCGTCAAACTAAGCAACCCAATTTCAATGCAGTTTTATGAGTATTGCATCAAAAAGTTTGGCAGAAGCTATTTTTATATAGGTGAGTAAAATTAATGAGTAAAATTAGACTAACAAGATCAGTAAAATTAAGTCTTGTCACAAGAAGTAATACATCTCAATTGAAAATTGTATAAAAGAACTGCTCTAACGTTTAACACGTTCGCGGCGCATGACGCACACGTTGCGTCCGGTGGTTCCCCCAGCTTCGTGCTCTCGACGCACACGTTGCGTCTTAGCCACGGTATAAGATTAGGAGGTAGCCCGGCCGCGTATGCTCCTCACTGGCGAAAACGGCAGCGCAATTTAGCCAGGTGGGCTAGACAAGGATAGCTAGTGCGGGCCATGATGCGAGGCGAGATGCGGACTTCTTCATAGACCTAAAACATTGAATTGTTTGTTTACGAATTCGTTTTCAGGTGTGCGCATTAATCAACAGCAAGCACCACTGCACCAGTTCTTCGAGAACCTCTCAATGTGGTAGTTGTTAGTTGTAACAAGACTTTATTAATTATTAATTAATGGGCAGGAAGTGTTTCGTGCCCGGTTGTGACAGCGGGTACGCGAAAAATACTGAAAAGATTTCATTATTTAGTGTACCTGTAAGTAAATTAAATGAATGGCAACGAAAAATCCCCCGACAAGACCGACGATTGTCAGAGAAGGACTTTGCCTGTGAAAAACATTTTCAACCGGAATTCATAATTAGAGAAGTTAAAACTCCCGTCTACACAGTAAGTAATGCAGATTCCAGTTTCATCTAATTAATCTTTTTAATGCACACCACTGCACACTCATGTAAAAGAATATGAAATATTTTTGTCATGTATTTATTTAAAACTTTTACTTATGCATTTACCTACTTTAAGTACTTAAACAACTAGCTGCAGATAACGATATATTGTTAATGCAATAATTATATTGTGATGTTTGTAGTATTCGTTGGGTCATCCAAAACTAGCGATCGATGCTGTTCCCACCATATTTGAGGGATCCGAAAATTGTATAACTGATTACAAGATATTTTCCAAAAGTGCAGGACATGGTAACCAACATTTAGAAAAAATAAAAAATGATATAGACATGGTAGTTGATGACGAGGAAAATTTAGATTCTTTTGGAGAAAATGTCACTTTTAAATCCGATAGTATCGACTATAATTTATTATTTAGCAGGCTTCGTCACCAAAAAGCTGTACAAAACATCTTCTTGTATCGTATGTCGGCAATATTTATACCACAAAAGACCAAAAGAAAAACCTTTGGATACCCCCGAGGCGTTATTAATAAACATAAAAAATATAGGTGGCTTAAGTTACCCGCATGAAACGTTATTTAATTTTTTTTAGAAAATTGAAATCATTTTAATCAAACACATCACGTCTGTAGATGTATTTGACAAAACTGTAGAAGAAATTTTCAATTCAGGTTTGAAGATTAGCTTTCCTTGCAAGGAGCATATGGAGGACATAATATCCAAGGCAATTTTACATTATTGTACGATGAGAATTCATCAATATTATAAACAGAAACAGAGAAATTCTCTAAAAATGTCCGCACGAAAAAGAAAAGAGGCCAAACTGCAAACAAAGTAACATGACACATGTAAGTGGTTGTATAGCACTTCTTTATTCATATAGTGAAAATAATTATTGTTCCGTTTCAGGTCTTTTTAAATTTAGCAACCGGCAGTTTTCCAAATATAATTACGTTTATGAAATTATTTATATTCTTCCGTTGTGTTAGTTATCAACTCCGTCTAACTTATTTAATCCCATGTATTAGAAACAAATTTACGAATAAAATTATCATTTTCAGGTTTTTTTAAGTTTATTGCTCTAATGTATGCTCACATATGTAAGAATAAATTGTTTGGGTGAGTAATAGGTAGTTTTATAATTAACTAAACATATTAAATACAACAAATCCGGGCGTACCAGATAGTGTGGCGTTGGCCCGGTCTAGCTATCTCACTCGGCTACAGTTTGCGGACACTCAAGCGAGCGTAGTCCCGATACCTTTCTTGTCTACCGTGGTCTTAGCTTATAACATGTTTTACGTCTCATTCTCGCGTCAGCTATGAACGTTTCGTTGTGAAATCTTGTGAGCACTGTCCTTGGACGTTATTTTATTTGAAATTGTGGTTGGTGCTCGTCATTATGAGTGACACCGAAGCAGGCCCTTCGGGTATAAAAAGCCAAAAAGCCATTTCCGCGGTTTTTAACCGAAGAAGAGATGGAGAGAATGTTGTACGAGTCGGATGATGACCTAGAAGACCCGACAAAACTCGATGTGGATGTCGATGAACACAGCTCTGATGAGGAATCGGATTTTGAGGACGGGAATCCTGACTTATCCTCTTCACTAGCAGAATTATTACATGCACCCATAATAACCAAAGACAATTTAGCAGAAACAGAGTCAACTGTGAATGTTGACCAACAGCTGGAGGCTGTAGAAGATGACAGCCCAGGTGCGGCGGCGGCGAATGTCCCATCAGTAAACTGGACAGATGATGGTCATTTGAAAGATGTTCCATTTATAAAAATAAATGAACTTTTAGTGCCTATACCAGGTAAATATCCATCTATTTTCTCTTGACTTGATATTTTCAAACATAATTATATTTTGAGTTTTATAATTTTCCAATTTACTTGATAAAGTTGGTCCTCCACATTCACATGTTAATTTAACGATTTATTGTTAACAGTGAAAAAAAATCGTATTTCCTTTGGTTCAGAAGATATATTGTTGTTTCATATGAACCGATTGACTTTTTTAATTTGTTGGTCGATGAAAGACTGATTCAAATGATTGTAGAAGAAACGAACCGGTACGCCGAAGAAGTTTTTCTCACCTGTGGAGATCGGCAGTTTTCACGGATTTGCAGATGGAAACCTTTGACGGTGCTCGAATTTAGGATGTTTTTGGGAATATTCTTTCACATGGGGACAATCCACTTGTCAAGGATACGTGACTATTGGAAAACACATAGATTATTCAATCTGACTTGCTTTTCTGACTACATGAGTCGCGACCGATTTTTGCTAATTTTAAGATGTCTCCACTTTGTAAAAAATCCTGAGGCAGGTCAACCAAAACCTGCTGATAGACTGTTTAAAATAAGACCCATGGTTGATTATTTTAATTCTAAAATGAGTGAGATTTATTATCCGGACAAAAATCTTTCTCTGGATGAATCAATGGTTCTCTGGCGTGGTAGATTAGTGTTCAGACAATATATACAAAATAAGCGTCACAAATATGGTGTAAAATTGTATATGTTGACTGAACCATCAGGAATCATCTTAAAATTTGCAGTATATACTGGCGTTTTGGATGAATTTGGTGGGAAAGGACATGCCTCAAAAGTTGTCAACCATTTGATGTAGAATAATTATTTTGTTTTATGTAACTACATATTATTATCATATTTTAGTTCTGTTTTTTATTTGTGAATACTTTTGTATTTTTTTTTAAATAAATTTGTTTAAACTATATTTATTTATTACATAATGTAAAAAGACATGCAACTTCTACGACTATTTTTTATGGCCGCATAGGGTGCGTCGATAACACCTTCGAATGAATTTCTCTTGCAGTGCTACCGACGCACCGTGTGCGCTTAGGCCCAAATTGCTTCAAAAATTATTAATTTAGAATTTTGTGATAATCTAATATGTGCTCTCAATAATATTTATGTATAATTTTGAAAAAAAAGTTGTTAGCACTTACTACGTTACTATTCATAGATGGGTAGCCGCGAATGTGTTAATCAATTTTTCAATTTTAATTTCAAGTTATTGACATTACAAAGTACTTGTAGTACATTGTAACTACTGAAGACTAATAATCTAATTATGCGTAACCACAGAGGGTGGAAGCTATTAACCACAATTTGACCAACCTCACAATAACCGGAACCATCAAAAAATTGTTTTTAAATAATTTTTTTTAAGAGATGTACCAAAGCGCATCTTATGTTCCAATAAAAAAAAGCCTAAAATGGCCGAAATCATACAAGGATTAAATTAAATGCGAGCAGTGGAAAAGAGAACGATGAGTATAGAACTTCTTGGGCAGAGCAGGTAGCTGTGCACTTTCCTTAAGACGTTATAACTAATCATTTAGTTTCTAGCCGATTGCAGCAACAGAAAAATATTTTTAAAACTCACACGCTTCATTTTGAGTTCGCCAATTAGGTCTAAAATTTTGAAACTTTTGTGAAAAATCAGGGTTTTACCGTTTTACAAATATACACAGTATTTTACTATATGTAATAAATGAGATAACCATTGCGTGGTATTTATGTTTGCAATTCAAAATCGGAATTCAGCAGTTATTCTAACTGTGATGTGATGTACTGAACACAAGGCTCACATCAAACAAACCTGTTGTGATACGTCTTAACCACTCTTTCCAACACTCTTTGTATGTTGCTATACGGCTAGCCGCGTGAAAACATCTCGTTGCAGCGCTATTCCTATAAATAGCTACATTGTAGTGATAAACAAGCGACAGTGTAGTAACACATTTTGCCTACATTTCAGTGTTTTTCTTGTGACATTGTTTTGTTAGTGGTTGTGAAGGATGTGTGATGGCGACTCAGAAAAAGGTGTTGGTGGCAAGACAGACGTTGTCCAGTTTTTGGTTTGCCGAAAGAACTATGTAGAACAAATCTACCGACATATGGGGACAAGTTGCTTTGAAGAAAGCTATAAAATTTCAATCTCATCGGATTCAAAGAAAACAGTAGCATTTTCAACAATACCCAATAGTGTTGCTACTCAAACTGAGATGATATATTGTAAAGCGTCCATTCCAGTGGTGACTAATACGTGCCTTGCGTAAATGATAAAACCCTACTATGATGCATATTATAATTTAAGAAAATCGTTCAACCGAGACCAGAAAAAAAAGAGGTATAAGAAAAAAATCCGTGGCTGAAGGGAAATCCAAGATATTTGATATTGCAGCATGTAAGTGTGTTATGACATATTCTAGTGTATGTGAGAAAAAGGCAAGTGCCTGTAACTGCCCTGTAGTTGTATAATGTAATTGTAAAAATGAGAAAAAGTTCCCAACCATTGAGAGAAGGATTATATACGATCAGCGAACAACCAGAATTGCCTGCTTTGGCAGTCTAAATAAACAAGAAACAGAGAAACTGAAGAAAAGAAAGGAGAGAAAAGAACTAGAATTATTGCGAGAAACTGTTGCAGTTGACGTTGACAATGACATTTATGACATGAAAGCTATTCGAAAATCTCTGCACGAAAGAATAAGTGAAATTAATTTGTATTCAGTTCTTTCTGCATCTCAAGGTTGAACAGGGTGGCCAGCAAAAGTGGTACTTTTAAATTCAAGGTTTTTTCCCGGTTTTCCAGGTTGTAAAATATCATTTTTCCCAGTTTTTTCCTTCCATAATTTACGCATACCCATTTTGATCAAATCGTGAATTTAGAATTAATAATGCAACATAAAACTTCACTTGAATCCATTTTTTTTGCTGGAAAAGCCTAAATAACCAAATAACGATCAAAAATGGATAAGTTTAATTGAACTTTTCAAAATAGTATACTAAAGTATTAGTTAAAACGTCTTATGAAACGAATACCTTATTCCATTTTTTTTCCTGATAGCGTTCATTTGTAATAGTTTAAAAAAAAATAACTTAATTGTAAAGAAAATTTGGGATACTTTGTTAACTAGTTTGACAGTTGGCAACACTAAAAATTCTAATCCTGCATTTGGTTTTTAAATTTGCGTAAATAACGTTGATATTTCAAGCATATCTGGTTCGACAATGATTAACTTTAAAAAATAAAATGTTACTGTTTCCAGTATTCAACTCTTTTGGACATATAAATAGAAAAAAAAGTCAAAGCAAAATATTAACTATTTTTGAAAGTACTATAAAAATTATTTTATTTTTTCAAACACATGACTTGACTTGATATCCGGTGAGGTCCTAAAACATCTACCTAGAAAAGGTATCGTACTATTAACTACGATATATAATTCTATATTGCGATTGTGCCATTTCCCTATACAATGGAAATTTGCCCAAGTAGTTATGATTGCAAATCCTGGTAAGCCTGCCGAGGAAACTACATCCTACAGACCAATAAGTCTGTTGCCTATAATGTCGAAAGTCCTTGAAAGACTTCTACTTAATAGAATCAAAGAAGCTGTACCCACGGATAATTTAATCCCTAACCATCAATTCGGTTTTAGAGCTAATCATTCAACAACGCAACAGTGCCATAGAATAGTGAATGTAATTGAAGAAAGCATGGAGGAGAAGAAAATGTGTGCGGCTGTATTTCTAGACATACAGCAAGCCTTTGGATAAGGTGTGGCATGAAGGGTTGCTTTATAAACTGAAAGTCCACCTCTCATGTCAGCTCATATTCTACTTACCAAGCTAACTTCTCTGGAGTGCCCCAAGGCAGTGTGCTTGGGCCTTACCTATACTTGATTTATACATCTTACTGCCAGTTACCGAGGACACTGTAATAGCCGGATTCGCTGATGATACGGCAATTCTCTCAACCAATAATTACCCTATAACAACCTCCGAAAAACTACAAAACCATCTAAATCTATTACAGGATTGGTTCAAACAATGGAGGATTAAGGTCAACACGGATAAATCAAGTCAAATTACATTTACCACAAGACGTAGCTCTGCCCTCAAGTCTCCATAACCGACGCCCCAATACCCATAAAGAAAGAGGTCAAATATCTAGGACTACATTTGGACGAGAAATGAACATGGAGGGCGCACATAAAAGCAAAAAACAACAAATTAATATAAAAATTAGACAAATGTATTGGCTAATAGGGAAAAATTCCCAGTTATCACAGGAAAGTAAAGTAACCTTATATATAAAGCCATAATAAAACCAATATGGACGTATGGGATAGAACTGTGGGGGTGCAGCAAACCATCCAACACCAAAATTTTACAGACAGTGCAATCTAAAATTCTCCGCATAATAACGAATTCTCCATGGTTCGTCTCTAATAGTACTATCCATAATGACCTAAACGTTCCATTTATAAGTGACGTAATCAAAGCACATGCCATTAAACACATATATCGAAACATAGGACACAACAATCAACTAATAGCCGAATTACCACAACATCCCATGGAAAATAGAAGATTGAAGAGACATTGGCCAGAAGACCTAGTCAGGTGAATATTGGTGAGCTGTTAATGGATGGTTTCCCTTCTCAAGCCAAGAAGCACTTAACACATTTACTTATTACTCTATAATGTAATTCTGGGTAGATTGTAAATATGCAAATTGTAAATTAAAAAAAAAAATTTTAAACATCTTTTAAATTTTTCCCTGAAAAGAATTCCCGACTTTGAATACTAATTTAAGGTTCTTTCCCGGTTTCTTTCCGATTGTTCAAATTCCCGGTTTTCAAGGTTTCCAAGTTCGCTGGCCACCCTGTTGCAATTAACGTCTACTATAGTTTGCCTTGCAGAAATTGGTTTTTATGACCGATATTTCATAACAATAGTGATTATTCCAACAAAGAACTGTTATAGGATTACTCAGCTTACTGCTTAAAGCCTTAAATAAAAGGATACTTTGAACTCAAATGTCAAATGCTTAGATCATATATATTCCAATATAATATGATCTAAGGTCAAATGTTATCAGGTAAGTATTTAGAACATTTTTTTAAGGTATAACTTTACATTTTTAAAAACTCCATTTATAAGACATAAAAAAGAAAGTTAAAAGGTAAAAAAGATAAGAGACTCAAATAAAATATTCCTTTTTGTTTGTTATACCTGTTAAATATGGTTTGATACAGCAAGGATTATAAACGGGTTTTTCCAAATTAAAATTTATGTCTCAGAAAAATACTATTCCTAATATCAAAAGAATTAAAGGAAAGTCTAAAGTTTCAAAACATAAGAAATTCCTATCTTTGTATTTTTGCTTCCTATTTATGTTATTCATTTATGTAGTATCTATTTCCATTTGACATAATAAAATTATAATATAAATTGTTTCTATCTGTCTTCAATTGTTTCTATTCCGTCATACTTAAATTATATTACCTCAAAAACGAAAAACAAAAATGAAAAGAAGACGGCGCTGGATGCAAGCCCATACAACTGTTGTTGAATACTCTTTCTAAGATAATTTAACAATAGTTGTTATTGTTGGTACTTGAGTCCAAAGATATTTTAACAAAAGGTATTACTGCCGGTACTTGAATCTCAGAGCTATAAAAACCAATTTCTGCAGGCCCAACTATACTTTAGTTAGTGACAGATTTGGTGTTTTTGATAGAGCTACAGCTGCTATCGCTTCTAGTGCTTTAAATGATCTTGAAATGATTTCTGAAAAACATACGTCCCTAGTGATCGATAAAAGCAAGATAAGAAGAGGCTATAAGACAAGATGTGGCCCGGCCCCTACTAACAGAGGGAATATACTTTGATGGTAAAAAACATAATACTATCACTCAAGAAAAAATAGAAGCTAAAATATACCGAAGAGTAAGGAAAGAGGAGCATATTAGCATGATACGTGAGTCTTGTGGGCAAAATGTCGGTCACGTCATGCCAACGAGTGGAACCGGTAGTGAAATAGCCAAGTGCATTCTTAACTACCTAGAAGATAATGATATTGACAATAATAAAATAAAAGCGATTGGTTGTGATAGCACAGCAACGAACACAGAGTGGAAAAATGGTGTTATCTGCAACATAGAGGTTAAAATTCAGTGTCCATTGCAGTGGTTCATCACTGCCGATAGTTGACATGTGCAAACCGGGTCTTATGGTTGTTCATCTCCCAAGCAAGTTCTACAAATAAACCCAAATGCTTGTAAACTACAATGTGAAGATATATGCTCCTGTCTGGTTGGACATTAACAATTATCCATCAGTGAAATATGATCCCAAACATATCTTTAAGGTTGTTCAAACAACGAGACATTTGCCAGACAAGATTAAAAAAATCATCGATCCTGTGATTGAGAGAAACACGTTCTTCTGTCACCCAGAGAACACGTTGGCTGTGATAGTGGATGAGAGGCAACATATACGAGAGTTGGGTTACAGAAAGGTACTAAAGGCAAAAACGGAAAATCCCAAGAGAAAGTCTGTTATAACTTTTACAACTGTCTCAATAAATTTTGATGCCACGGACTACAGTCAGCTGATAAATTAGACAAAAAGTAAACTGTCATCCCCTCCAATGATAGCAAGATTGACAACAGAGACTATACCGTCAGTTCTGCAAGATGAATCTCTGCCTGAGTTTCATTTCTTAAATTTCCCATGCCATACCCAAGCTGTTGAAAGATTCGTCAAACTTGTCACAGAGTCTGCAGAAAAAGTGTGTGGACAAAAAACAGAGACGGCTACATTAATTAGAGCAACTTTGCTTTCAAGATCCACAATGCCAAAATTTGATCAAAAATCTCAATTTAAGACAACGTCTTTGACTAAGCTAACATAATTTAACGCACTTTAATTGATTGGACAGTTGGGTAGGGTGTGGATGGACTGGAATTGCAACCACCTCCTCGTGGCGAGTTCTGAGTCATTTCATAAAAAAAATTGTGAAATGGGAGAAGAGTAGCAAAAAGACGTACTCTTATCAAAATAAAATGTATATGTATAAAATCACTCACATTAACGAAAGATTAAGAAACATGACATTTTATAGTTTAAAATAACACAGTGCTTGTGTTTGTAAAACGGTAAAATTTCGATTTTTCACGAAAGTTCGAAAACTTTAGCCCTAATGTGCGAACTCAAAATGAAGCGTGTGAATTTTAAAAATATTTTTTCTATTATCACGCAGCACAAATATACTTAGATGCTATTAAAAGCCAAAAAACCATTACCTGTATGTTTTGAGCGTAAAGGTAACATTTGGTGTTTTTTTGTCATTTTTCCAAACTTTAGAACCTTTGTGCAAACTGAAGATCCAACGTATTATTTTTTTCAATATTTTTCCATTAATTAGCATGTAAATACGCAACTTTTGAGCCCTATTAGAATTCGATACTCAAAATATTGGCTTTTTCGACTCACCCTAACAGATATAGAGTAGGACCTTGATTATCTGTCAACTTCTATTAACCGTCAGGGCATCAGGATTTTCAGAACAATTTTCAAAAAAATTTTTCTTCATTAAAAATTCCCTATTTTTCTGTTAACCGTCTTTTCGATTATCCTGTCAATATTCTGGTCCCGTGTTAGACGGATAATCAAGGTCCTACTGTACCTACAGCATTTTTTAATGAGATACTCCAAATTGAAGTATATATAAGTTGATCAAGGTGTAGAAGTAAATAAAAACAAAGTTTTAGAATTGTATAGGTTAAAAGAATGTCCAAAATGCTAGAATAAAAGATTAACTCAGTTCATAGTGCACTAAATATCACTACTATCTTGACTACTATCCGTTTTTCTTCTAGAGAGCTCCAACTATGAAAGTGTATTGCGTGTAAGCTATTCAACCAAATTAAATATTTTAAAAAAGGGCAGACAGTAAATTTATTTCTATTTTTGTTTTTATCGGACAGTATGTAATAAATAATAACCATTTTTTAGAGACAATTTTATTACGAGTAAATTAAGTAATTTTATTCTCAGAAAGTATATGACATAATATCTATGAAATTTTTGTAGGGGTTACTAAGAAACCTTGCGGTGCATTTATTAATCTTCAGACAAAAAAAACCTTTTATTTTTAAGATTTATATACAAAAATAGCAAACCGAATATGTTTTCGCTAAATCATTTCATATGTAGGCATTATTTTCCTCAACAAAATTTTCCTAATTTTAACAATAAAAATGCAATAACAAAAATCTTTTTTTTTGTTATTGCAAAAAACTAATAAAAAGATTAATAAACAAGAAAACATATTTTTTCATATAAATCTTAAATACATTTTTTTTTTTATTTGAAAATTAATAACATATGAACCACAAGGTTTCTTTTTAACCCCTACAAGTTTCATGGCAAATACTTTTTGAAAATAAAATTCCTCTTAATGAAATCGTCCCTCAAAAAGGGTTCCTTTTATTACATATCGTCCAATAAAAACAAAAGTATAGCACTTAGAAATATGTATAATATTTTACTGTTATATGTAGAAATTACTACTATTAGTTACTCGTTTTTAAAATATTTAATTTGGTTCAATAGTTTACAAGCAATACGCTTTCAAAGTCAGAAGTCGTTTAAAAAAATGAATTAACTATATCCTTTTATTATTGTTAAAATATTTATGAAAAAGTTAAGTTTAAATATTTAGGATGGTTTTTTTGATAAGGAAACCTCGGTTACTTGAACTTATTGTGGAGCACGGCCAAAATTGGTATATCTAAGCCTTGCCTGAAATAAGGTGTCACAAGGACGTCAATAGCCATAAGCAATGCTGTTGGTCGGCGCGCACGTGATCTCATTAACGCTTAAGCTACATTACCTACATGCGGAAACACGTATCTGCAATCAGTTCTCGTTAACGTTTGTACTGTGCAGTTGCATTTGTTTCATAAGATAAGAGTGTTGAGTTTGTGTAAGTGTTCAAGAATGGCGGAAAATCAAGAAAACACTCCTTTAAAAAGGAAATATGTCGCAATTTCCAGACACGAAAAAGAGATCATAGTTAATAATTATATTAAGTTGTGTAAACAGCATCCAGAAATGACTAACAGCTATTAAAAGTTTAGTTGGAGAAATTATTGGGCTTTCTGTAGGTTCTGTAGAAAGAGTACTGCAAGAGACGAAAGAAAACGAAAATCTTTCATCTCTCGAAAAAACTAAAATTAGAACTTCTATTATAGACCAAGTTGATGATGCAGATCTATTTGCTATTAGAAAGAAGGTATGACATAACATTTTTTTCTTCTATTTTGATTTCAATAAGAGTAATTCCTAAGGATCATGAATTTTTTATGCGGAACGAGCCTCCAACACTAAGGAAGGTAGTGAAAGCCATAAATGACTACGAAACCTTACCAAATTTTAAACTAGAAACTTTTTCTAAAATACCAATGAAAACGTTAAAATTTAAATATGCACGTCGATCAAAGAATGCCATGCTTGTAGATCGTAAAGACATTGTCCTAACCATTAAAAAAAAGTATTGTGAAGAAGCTCGACAGATTTTTCGGACTGAAAAATCCATCTGGGAAATGATCACATTTAATTATTACCCATATTGGGAATGAAAATGGATTTCTTGAGACTTTGGGTATTCCAGGGTAATAAATCTGACCCTTCCGGGTCAGATTTATTCTTTGTGATAGTCAGAAGACTATCACAAAGAAATGAATGCTGAAGGTTACGAAGAATAGTTTAGCAAAATTTGCAAGTTGCTTCCACCAAATGCAGTTGGACAATTTAGTTATGGACAATGCATCATACCATTCCCGTCAAGTTGAGGGACTCCCTACATCAGGTTGGCGCAAAGCCAATTTAAAACACTGGCTTGTTGAAAAAGACATTCCATTTGAAGATGCCAGTACTAAAATTGAGCTATTAGAGATTATACGGCAACATCGTGATACTTATAAATCATATTACGTTGAAAGAATTGCCAAAGAGCATCAAATTACAATTTTACACGAACCTCCGCATCATTGTGATTTAAACCCAATAGAAAAAATTTGGGCCCAAATTAAAGAATTTGTGGCAGTAAATTTAAGCTAAAGATTGGGAAAAATGTGTTAGGCACGCCCAGAAAATTGAACAGGAAATGTGGAACCTTGACCATATAATTGATGTTCTTGTGGAAAACATAGTTTTTACTGTAAATACAGGGACGTCGTTCAATTCAGATATGAATTATACATCAGAAGATTCTGATAGTGATGCCTGGTAAGTTGATTTATTTAAAAAAACTTCTTAAGTTTACTGATGTAATTATTTTCGGTTCGCAGAATAAACAGATTATTTCCCGCCGACGCTGTTCAAAAATTGTTCTTTTTAGAGCAAGCACCTCTTTTAAACTAGGCTTTGCTATGTTTAAATAGTAAGGACGAGTCTGATTTAGTTATGGTGTATTTAATTTTCATCAGTATCTTTTTCCATTCCATAGTACACCGATACCATAACAGCGAGTTAAGCACACAGGGTACGCAAACGCTCATCATTGTAAATGAAGCTTGAAGGATCAGCTAACTTCATGTTTATTTACACGTTGCGACAGCTTATTTTAGACAAGGTTTAGCCATGTACATATACCTTCATAACTCAAATTTTTCAATAACTCGACGTATTGTTTGATACTTGAAAATTTGAATTTACTTATACACCAGCAAACATCCACTTAATTAAATAATAATAATAATTGCTACAACCCATAACCTGGAAACCAGGCCCCAGAAGCTATAAGCTTGTGCGGGAGGGAGGGGGCGATTATTATTATTACGTAGGCCCTATGTGCGGCTGCAGCCGACTTACAGATGGAACAGCGCAAATCCCACATTTGTGTTACAGCTAAGGAAAACTGCAGAAAACCTTAACCAGATCTGCCGGCACCGGGAGTCAACCCCGGGCCGCCTGGGTAAAAGTCCGGCACGCCAGACATTACACTACCAAGGCTGTATATAGTTAAATATAGATCCATCTCTCTAAATGGAGTACCAATTTTCATTAATTTAAATTAATAATACTCGAAAAGTCTCCTCCATCAAATTTATTCACCATAAAAGAATTTTTTAAATTATAAAATGTTCATTAATTACAAACATCTTATAATTTAAAAAATTCTTCAGTGAACAATAAATGACATTTTATTGAGTGTAATCGGAATAACGTGACTTGAGAAACTAGATTTATATGCAATTTCAAACTTCTGAAAGTTTTTGGGTACAATTCGTTTAAGCTGCTGACACGACCAACAAATTTAGCTTCAAGAAATAAACGAATAGCATTTTCAGCAAAAAACAAATACGTTGCAGTTTTATTATACTATAACTCTTGACAATTGACAAGCAAACTGTGTTAATACTAACTTGGGAAATATGAATGGGCGTATATGAGACTTAAAGGGGGTGTAGTGCAAAAAATAAATTTTAAAATAAAACAATCTAAGAACAATAGTGAAAGCCGCACATTCTTAAGATAACTAATAACCGAGATACAGCCACTAGAAGTTTGTCAGAGTTCGTTCGTGACGTCACACTGATACGGAGCCGTGAAACCTCAATAGTATTACATGCATTTTAGATGCAGTGCGTTCTTCGCATTGATCATATGTCTTAACAATGGCGTTTAGGGTTGAATCAAAATATACACAGGCTCGATTAAGGCAAATAAAGGAATAAAAAAAAAGAGAAGAAAATCAGTCGAATATTACAAGATTAAAACAATCTAAATTGATGCAAATGCAATAATTGTATGCTTATGTCAACTGTAAGGCAGTGATGTCAGAATCAAGCCGCTGTTGCTGCTTCCCCTAACCAGCCGTAGCTCCTACCATGCCTTCTTGGCGGGCTATCTTCGGCCGCACTCGACCGACTGCGACAGTGTTCGTTGATGTACATGCATTATCTTATCTCTCCAAGCTTATTGTAAAAATTATATTTACTCAACGAATTATTTATAATACAATCTTGAAAAGAAATTAGAAAATTTAGTAAAATAGCAATTTAATAACATATCCACATTGCATATTAAGTGTTAATCTTAATATGAAAACAATGGTCACTCGAAGTCGACATAACAAATTAATTTTTAATCATTAATATTTCATATCGTTAAACGAATTGTTATAAATCTAATAAAATGTTATTGTTCAATGGACACCGCAAGAAAGTGGTGATTTCTTTCAACAGGAGAAAAACGTAAAGAAATGTTTCTCTTTATGTTTAGTTAGGTACAGTGGCGTAGCTAGGGTGGGTGTCACCCGGGATTTATAAATCCTATAAATTAATGAAAATTTAGAGTTACACAATAACACAAGAAAACAAACAATACCACAAAACAAAAACAATAATACAATAAAGCAAATCAAGTTATACAATAATAAAACAATTAATAAACTCTTTTACGACAATTTTCTTTTACATTTTAAAGCAGTAAACTCATTTATAACATCTTCAAAATCAATTTCAGATGCTATTTCATTTTCAATAGACAATAAAGCTAAGCCGGAAAGCCTCGACTAACTCATCGTTGATCTCAAATAGTTTTTTAGAAGTTTGAGTTTTGAGAAAGTTACTTTTTATTTAAGCTCCATTAAAAATAATAGGATGAGAGAAGCTAGAACATAAAACAATTCTATAAACTGGAAACAAGGGATGTGGAATACAACTGTAGAATAACAAAATGAAAGAAAACTTATGTAATTTAATAAAGTGCGGAAGACAAATGAGTAATGCACTTAGATGGAGAATAATTGAAGAGTATGAGAAAAAACAAGGAATGTCACACTACTTTAATTAGAGATATTTTGATTGTTGATGACAACGGCATTATTTTAAAGGTAATAAATATAACACCGTAAAGATGTTTGCCATGTATTATAGGGATTTTCGAATGGTCGTTTGTACAGTAAATAGTCACTAATAAGTGTACCTGGTTATGGTTTTGAACAATATTTGCACGATTAATTCCTAATCTTTCCACACTTTATAACGCTTTCGTTCTATTTCTTTCCTCGAGAAATTATGAGAGACAGTGATGAATTTTTTTAAATGTTATTACAACCGACAACGCAATACTTAACGAACGCAATTTTAACAATAAATTATGCTAAAAACATAAATTATTATTATAATGCAAGGGTAAGTTAATATTAATATGACACGTAAAAAAATGCTGTGCGGTAATTAACGTGTGGATCCTCTGACTTTGAAAGCGTATTGCTCGGGAACTACTGAATCAAATTAAATATTTTAAAAATGACCAAATAGCAAATTTATTTCTACATACAACAGTAAAATATTATATTTCTAACTATATATGAGATTTTTGCAGGAGTTAGAAAGAAACCTTGCGGTTCTTATGCTATTAATTTTCATACAAAAAAAGCGTTATATTTATGATTTATGTGAAAAAATAGTGAATTATTCGTTCTTGTTTATTCATAGAGATAGTCAAACATTTTTCACTAAATCAACACTTTTCACGTGTAGACATTATTTTTATCAAAAAAATGTTCCTAATTTTAATAATAAAAATGCGGAAACAAAAACGATTTTTGATGACAAGCAGTTCCGACAAAAAACGGTTTTTTTGTTATTGCACTTTTATTGTTAAAATTCAGAACATTTTTTTAAAGAAAATAATGTGTACATATGAAAAGTGTTAATTTAGCGAAAAAAATTTGACGCTATCTCCATTAATAAACAAGAACGCATAGTTCACTATTTTTTCATATAAATCTTAAATAAAACACATTTTTGGCGGAAAATTAATAGGATAACAACCGCAAGGTTTCTTTCTAACCCCTACAAAAATCTCATAGATATATGACATACTTTCTAAGAAAAAAAAAATTTTACTTTCAATGAAATTATCCCTAAAAATGGGTACCTTTTATTATGTATCGTCCGATAAAAATAAAAGTATATCAGTTAGAAATATGATATTTTACTGTTGCATGTAGAAATAAATTTACTATTTACTCTTTTTTAAATTTTTAATTTGGTTCAGTAGTTCTCGAGCAATAAGGTATCAAAGTCAGAGGACTCTAGAAAAAAATGGATAGTAGACGAGGCAGTCGTGTCGGTGTGATGTCACACACGAAACTCCCTATACTTTAGAAGCCGATATCTACGAAACTACGATCACTAGACAAGTGCGGTTTTCATTTTTATTTTTAGAATTTTTATCTTCATATGATGATTACTAAAAAGTTTTTTGCGCTACACCCCCTTTAACGGCCATTTAAGCACCAACAAAAAAGACAAATATCAAATGTTAAAGAAAAAAGGAGCAAGCGACAAAAATGATATTAAAAAAAATGTCGTGATGACGTTTAATGCGTAATACCATCAAAGTGCATTTTGTTAGTCATCGCGATAGACAAATTTCTTTAGAGTAGTTCATTTCAAATGGTTATAGGTTAATAAAATAATATCAGTAACTTTTAAAAATATTTGCGACGAACAGAAAGTTGCACACAATTAGATTTTAACCCAAAAATAAAAAAACTAATTCTACTAAAACAAGTTTAACTGGCTTTAATAAATACCTTTGGACTAGTATCTGGATCGTCGCTCCTTTTAATTCCACTTGATGAGCTATGGTCTGAAGGTTGATCCCTGTCACGCACGGCAGGAAATAATCCTTCATAAAGTGATAAATCTAATTTCATAGGAGCACGTTTCCTTTGTTCTAAACCACTGGGACCCTGTTTGCTGTCACTAGATGATAGGTCATCACTCAGTTCATCACTTCCTTCAAGAGGGTCATAAGTTAATTCAGCAGAGTAGAAACGCTGAAAGTTAATTGATTTAAGACAACTAACCTGAATACACGCAAAGCAATACTAATACCTCATCAGAGTTCACACAGAACACTGTCTGCACAGTTAACAACATTAAAACTTCTGGTTTCACATCAGTCTGTGATGGAAGAGTAACACCTGCTAACTCTATACGTTCGTACAAATCCTTTAAAAAACATATACAGCAGTTAGGAAAACATGCACATAAGGAATTTATAAAAAAAAATAATTTACAGAGTCTGCTTCTGCATCACATTGTGCACTCGTTACATTAATCATTGCATATCCAATGGTCTGTTCCTCTTCATCGCTTTCTACTTGGAATCGGATTGTTAAACTTTTCTCATGACGATATAGTCTAATAACAAAATAAACAGTTTCTCAAAAAAGTGCATGCTTTAAAAGTAAAACAACTAGTTATAAATAGACACACTAATAAGTTTAATAAATGTAATATTTTATCGCTAAACCAGACTTATGCACAAACGTTACCTTCCCCATAAATCGTCGTGAAGACGCCATGAAAAACAGCAACCAAAATTTGGAGCACTACTAAGCGTAATAGGATCTGATGCTAGAACACTCTTGTGAAATTCAACAACAACTCGGCAAGGTTTATTTTTTATGAAATCGAACCCGATCCCTGAAAATTAGGTTATGAAATCTTTATCTAAGAGATTACGAATATATTTTTAATGGTTTTCGCTTCTTACCACTTTTGACAAATAAAACTACATGCATGTGATTGTATGTATCCTCTTCTTCAGAAGACTCCATGCTTAATAGATTTAAATTTAGATAATAAAACTTTGGAAAATTGCTAACACACCCTGTTTTACTAAAGCTGTTAACATGCAAAAGAAAGAATTTTCGTTAATTTAAAACATTTGAAAGTGGATACACGCGTTGCCATATCTTTCATCTAGTAGCATGTTGCCATTTACGCTTACGGGAGATTCAACTGCGGTTCTTTTTAAATATTAATTTATTATTTTATTTATTAATATGCGTTAATAATTGTAATAAATGATTAGAGTGAGAAAAAAGATTAAATTGATTAATACTAGTACAGGTAGTAAACTTTGCAAAATATAATATTATAATAATTTATTCTTTAATAATAAATGCTAATGCATTTATTAATTAATTTCAGTATGCAGCCAAAAATTAGAAATATATTATATTATTACTTTAAATTATAAACATAATGTTTTAAACATCAAATAAATTAAAATGTTATGTCATTTAGGTATAACATTATAACTCTGACCAGAAAAAAACTTGTTTTCAATTTCTAAACGTCTTTATTCTTGGTAAATATTATACTGTGGTAAGTGTCCTGTTTCTTCTAAAACATTAAAAAATGTTTAAAAAATTCGATCCCACAATTATGGTATACGAGGGAAGTTGAAAAACTGAAATCGCACCAAGAGTAAACTGCCGTTAAATATAAAAATACTGGAAAATATTATTATAAAAACTTAGTTGTAATAATATTTTATCTCCCTAATTATCCAGGTCCGACCTTACATTTTTTTTTCGATATTTAATTATTTTAAAATTAACTACTGCATAAAGCAAACTGTTTGTAGCATACAATAGTCGAATTCTATCAAATGTAGAATCAGACACTAAAATAAAAGGTGCGGGAAGTTAGCCTCACATTTTTTGAAACTAGGGCTCATAATATACCAACTTTTAGCGCCCAATTAGCGCCATTTAACGCTGTTGAAATTAGAATTTGCACCGCTCTCTGGAACTCAGAAATTACAATGCGGCCAAGTTCATGTGAACTTGGCCCACAGGCCACACAATTTTATTTTTCCAATATTTTTAAAAAATTTTATCACCATCATCTTGCTCTGAATTTGCGCCCACCAATGCCGTTAGGGTTTTTAAGAAATGTTGTATTTTTAGAGAGAAAACATTTTTTTAAATTTTACTACCGTGAAGTTGGCCGTACTTTTCTTCCGAAACCTTCTATTCCTAATATCAATATTTAGCGCTGAATTTGCGCCAATTAGCGCCCACAGATAGAGAAATGCTCTTCTTAAGGTTAAAATGTTAAAACGTTTAAAAGAATATGTAATTAAGAATTAAATTTAACGTGAAGTTGGCCGCACTTTTCTTCCGAAACCTGCTATTCCTAATATCAATATTTAGCGCTGAATTTGGGCCAATTAGCGCCCACAAATAGAGAAATGCTCTTCTTAAGGTTAAAATGTTAAAACGTTTAAAAGAATATGTAATTAAGAATTAAATTTAACGTGAAGTTGGCCGCACTTTTCTTCCGAAACCTGCTATTCCTAATATCAATATTTAGCGCTGAATTTGGGCCAATTAGCGCCCACAAATAGAGAAATGCCCCTCTTAAGGTTAAAATGTTAAAACCTTTAAAACAGTATGTAACTATGAAATTAAATAAACGAGAAACCGAGCATTTTTATAGAAATAAATGGTTTATTAGTCAAAAATGAGTGTTTCTAAGCGTTTAATTAGCCCCGCTTAATTAAGCCTCCCACGAATTTTCCAAAATAAACTACACTTTCTTCTTAAAACTCCACGTATATATCCGATTTCATCTAGACTGGGAATGGAAACCAGCGTCAATAACGATCATGGTATCTGAAGTACTTCTTTGAGGAATAACAATAAGAAATAGACGGCGCTAATATAGCGCTAATTAGCGCTGTACAAAAAAGTACTTCTCTTTGACCTGTCTCAACTTTTAAAATATTTTAAATATATACATACGCAATCAACGGCGCTAATATAGCGTCAATTAGCGCCGTCCAAAAATGTACTCTTAGACCTGTGTCAATTTTTGAAAAATTTAATTATAACCATACGCAATTGACGGCGTTAATATAGTTCCAATTAGCGTCGTCCAAAAACGTACTTCTCTTCGATCTGTCTTAACTTTTAAAATATTTTAAAAGTTGAGACAGATCGAAGAGAAGTACATTTTTGGACGACGCTAATTGGCGCTATATTAGCGCCGCACACTGGTGTAAAACTCACAAAAATGACGCATAAGGGTAGAGAATCAAGTTCTTGGAATCCTTAAATTATATGTCAGGTATTATTAAGAATGAATGAGGGCATCTTTTATGCACGACCTGGAACTGATAAATACCCACATACTGACATAACACCCCGGTACTTGGTCATTATTATAGCGCTTAAAGAAAGCATGCTTGTGCGTTAATTAAATGTATACCCAGTTAAACAGAAGGGTTAATTTGCTATTACAAAATATGGATTTATATTTTAAAGGCAGTTTTAGCCTATGTTACAGTTATTCCGCTTGTATATATTACGATGTATTAAATATAAGTACGAAGATTAGGAGGTTTTTTTTGGAATTTTAGCAAAAATCTCGCATAAGTTTCGATTCCCGTCTATTCCTGCGTTCCAACTTATACATCAAAGCGAAGCATCTTTGGTGAAGATTTCCTGAAAATCTCAGATCCCCCTCGACCCCCCTTCCTGAGTTAGTAATTTTTAAAGTTAGCTACTACTGCGATATATAGTTTAATTAAAATTTAACATAAAAAGTGCAACAGAACATTCTTTAGATAATTAAACAAAAACTAAATGGTATCCAGGTTTTTTCTTGCACAAGAGGAAATTTAATTTTAATTGTCGTTACTCCTACAAAACAGTTCAAACATTGGTAAAGAACGGTATTATGTCGAGCATTGTTAATTGACATAAACGCGATGCGCAGGTATTTCGACTTTTACACCACAGTGCGCCGTCGATTGGATATGGTTATACTTAAAATTTTTAAAAATTGATACAGGTCAAAAAGTACATTTTTGGACGGCGCTAATTGGCGTTATATTAGCACCGTTGATATCGTATGGATATATTTAAAATATTTTAAGAGTTGAGACAGATCGAAGAGAAGTACATTTTTGGACGGCGCTAATTAATTAATTAATAAAGTGGACCAGTTAAATTTATATTTGGACAAATTTAACTATAATGTAATTTGTTTGACGGAACATTGGTTGTCGGAAAGTAATATAAAATCTGTTAACATTTTAGGTTATAAAATTGCTTCTTTCTCTTGCAGATCTGATTATGTTCATGGAGGAGTAGCTATATTCATTAAAGAAAATATACTCTATAAACCAATTGATTTAAACCTGTATAATATAGAAATGCAAATTGAAGTTTGTGGTATCTTTCTTCAATCTTTAAAAGTAATTTTCATATGTATTTATCGTCGAGGTAAAGGTAACTTTAATACTTTTTTAGCTTCACTGGAAGGTATCTTGAAAGAGGCCTATAGCGAATGTCAACAGATTGTGATTCTCGGCGATTTCAATCTAGAATTCAGGACGGAGTCATCTAAGCTGTCCGATCTTCATTGCATCCTAAAACAATATGGAATGGAGGTAACGATCACTGATCCTACAAGACCAAATCATAGAAGTAACCCCTCTTGCATAGATAATATTATTACGAATTTAAATCCAGACCTTTACAAGTCTGTTGTTGTAGATCCATGTCTGTCGGATCATTTTGCCCAAATCATTGAAATCAAGGCAGTTTTACCTGTTCCTAATCAAACTCTGCACAGATGTATTACATTATCTGGATTAGGGAAGTTAAAAGAACAGCTCTGCCTGGTAAATTGGGGTATATTTTCAAACCCAAACCATGATGTTAATTACTTAGCAAATTTTCTTATTCTAGTTTTTGAATTCCTTATACCAAAGTGCTTTCCATTAAAAAAAGCAAAGCTAAATGGGCAAAGTCCAGTAAATTGGTTCAACGAGTCACTCAAAATTATGAGAGAAAAGCTATTAACTCTAAGTACAATTTACAAATGTACAAATTCCCCCATGGATCTTAGAAATTTCCAATCATACAGAAATTCCTACAAGAGCGAACTTAGCAAAGCAAAGAGCGAAGCTTATGGTTCATTCATTTCCAATTCTTCAAATAAACCCAGAGATAGCTGGAAGTTAATAAATCACATAAGAAATAAAACAAACTCAACATATCCAGGTATTGACTTAAATCCCGATGACTTCAATGATTATTTTTTAAATATTGCAGATCAGGTCATCAGTACAAATCGACAATCTTCATTGTCATATGAGGACTGTATAAAAGATGCACCTATAGTAAGAAGTTCCTTTCTTCTGGCTCCAGTAACAGTAAATGAAGTCTTCTACTCGGTAAAACAACTAAATACCTCCAACTGTTTTGATATTTATAACATAAATAGCAAAATCATTAAAGAGGTTATATCTGAAATAGTTTCACCTCTAACAACTATCTTTAACTTAGCTTTTAGTTGTGGAATATTTCCCGATGCTTTCAAGATTTCTAAAGTACTTCCTCTTTTTAAAAAAGGGGATCCAGATAATCTGACAAATTATCGTCCTATTTCCATCATCCCAGTCTTTGGAAAACTTATGGAGATTATCCTAAAAAATAGATTAGTAGACTATCTGGAAGAAAACTCTTTACTTAATGCAAGTCAATTTGGTTTTAGAAAAAACCATAGTACTATTCAAGCCGTAAGTGGGGTTGTGCGGTGAGATTGCGGAACTTACAATGTGTGACCTTACCAAGGCGTTCGATTGTGTCTCACATAACATCCTGATTGAGAAATTAAAATATTATGGACTAAGTAATTTAACTATTTGTCTTTTAGGCTCATACCTGACCAATAGGAAACAAACCGTGTATACAAGCAAAGGTTATTCTATTTCAAGGGACATTAAACACGGAGTTTTTCAAGGTTCTGTTTTAGGGCCCCTGCTATTCATTATGTACATAAACGATTTTCATCATTTTATGCTGCCAGTCAGTTGCATTCAATTTGCAGACGACACCAGCATAATAGTTAGTCACACCGATATTGACCAATTAGCTAAACTATCAACATCTACATTCAAGCGAGCAGAGTCCTGGTTTAATGCTAATAAATTAAGCTGTAACCAAAATAAAACCAAGAAACTTGTCTTCCCAACAAATCATATATACTCAAAGGGTGAAAATGCCACTTTATTGGGTATCATCCTGGATGATAGCTTAAATTGGGCATCACATATCTCCCATGTAAGTAAAAAATTGGCTAGCTCCATATTTTTATTAAAAAACCTAAAAAAATGTCTAAACTTTGATTCATTGATGACTTCTTATTTCTCCCTATTTCAGTCTCACATCAACTATGGTGTAATTCTATGGGGAAATTCTTCAAATGCTCATAAGATATTTATACTTCAGAAACAAGCCATCCGTACCTTAGTTAATGCTGGAAACAGGGAATCCTGTAGAACGCACTTTACAATCCTGGGTATTTTACCTGTCCCTTGCCTATTCATAAAAGCCACACTTTTAGAAATACAAAGAAATCAAAATCTATTTGAAATGGCATCAGAAGTTCATAAGTATGGAACCAGATCTGCTAGTCTTCTTAAAAAACCACAATTACGCTTTGACAAATCTATCAAAAATACAATCAATATCGATCTATATAACAAGATCCCACAAGAAGTAAAAAAACTAAATTTCAAGAAATTTAAAACATGTATTGATAGATACTTGCTCAAATTTTGTTTTTATAGTATTGATGAATATAGCAACTCTGCTTTCATTGTACAAGATTTTATGTGATAATACTATTGTGATTTTTTTTTCTCTTTGATTGTTATATGTATACATTGATATGTTCTTATATATTGTTACTTACTTTATTATGACTTGCTATAAACACTATTGTGTAACATAGTTAAATAAAAATATTATTATTATTATTATTATTATTAATTGGCACTATATTATCACCGTCGATTGCGTATGGATATATTTAAAATATTTTAAAAGTTGAGACAAATCGAAGAGAAGTACATTTTTGAACGACGCTAATTGGCGCTATATTAGCGCCGTCGATTGCGTATGGATATTATTAAAATATTTTAAAAGTTGAGACAGGTCAAAGAGAAGTACTTTTTTAAACGGCGCTAATTAGCGCTATACTGGCGCCGTCGATTGGGTATGAATATCCTTCAAATATTTTAAAAGTTGAGACAGATTGAGGAGAAGTACATTTTTGAACGGCGCTAATTGGCGCTATATTAGCACCGTCGATTGCGTATGGATATATTTAAAATATTTTAAAAGTTGAGACAGGTCAAAGAGAAGTACTTTTTTGGACGGCGAAAATAGCGCTATATTAGCGCCGTTGATTGCGTATGGATATATTTAAGATATTTTAAAGGTTGAGACAGATCGAAGAGAAGTTCATTTTTGGACGGCGCTAATTGGCGCTATATTATCGGCGACGATTGCATATGGTTATACTTAGAATTTTTCAAAAATTGACACAGGTCAAAAAGTACATTTTTGGACGGCGCTAATTGGCGCTATATTAGCGCCGTTGATTGCGTATGGATATATTTAAAATATTTTAAAAGTTGAGACAGATCAAAGAGAAGTACATTTTTGAACGGCGCTAATTGGAGCTATATTAGCGCCGTCGATTGGGAATGAATATATTTAAAATATTTTAAAGGTTGAGACAGATCGAAGAGAAGTACATTTTTGGACGGCGCTAATTGGTGCTATATTAGCGCCGTCGATTTCTTATTGTTATTCCTCAAAGCAGTACTTCAGATACGATGATCGTTATTCACGCTGGTTTCCTTGCCCAGTCTAGATGAAACCGGATTTATACGTGGAGTATTAAGAAGAAAGTGTAGTTTATTTTGTAAAATTTGTGGCATGCTTAATTAAGCGGGGCTAATTAAGCGCTTAAAAACACTCTTTTTGACTAATAATCCATTTCTTTCTATAAAAATATTGGGTTTCACGTTTA
The DNA here is from genome assembly GCA_929113105.1 of Agrypnus murinus. Lineage (NCBI taxonomy): Eukaryota > Metazoa > Arthropoda > Insecta > Coleoptera > Elateridae > Agrypnus > Agrypnus murinus. The sequence goes on along the minus strand of OV816023.1, from coordinate 32,987,559 downwards.
TTTAATTTCATAAGTACATACTGTTTTAAAGGTTTTAACATTTTAATCTTAAGAGGAGCATTTCTCTATTTGTGGGCGCTAATTGGCGCAAATTCAGCGCTAAATATTGATATTAGGAATAGCAGGTTTCGGAAATAAAGTGCGGCCAACTTCACGTTTAATTTCATTCTTAATTACATATTCCTTTAAAGATTTTAAAATTCTATTTGTGGGCGCTAATTGGCGCAAGTTCAGCGCTAAATATTGATATTAGGAATAGAAGGTTTCGGAAGAAAAGTGCATCCAACTTCACGGTAGTAAAATTTAAAAAAAAAATTTCTCTCTAAAAATGCAACATTTCTTAAAAACTCTAACGGCATTGGTGGGCGCAAATTAAGAGCAAGATGATGGTGATAAAATTTTTTTAAAAAATTGGAAAAATAAAATTGTGTGGGCCAAGTTTACGTGAACTTGGCCGCATTGTAATTTCTGAGTTCCAGAGAGCGGCGCAAATTCTAATTTCAACGGCGTTAATGGCGCTAATTGGGCGCTAAAAATTGGTATATTATGAGCCCTAGTTTCGAAAAAATGTGCGGCTAACTTCCCGCACCTTAAAATAAAGGCGTGATTTGGCGTTTATTTTATCACTACATTATTTTTTCCTAAGTGGGACGCGCCAAAGATATATCTGCACCCTCGCGGTAAGTTGTTTAAAGAAATTATGCGATATGTCTGTTGCAACATGTATAATAACCAGTACAGTAAACATATTATTGATCTATGAATGACAATTCCATTTAACTAACATTTAATAATCTACTTAAAGTTACCATAAATATTGTGTACAATGTGTACGAGCGTGATAGCGAATACGTCATATCGGGACTGCTTCCACTGTCTCGTATGCATGTCACGCTGCTGGACAGTATATAAAGTGGCCTTTGTATAAAATGTATGTTTATGTGATTAAACGGAATTTATGAATCATAATAGTTAGTAGGTTAGGTAGTATGTATTTTTGTTCGAACTTAAATTTTCCAAATTCAAGCAGATCAGTCGAAACAAGATTCTTCCGGAAATAAATAAAAGGGAACAAGAACCGTTATAATCCTATATTCATTCAAAGCGGCACGTTCAAGAAGTATTGTAGGCAAATGAATAATCCCAACCCTAAAAATGGTAGGGTAGGTAGTAAAAAAACTGTTAGTAAATCCAAAAGAAGTTTTGTATGTTATTAATTTTTTTGTTTAATGATGTAACTCCGGCGGAGATAGAATTTAGTAATTCCAATAAACGGAAAAATTTTATAAATAATAAACGGATAAAATTATTAATTATTATTATTAAAACACTTTAATTATTAATAATTTTAATAACAATAATAATTTCAAAATAAAATATTTATTCAACTTGTGCAGAAAAACAGGGAGATTGGTTAAAAAAAAGAAAATACCAGAAAAGACAATTTCTAAATTTAAAATGACCATCCTTTAAAAAAATAGTATCGACATCTGTTGAAGGGTAGAAATATTATGCTTTGAAGAGTAAATGTTTTTTGTTGAAAAGTAAATAACATATTTATTACTAACCAAAATTTAGTACTCATGATTATAAATTTGTTGTAGGGGACTTTCATTTCTGCCCTTAAGGGGTTTCTGGAGAGGCGACAAAAATCGTGACACTCCCTAATACAACAAAAAAAAATAGGCAACCAATGTTACAGTTTAACAAAATAGTAATTCCAGTAATAGTGCATTCCATTATACTTATGTAAACAATTTACTAATAATTTAGAAAACTGTAGAATAATTAATACCCAATTATCTAAATTGCATGTGTTGATTTCTAACATTCATTATAAATTAAAAAAATTAAATTAAAAATGATTTGAAATTTAAAAATATATTTTTTATGCTAATAAAATACACATTCAATATTAGTAGCTTTACCATCATTACAATTTGAATTTAATAAAATGGAAAATACGTTATGGAATAAGAATTTTGATCAAAAATAAATCAAATACAAAAGAAATGAAGGAATCATTCTTTGTACACTTCTTTCTTACAATTAGTTTTGTACCTATACCTGTTCTTGGGGTGCATGAGTAAAGACGCCATAAATAAGTACAATAAAATATTACCGACTTTCCAAGAACTATATGGCTTTTGCAAAAGCAGTAGCTGTAAAAGGATTTGGAAATTTTTCTTCAAAATTTTCTTATTTACAGAGAGTACCCTTTTCATTGTATCATAATTATATCATAACATAATATATTCCCGTAGCGTACGTGATATTTCAGTACATTGTACTGAATACAATATAAATGTACTTAAATATTATACAATATAATTAAATATTTAAAAATATGATGCCAAATAGCTTGGGCAAACTAAGAAACAAGATCATGTATACGTATTTATTTATATTTTTTAAATATTGCTGTTGTGGATTTCTGAAATCCCATTGTGTTTAAAATTGCAATTGCCATTGCCTGTGAACATCTGGAAATACTTTAGAATTTACCAAGAAGTTATAAGTTGCTTGTAAAATCTGTTGTATTTAAAGAAATGCATAGCGTTTTCAGAAATTTACCGGTTTGTCGTTTCATTTATAAAGGCCGTAATATTTTTTTAAATACATTTGAAATAGTGCTGTGAAAGTGTACGTATAGTATTTGATAAAAAAATTTCCTTTTTTATATAACTTAAAATTTGTGCCTATTTAAAAATGCCGAAATCCAGAAAAAGTTACTCCAGATCAAGAAGAAGCGTAAGCGCTTTCATGAAACTAGTGCGAACCAGGTATAAGTATACAATATTTGGAAAAGTCTGTAAACTTAAAAACAACAACACCTACAGCCAAAACCGTTGTGACATTATTGTACTCCACTTTTAAAGGAAGCAAGGCCACCATCTTCGGTTTACAAAGTGAAGAAACGGCAATTTCTTTGTTCGAAGAATTGTATTTAAAAAAAGTGAAAAAAAGTGGCTTATTAATTGACCGGGATAAAAAAGAATCGATTATTGCCAATACATTGAGGAAAATCATACTATCCGATTAAAAAAGAACCATAACTACCATTATCAGGTCCAGGGGTTGTTACATATAACCAAAAGAGCTATATGTTACTTTGTAATTTATACGAAAGGTGGTTTACATGTGGAAGAGATTAAAAGGTAACCGTCTAACTTTTATTGGAACTTTATTGCGTAAATTGATAACGATATAAATAATTTCACACCACCGCAGAGATGAGGATTTCTGGACTTTTAATATGGCAAAGAAATTAACGGAATTTTATAACAAAGCGCTTTTACCCGAACTTGTGGATCCTAGAAGAAGTCTCCAGCGAAATCTAAGAGAGGTTTACATGAAGTAGTACTTATGTGTGAGTTAGTCCATAATTATCCGCGCATTTATCAAACCCTATTGGATTGTTTCTTTTTCCACAGTGAAAACACTTATGCCTGCAATTTATATCAAGGAATGTCCGATTATCCAACCAAGATAAAATGAAGGGATATCAGGGGTATCAAGAAATTTGCAAAATTAATATTATTTATTTTAATTAGCCGTTTATAATATTCTATATTATTCATATTTATTTTAATTAGCTGTTTATAATATTCTGTATTATTCTTATTTTTATGGTAACTTAATTTAAATATCTTTGTACACTATTGATCCGTTTTTATTTTTTTGTTTCAGTTGCTGCTGAGAGCCTGCTATCGTTTTATTGAAGTTTTCTTTTACAAGAGGTTCGATTTTTCCTGCTTCCATTTTTTACAGTTTAATATTATTATTGTTTTATACTTATCATACGTTAATTTCTATTATTATTACTATCTTATTGTTACTATCATTATTATTACCACCTGTTATTAGTTATAACTTATAGTACATCACAGGTTTTATAGCTACACGTCAGCTCGCGTTCCTTTTCTAAATATTACTACTTATTACTCTTATTTATTTACTATTTTTTATCATATCCTACCTTATCGGTCTTTTACAAAAGTCTTACTCACGTGAAGCTTTTTTCCTGTGAGCGCGGGGTAAATATAGTGATCTTATTAGTTGACGATCACTACATTACTCCGGGCAACGAAAACACAATGAATTGCAATGAATGTATGGTTATATATTTTATTAGTTACACAAACGACGAAAAGTTACTTTTACCAGCTACTGACTTAAAAAACTGACAGCTGACTTGTAAAAGTTTTACAAGTTAGTAGAATGACATTTATAGACCAATTGTCATAATAATATTTATGCACAGATGCATTATAATTAGGCTATTATTGCTAGACTCGTCTAAACATAACCATCTCTGTATGGCCCAAGGGCCTATTTATGATCCGACGGGCAATAAAGAAACGTCAATTAAATGTCAGAGCGGTATTTGTAGAACTTGATTGATTCTTAATATAATTTGTAAACTTATCACCAATGAAAATAAGCTGAAATTAAGTATTTTGGAATGGTAACTATAGTAACGTACTTCGTATAAGCACATAAGTATACGCACAGCGGCTTGATGTACCTACGTACTCATTTAATTAGATTTTTTACACAATAATAGATTTGAGATAATAACTTAATCTGTGCATAAAATAGTGTATGTATTTCGGGCATAACTTGGTTTTATGGCCCTACAGCCTTTTCCTAACCCTCGGCTAACGCCTCGGGCTAGAAATAACGCTTCTGGCCATAAAAGCTTCTTTATGCCCTTAATACATAAATAACTATTACGTCTACGCACAGTTCCACGGCTCATAAATTATTTAAAAAGTGTCACATTTTGTTGTCATTGTTAGGACTAAGAGCAGGTTTTATAGATACAATAAATGTTGTGTGTTGTTTACGAATGAATAACAAATGATAATGATATGTATAGAATGAATAAAAATAAACATTTAATAAAAGTTTTCAAAAATATTTTAGATATGCTAATTACTTTTCCAGAAAACTCAAAATTTCTACTTATTCAACCCTTATTACCTGCATAATCCTTTCTACCTACCTGTACTTGGGCAGTTAGAATGCTCTGCTCTCATATTCTAAAATTCCACGCTGGTGTCCTGAACATAACTTTTGAATTAAATATTACCTCTTTCAATTGTCAGTAATAGCCATTATGTACTTTAAATTACAAACAAGTAACTTTTTTAATAAAATACCACGATTTAAGAAAAAGGCAGGAGGCCGGTCGAAATAGTATACATAATATAGCAGGAAATGTCTTTACCGGATTCTACCTGTCGACCTCGTAAACTTCAAACAAACCGTCTGGTGCTGTACAGGGGTTATTGACTATTTTATTAAAAAAACTGCTATTTGCAATCCAAAGCCTAGAAACGGTAAAATTAATATTCTTAAAAATAAGGCAATACAAATCATATTCAAATCCCAAGATTTAATACCTAATACGTACAAATTATATAATATTTACAGGGAAGCAATAATATGAACTAATATTAAGAAAATATATGTAGTTACCAAATCAAGATACAATCAAGCACTAAATACAATCAAAATACCATTAATAAATATAAATATTACTGATGCATCGATCTGTATATAGTATTTATTATCTCTCAACAGTTCATAAAGTTGCTAATAGATGCATTATAACTGTAATGAAAAAGGGGGGATTTTCAAAGCATTTAAAAATAGTTGTTGGTTTAGGTTTTAGCCATCTTGAAATAGTATATCAAATATTCAAATTCCTAATAGACACTGCAACTATAGTTGCTTATGGTATTCGCAACTGCTAGCACAAATGCATGCAAACTGCTGCATCACTGTTGAAGAAATATTTAAAATTTAATCGACAATTAAAATTTTATAAAACTTCTCTCTTCATAAAATCAATGTAAAATCATAGTAGGTATTGCGATACTTGAGACCAGCCCCTCCAGTTTTTTTTTGCCACGCCTGCTGCGTTCTGATTGGCTATCCCCTCTCCTCTAGCTCCCCCCCTTGCTTCTGATTAGTCGACGCCATCTTGGATGACACGCCTCCTGTTCTCTGATTGGACGTGCGCCATTTTGGATGACACGCCTGCTGTTCTCTGATTAGACGAGCGCCATTTTGGAACTTTGGGCGCCATTTTGGCCACGTCCGTCCGCCATTACGGGAATCTGTATTACCGGCAATCTGTGTGCTGCCAATAGAGGGCGTAATGCTACAATTAGTGTGTATTTCTAAGAGAGGGCGTCATGAAGAAATCTGTATTATCGACGGGCTGTGTACTACTACTACTAGAGGGCCGCGGCGTCATGAAGAAATCTGTATTACTACGGGTATGATGTAGAGGCAACCATTTTATATCACAGCATGTGGTGCGCGCGCTAAATTTGAATCTGTACTGTGAATCTGTCAATTTTAAAATTTGTCATTTGTGCATATGTCATTTTTACATCTGTCATTTTAAATCTGTCAATTTTACTGCTGTCATTTATACGTCTGTCATTTTTACATCTGTCATTTTAAATCTGTCAATTTTGCTTCTGTCGTTTTAAATTTGTCATTTTTGCATGTCATTTTTGCATCTGTCATTTTAAATCTGTCAATTTTACTGCTGTCATTTATAAGTCTGTCATTTTTACATTTGTCATTTTAATTCTGTCATTTTGCATTTGTCATTTATACGTCTGTCAATTTTAATCTGTCATTTTGCATCTGTCATTTTAATTCTGTCATTTTTGCATTTGTCATTTATGCGTCTGTCATTTTAATTCTGTCATTTTTGCATTTGTCATTTATGCGTCTGTCATTTTAATTTTGTCATTTTTGCATTTGTCATTTATGCGTCTGTCATTTTAATTCTGTCATTTTTGCATCTGTCATTTTAATTCTGTCATTTTTGAATTTGTCATTCGAAGGAGCCATCTTGGATTTCCCCAGATTTGAATTTGTTTCTCCTACGACCTACAAGTTCTGCTGTTGCTACCATTCTCTCTCTCACGCACCTTTTCTAGAAGAAATAATAAAGCCAGATAGGAATTAAAATTATGTTTATTATTATTAATATATTGTTATGACTACATTTAATTTATAATAAAATGTTGATAGATTGCTGGTGATGATGATGATAGCTTGAGGACTTCAGGACTGACCTCTGTTTTCTATTTGCTGTTCCAGGGGCTGTAAAAACAACAACAACAATAGAACATTAAAAAAGGGGTTTATTGTAAACTTGATGTTTCCCCATCATACCTTATCTGTTTCCACAAACATGCAGTCATCATACCCGTAGCCTATTTTTCCCAAATACACTAGCCCCAGAGAAATCGTTTTAGCTGCAATCTGCTCATTAACTTCATTAACCCTTTGATCTGTTAACTTGTCGCTGATTCGCTTAGGCAGAAATGTAACGTAGTTTTCACCAACAACAATCACGCTTTGACGTTTATCACGACAGACGACTCTTTGGAATTGTAGTATTTCGACAACCTCTTTGACCCCGTAGTCGCACAATTTCTTGATAGGTTTCTGGCTGCTGGTATAGGATTTGTTCAATTGTTCTAACAAATCCATTTTCTACGTAAAACAAAGATACACACACACATGTTAGAATTTCAATAGTAGCAAAAAAATTTAACACGCACAAGAATAATAATAATAATAATAATAATTAGTTTTAACATACCTGTTTAGTTGAAGCAAACAATAATAATTATCACTATCACCGTAGCCGACGAGAACAAAACTAAAAAAAACGGAAGGGCTCGGCGCTTTTATAACCTTCTAATCTGCAGGAATGAACAAGCGTACAGATGCATCTGTTTGTAAGATAAAAAAAATCTAATTTACTACATCTGAGCAAAAGGGTTCAGCATCGTTAACGGTGAAAAGGGTCCGACACCTGCGCTGTCAATTTAACACTTATCTAATGACCAATCTAATCGACTATGTATTGCCGTGAAAATCATGCAAGGACTTGGTCGAGGTTGCCAAAATATGAGAATGCGTATAAACGACAGAAGGCCATATCTTATTGTGTTATATATATTGAAACTAAAAAAAAAAACGAAATGTTTTCTTATAACAGATTTAATTTTTAATTCATGCATCAGTTCATTTTTGATTAATAAGAACTAAATATGAAATAATATTACAACATGTTTTACTTATTATGCTAGATGCTTTATTGAAAATATTGTATCACCAAATTATCATAGGTACATATAAGTGGTTATTATACATGTTCCCAGTGACGTCAAGCTTCAACTGAAATTCATTCAACTAGAAATCATTCGTGAGACTTCTCGTTCGCTAACTTTGATAGTATACGTCTTATTTAGATTGAACAATAATAAATATATAGATGCATTATTTTATGCGGTGATAATCCCTTTATAGCGTCTCCATTAAAAGGTTGAACTTATATTATTATTTACATATTTCGATTTTTAAGAGGTGAAACTATTACACTAGGCAGGTAGTAGCCTGTCAGCTGAGAAATATAAACGCTTTGGGTTGTATTCAATTTAAAGTGTTTCCTAAATTTATTTACCAATCTTATTATTTAATCTGCCTGAGAATAAAACTTCTTTAATCTATCTGAGAACGGTTTCCGTGAATTTTATTTTTGTAAACCGTTATAAAATTTTTAATGTTATTAATTAGTATTAATGAATACTATACATAAGATAATTATAATTGATAATAAACGATGAAATTGCATAGTTGTCGCGATGTGCCGTATAATTTACAACAATTCTTTACGCATTTTATTACGAGTCAACAATTAGTTTCTTTACATGATTTATTCTCTTTACGTCAAAATGTAAACAGTGTAAAGAAACTAATTCTTTTTCAGGTAAATCTTTATCGGTAGATCGATCGATACCTTAATTAAGAGTTCGGGGTGTTATATGACGATTTGTTGCTAGGGCACAGCCGGCTGAAAGAACCCAAGATAATAGGCGTTATAATCCTATACAAACCTTTTCTTTAAACAGGTACAATGTATAGTACATAAAACTGAAAGAATATACTTTAATGTTTAACTGTTAATTTAACAGAGTTTGAAAGAGATTCATAATAATAATCTAACAGTATGGTTGTTACCTCTGTTCTTTTAGCAAAAGAGTTCTGCTTAATTAAGACGTCCTACGGTTCCGAAGTTACAAAAATTAACCCTCTTTCGGGGGTTGTTTCTTTCCAGCCAGCCTCTGAATTTAGAATCGCCCTTTTGATATGTTGTTTTATATATTTTTAACTATCTTTTAAACAAAACTAGATTATGTAACAAAGAACGGTTCCGATGTTAACTAAATACGTAACAAGTATTAGGGTTAAAAATAACAAAAATCTGTAAAATTACTTAACTTTATTTACCTGGAGCAGCTGGGTCCGAGAGTGTTGTACTATGATACAGGTAATAATTATACGTTTCTTGTGTATTTTGACAACTACTACTTAATTTGTTTCCCTTTTTCGCTATAGATTCTGTAAAAATGCTAAGACCCTTCTTTGATTTTAATATCCAGTTGTAAGTTAAGGTCAAATAGGGCTGTGATTAATTATAACTAATTTATTCAATTGTTTTTTTTTAAATTGGTACAATGTTACCACTGTATTTGTTTTTTTTTCTAAAGCCTCTTCTTTGTACACTTTCTTTAAATTTTTATAGAATTTTCTTTAAACAATTTTTTCTTTAAATAAACGCACACATTTAAAATCAATTTACAGAATAGCAGAGGAACTTTTGATTATTAGTGGAAATAATGATACCCTCGATATTCAAGTTGAATCTTGATGATTTTCGATTCGTCACACCTGCGTTCACTAAAAACGATATGACAGCTGAATGAATTATAACCCAGAGGGCCAGTGGTACACCAGCGTTGTCAATTAACACTTAATCTAAGAGACAAATCTAGACGGCTATGTATGTCTACGCAGCCAAAGACTGAGAAAATAACATTTCAAATTGATTTATGAATCTTATCTTTTATTCAGATCTGAGTGTAATCATTACCGACACGGCAGATGGCGATGTGCTGTGTAGATCCAAACAAGATGAAACAGGCATGAGCGGGCTCGACGGTTTATGACATCCGACTGATTTATGACCTAGTAAAAATACTTAATTAACAATGCCTTGAACAGGCTCATTCTTGTTTATTTCGTAATATTGCGCAATATCACGCAATACGTAAACGATGTTTAATGACAACCAGAGGGCGCTACGATTGTTTTTAGAACGTATAAAAGCAAATCCTGAACTTACGGGTATCACTTGTCTACGTCAGCTATCACTGTTAATAGGGGTTTTCCAGCTCTTATTTATTGCTATTGTGTGTGTTTGTGTATTTGTTAGTCGCGAATAAAAAAAAACTAATTTTGAATAAACTGTGAGTGTTTACGTCATACGAACCAAGCCATCCAACAAAGGTAGGAATTTATTAATTTTTACACTTTTTCAAGCAGGTTTAACTTATTTTGTTATTTATAATAATTATCTACCAAAGGGGTTTATTATCAATTTAAACTCTACTTATAATATTTGCTTAAATTAGATTACTATTAAAAGTTTAAGACTGATTAAAAGGCTTTATTAATTTGCATTAAAACGGGGTCTTTCTTTAACTTTGTACAAAGCAAATAATTAATTTATAATATTTAATAACCTGCATTGCATTCAGAGGTTTAATTTACCAAAGAGTTTTATCAACAATTTAAACTTTAATAATAATTAGTTGATGTTTATTTAAAATTAACTACCTATAATCTTTGTTGATTTTAGCAGTTGTTAAGTGTGCAAGTGCGATATTTTTGTTATTGTTGTTACGCTTGTACGAAAATGTCTTCTTTATTAATTTGCATTAAAACGGGGTCTTTCTTTAACTTTGTACAAAGCAAATAATTAATTTATAATATTTAATAACCTGCAATGCATTCAGAGGTTTAATTTACCAAAGAGTTTTATCAACAATTTAAACTTTAATAATAATTAGTTGATGTTTATTTAAAATTAACTACCTATAATCTTTGTTGATTTTAGCAGTTGTTAAGTGTGCAAGTGCGATATTTTTGTTATTGTTGTTACGCTTGTACGAAAACGTCTTCTTTATTAATTTGCATTAAACGGGGTCTTTCTTTAACTTTGTACAAAGCAAATAATTAATTTATAATATTTAATAGCTTGCATTGTATTCAGAGGTTATTGTTTATTTAAAATTAATTACATATAATCTGATTTATCTGCGTCAATTTTACCGTCACATAGCATCCAAGCTTTTATTTTTAAACTTGTAATAATAATAATAAGTCAGTCTACCCTGCTTTTGTTTAATGCCTCGCAAAAATAGATTGCTTTGTTGTTTATTTAAAATAATAATTTACCAAAGAGTTTTATCAACAATTTAAACTTTAATAATAATTAGCTGATGTTTATTTAAAATTAACAACATATAATCTTTGTTGTTTTTAGCAGTTGTTAAGTGTGCAAGTGCGATATTTTTGTTATTGTTGTTACGCCTGTACAAAATGTCTTCTCTCTACGAAATTATCGCCGAAAGTGTGTCCACCATAAAGAAATTCGGCACCCAGAAACACCGAGTAGTGTTTAAAGTAAATGACGCGCCAGACCGTGAAGACCATTTGAACTTTTTAAAATCGGCCATCTATGAAATTTTACGGAATTTGTTAAGCAGGGCGCAGTCTACTGATAAGATTGGGGCCTCATTTGAATTTGATAGTTTCAAGCAAAAACTTCCCGGCTACATGAGCCTCAAACGAGCCGATTAGGTCACATTCAATGATGTTTGGGGCATTCTAGAATCCATTTTACAGAGCGATCCTGAAGCCCTGAGTTCGGACACCTTCAGACTAATAGCTACAATAGTAACACCACCAGCCGGACAAGGTCGCTGTCGCAACCGTACGTACAGCACCTTTGCCGAAGAGTGTAGCCGTGGCAGAGGGATTGTCACGATTAACAACACCAGTGACAATCTATCCCTACCCAGGGCTTTGGTCGTAGGCAAGGCTCACGCCGATAACAGTGTTGATTACGTGAAGACACGTCGAAATCAGAGCGTGCAAAAGATAAAGGCCGAGGAAATGATGAGGGAGGCCGGAGTGGCCTTCATTCCACCGGAGGGAGCCGGGGTCAATGAATTAAGGTTGTTCCAGCAGCTCCTGGCCCCCAGCTATAAGATAACCGTATATAGCCACGGTTCGAAAGGACGTTCACTTATCTTTGGGGGTGTCGTTGATAATGGTGCTTATGATGCCGCAACAAAGAACATCAATCTGCTGTATCACGAGCATCATTACAACGTCATAACATCGTTGACGGCGGCCTTTGCCTGCGGTTATTTCTGTGAGCACTGTCATACCCCCTACGATCATAAAAACCATCATAGATGCGAAAAGTCCTGTGTAGGCTGCGGTAGCTCTCCGCCCTGCGAAAGAACAGCGCAGCTGATTAGGTGTTCGGACTGCAGGCGAGATTTTAGAAGTCAAGCCTGCTTTATCAATCATCAGGAGGGTAAAATGTGCCGGGAGTACAGAAATGTGAGGGATGTTTCAAGACCGTGAACCTCAAGACCCGGAAGCAGGCCCACGTGTGCGGGGAGATCAATTGTAAGATCTGTCACAGCCATAAACCTGAAAACCATTTTTGTCATATACAGATTCCTTGTTTGTGTTCTTCGACCTGGAGACCCGAAAGGAGAAAGAAATTGCGCCCGGCGTCAAACTCCACGAACCGAATCTATGCGTTTTCCAGCAAGTCTATTCTGAATGTTACAACGATTCATCAGCGGCTACCACTTGTGTAAGATGTGGTTTGCGAGAACAGATCTTGCGAGGAAAATGTATAGATGGTTTTCTTACACACCTGCTGGAGATACGTAAAAAATTCAAAAAGGTTGTAGCAGTTGCCCATAACGGGCAGGCTTTCGATACACAATTCCTTCTGAACCATGTTATTACAAACACCTCTTTGAAACCGGACCTCATTATGCGCGGTTCAAAAATTCTGCTGCTACAGCTAGATAATCTAAAGATTATCGACTCTTTAAACTTTTTCCCCATGGCTCTGGCTGACTTGCCTAAAGCGTTTGATTTACCGGCTCCCAAAGGATACTTCCCGCACCTCTTTAACACCGAGGCCAACGCCCATTACGTGGGTCCTCTTCCGGACATCAAATTCTACAGCCCGGACACTATGAAACCCGGGCTCGTAAAGAGTTCCTAAAGTGGTACGAGGCGAACAGGGACATCACGGAGTTCGACATGCAACGTGACCTGGTCGAATATTGCCGAACAGACGTCGATATTTTGAAGAGAGCCTGTATCCACTTTAGGAATCTCTTTATTGAGGAATGCGACGTTGACCCGTTCACGGAAGCCATCACCATCGCCTCTGCCTGCAATCTCATGTTCCGGAGGAAATTCCTCAAAGAAAGCACCATTGGACTGGTACCAAAGGGCGGTTATAGACGGGCAGATAACCAGTCTAAGGTAGCTCTCCAATGACTGCTGCTGGAAGAACATCAAAGAGGTGTTGAGATTCAACATGCCGGCCGGCAGAGAGAAGCTATCGTGGGCGGGTTAAAGGTGGACGGGCTGTATGGTAATTCCATATTTCAATTTCACGGGTGTTACTTCCATGGATGTCCCACCTGCTTCACCACCCGTCGCAACGAGCCTCTACACGACGATCCTAGCGACACCATGGATATGAGGCTCGAGAAGACCCGAGCCACTACTGAAAAGTTAAAGTCGCTAGGATACGAGGTCATTGAGCAGTGGGAATGTCGCTTCCGCAGGCAGTTAACACCCGAACTCAGTCAGCTGGTAGAGAAACATCCCTTGCTACTAAACACACCATTAAACCCAAGAGAGGCATTTTACGGCGGCCGTACAGGGGCAGCAAAATTAAAACGTGTTGCAAAAGACGGGGAAAAGATCCGGTATGTCGACGTGTGATCCCTTTACCCCTGGGTATGCAAGTACGCCAAATTCCCATCTGGCCATCCGGAAGTTTACGTAGGCAAGGCGGCTTGTGAAAAACTAATCAGGGATAAAGGGGGCCTGGAAAACATCAACGGTGTGATAAAATGTACAGTGCTACCACCGCAAGATCTGTATCATCCGGTCTTACCCGTCAAAATGCACCAAAAGCTGCTGTTCCCTCTAGGTCGTACTTGCGCTGAAGATTTGAACCAGGCCGAATGTCAACATGGCGTCTAGGATCGAGTCATCAACGGAACCTGGGTCTTGGACGAGCTGGTAATGGCCATACGAAAGGGTTACATCGTACAAGACATACAAGAGATTTGGGCCTATGATGTAACCCAGTACAACAAAGCGTCCAAGGCTGGGGGACTGTTTTCGGGCTTCATCGACAAGTTCTTGAAGATGAAACAGGAAGCCAGCGGTTGGCCATCTTCAATAACTGCCAACGACAACGAGGATGATATCGATGGAGCCCGGAAACAATACGTTGATGACTACCTCGAGAACGAGGGAGTCTACTTGGATTCGATTAAGATCATCAAGAACCCTGGTTTGAAATCGTTGGCCAAACTGATGCTGAATTCCTTCTGGGGTAAGTTACAATAACAGTAACACACACACAATTAGTACATAGTTTTATTTATTATTATTATTGTTATAGGGAAATTTGGTCAACGTGAAAACCAGGCAAAAACGGCCATAATCAGCGAGTCCAAGGAGTTCTTCGACCTATTGTCCAGCCCAGGCGTAGCGTTAATCATGTGCAGGAAATAAATGACGAGGTGATTGCGGTTAACTGGCAGCATAAAGAGGAAGCAGCAGATCCTCTGTCGTCGGTCAACGTGGTCATCGCGGCATTTGTCACTGCACAGGCCCGTCTTAAGCTGTATTCCTATTTGGATCAGTTAGACGAGAGAGTCTTATACTATGACACAGGTAAGTCGTCGTACTATCAAACATCAACATCGGTTATATTAGAGTTAGAATTTTTCGTTGTTTCAGATTCTGTAATATACGTTTCAAAATCGGGCGACTTCGATCTACCAACAGGAAGCTTCCTAGGTGACCTCACCGACGAGCTCGAAGAGTACGGTCCTGGATCGTATATTATAAAGTTTGTGTCAGGCGGGCCAAAGAACTACGCTACAAAGTGTATTCCCCGACCACAGGACAGATACAGATACGTCAAGGTCAAGGGCATCACCCTAAATCACGCCGCCACTCAAAAAATAAACTTTGAGTCCATGCTGAGGCTGCTGGAAGGCATGGACGAGAAGATTATTGTAGAGTCCAACAACATCCGGCGTACGGCTGACCATCAGCTTGTAACGCGAGCGGAATCAAAAGTCTATAAGATAACGTTCGCGAAGAGACGACGTATAGAAGATTTTGATTCCGTTCCGTTCGGCTATAACAACAACAACAAGCGACTACGTGTATAAACATTTTAAACCTCTTGTATATATATATATATATATATATATATATATATATATATATATATATATATATATATATATATAACAAAGGGACAATAATGGGAATTCGCGCAACAGACTTATAAGACAAAGTTAGTTGCAGCCGCATACACGTGTTTCGCACTTATTAGTGCTCATCAGCATTAATCTTTCTATTCATATTGATATGTTTTGGGATTAGGTTGTCTCACGGTAGTGGCTATAGCTACCTCCGTAGTGACGTTTGTTGTTGTATTGAAAACTCAATATCTTCGAGCCGAAACTACAAATGTGTGGTTGGCTACTATCTGTGAAACCTTGTGTTATACATTGTTTCTAGTTTGTTGCTTAAATTTTATTTCTTCTATCTGCTATGCCGTACTGATGAGCACTAATAAGTGCGAAACACGTGTATGCGGCTGCAACTAACTTTGTCTTATAAGTCTGTTGCGCGAATTCCCATTATTGTCCCTTTGTTATATGTTTATATACGCGCATTAATCTTTCTATTTATATATATATATATATATATATATATATATATATATATATATATATATATATATAAGAAAGTGTTATAATAATGGGATATCGCGCAACAGAGAAGAAAGAAATCATAAGTTGCAGCCGTCTACACGTGTTTCACACTTATTAGTGATCATCAGGACGGCATAGCAGATGGAATAAATATAAAAGCAACTAACTCAGAAAGATGTAACAACACAAGGTTTCACTGATAGCAGCCAACCGCACATTTGCAGTATCGGCCTGAAGACACTGAGTTTTCAGTGCAACAACAAACGTCACTACGGAGGCAGCTAAAGCCACTACCGTGAGACAACCAATCCCAAAGTATAATATAATATTGGTTGTCTCACGGTAGTGGCTTTAGCTGCCTCCGTAGTGACGTTTGTTGTTGCACTGAAAACTCAGTGTCTTCAGGCCGATACTGCAAATGTGCGGTTGGCTGCTATCAGTGAAACCTTGTGTTGTTACATCTTTCTGAGTTAGTTGCTTTTATATTTATTCCATCTGCTATGCCGTCCTGATGATCACTAATAAGTGTGAAACACGTGTAGACGGCTGCAACTTATGATTTCTTTCTTCTCTGTTGCGCGATATCCCATTATTATAACACTTTCTTGTATATCTCTACGCGCATTATTACTTCTAATCATTTATATATATATATATATATATATATATATATATATATATATATATATATATATATATATATATATATATATATATTTTATACAACACTACAATAAAAGATTAGTAAACAAAACAAAAGGACTTACTCTATAAAATAAAAGAAATACATCAACAAATCTTCAAGAACGGTGAGCTGGATCCATGTTCCATATTACTCCAAGGCATCCTGGATGGCAGCTTACTGGTAATCCTGCGTCCTGCATCAACTATGAGCTCTTCAGCTGCTGATGTTCCGGCGAGCTTCTCCAGGTAGGAAAATATTGTGTGGTGAAACATTATTTTTTTGGTTTTGTGTGTTCAAAAGAATTTTCAGCTACAATACAACAATTTAGAGTCTCAGCTTTATGATAGTCGTAATAGTTATTTTTTTATTATAAGACAGAATGTAAAGTCTGATCGTTATTTGAATCATAAAACTAGCTTATCAATTTTTCTTAGGAAAGAAGGAATTTGAGAACTTTTCATGACACTACCTGAGATCTACAATTTCAATTAATTTTATGAAATTTGTAACTTGTTATCATGCTCAATCTGAGTGAGCTGGCGCCCAACTTTTGTTTTTTTTATTTTGGTCGATTTTTTTTGGTAAGTCGACGAACGTCATTACATTTAATGGCAGCCTGTGCACGTGGGGCTTTTTAAAGGTCTTTCTTAAGAATAATTAATAGTTAAACAAATTTGTGCTAGTTGTTTTGAAAATTTGTACAGATATACACAAAAGGGAAAGATGTTTTTCGTTTGAGATTAAAAGTTTTTGTACATTTACGTTTGTAAATTTATATTTGCGTTTTGGGTACATGTGACCTTGCTTAAAAGAAAAAGATAATTTCTTTGTGCTTTAAAAATAATTTTATTTGCATTATTGTTTATGATTTTGAATAATAATCTACTAGAGAAAGGAATTTTGTTTTTCAGTAGGTATTGGGACACCTGAGACCAGCCCCTCCAGTTTTTTTTTGGCCACGCCTGCTGCGCTCTGATTGGTTACCCCCACTCCTGTAGCTCCTCCCCCTTCGCTGTGATTGGTTACCCCCACTCCTGTAGCTCCTCCCCTTGCTTCTGATTGGTCGCCGCCATCTTGGATTTCCCCGCCTACTGCTCTCTGATTGGACGTGCGCCATTTTGGAACTTTGGGCGCCATTTTGACCACGCCTGCCCGCCATTACGGGAATCTGTATTACCGGCAATCTGTGTGCTACCAATAGAGGGCGTAATGCTACAATTAGTGTGTATTGCTAAGAGAGGGCGTCATGAAGGGATCTGTATTATCGATGCGTTGTGTACTACTACTAGGTGGCGTGTCATGAAGAAGAAGAAATCTGTATTACTACAGAGAGGCAACCATTTTATATCACAACATCTTGCATGCGCGCGCTAAATTTGAATCCGTCAATTTTAAATATTTGTCATTTTTGCATCTGTCAATTTTGCTTCTGTCATTTTAAATTTGTCATTTTTGCATATGTCATTTAAATCTGTCATTTTAAATCTGTCATTCTTAAAGCAACCATCTTACCAGATTTGAATTTTAGCGCTAACTCAGGGATTGGATTCTTTCACTAAGCTGAAACGTTTCCACCACTACCTTTTCTAGAAGAAATAATAAAGCCATATAGGAATTTAAAAAAAATTATGTTTATTAATATAGTGTTAAGGCTACATTTAATTTATAATAAAAAAATGTTGATAGAATGCTGGTGCTTGAGGACTTCAGGACTGACCTCTGTTTTCTATTTGCGGTTCCAGGGGCTGTAACAACAATAACAATAGAACGTTAAAAAGGGGTTTATTGTATAAAATTGATGTTTACTCGTACCTTATTTAATTCAACAAACAGGCAGTCATCATAACAGTGTGTTTTCCCCATGTACATCAAACCTAGAGAAATCGTTTTAGCTTCAATCTGCTGGTTAAGCTCTGTAACCCTTTGATCTGTTAACTTATCGCTGATTCGCTTTGGTAGAAATGTAACATGCTTTTCAGCAACAATAATCACACTTTGACGCTTATCACGGCAAACGACTCTTTTGAATTGTAGTATCTCTGCAATTTCTTTTATTTTGTAATCACATAACTTCTTGATTGGCTTCTGGCTAACGGGAGATTTGTTCAATTGTTGTATTAGCAAATCCATTTTTCTATGTAAAAAAAATAGACAAAAACTTAACACTCACAAAAATAATAAATGATTATTTTAACATACCTAGTTCAAGCAAACAATAACAATATTACTATCACCGTAACCGATGTCAAGACCAAACTAAAACGGAAGGGGGTTTGACTGAGCTTTTATAAACTTCGAACCTGCGCGAATGAACATGATTTTAGATAAGATCATAATTTATTACCAGAACAAAAAGGGTATTGTTAAAAAAAAACCTGCACTGTCAATTAATTACTTGAGATCAGATAAAAATCTAAATTTATTACCCTCGAAGATCGGTCACATAGATAAGTGCTACCTACATTTACAGCGCAGGTGTTCTTTAGGGTATTGTTAAAAAGGGATCGACACCTGCACTGTCAAAGTAACACGAGTAGATAAAATCTAAATTTATTACCGTCGGAGCAAAAGGATATCATTAAAAAGGTAGACACCTGCACTGTCACGAATAGATAAAATCTTAATTTATTACCATTCGGAACAAAAAGGGTATTGTTAAAAAAAAGGGATCGACACCTGCACTGTCATGTAACACGATTAGATAAAAATTTAAATTTATTACCCTCGGTGTCGTTTTTATAATTTACTATAACATTAAAATTTTAAATTAAACTTTTAGATGTGACTATTGATAACCATTTAATTTATTACACACACACACACACAGACCCTGAGCAAAGAAACTCGTTAACGAATAAAAGAACACCTGCGCTGTAAATGTAGGTAGCACTTATCTATGTGACCGATCTTCTAAATAAAGGTTGACTGTGTTAGAGCATTAAAACTATTTTTGTCATACTTTAGACATTTTTATTAAAAATATACCTATTTAAAGAAATGGTTTTTTCGATTTATCATAATCACATTTAACAGAAAAAGTTTCAATGGATTATAATATTGATATACTGTAATAGCAAAATAATCAAACATTTCATCACTCTTTGTATTATTAAGTACCTGTAAATCTCGCACGTTGACGGGTCTGATTTCTAAAGCTATTTCCAGGTAAAAAGACCTTTCTGTCTCTTAGAGCATTTAAAAGAACACACTTTAAATTTTATAGAATTTTCTTTAAATAAAAAAGGCACACAATTAAATCAAACCTCAACTGCTTGCCTCGTTCATTTATGTGTTGAAAAGTTATAAACACATCCTTAAAAGGGAATCATATCGAATTTTGACAACAATCTGTCTATTGCCTAATAAAAATAATATAATATTACCATTGCATTCTCTGTTCGCACAATACGTTGAAATTTATCAGATATCTAAACACAAATAGAACCGAGAAAGACACTAAAGTACAAAAGGCGATATCGAATGTAACCTTTATTTAATACAGACAGGGTCATAACTTATTCGTCACACCTGCGTTCAATAAAAAACGGTATGACAGTTGAATGAATTATATCCCCAGAGGGTTAGAATGGTACACCGTTTTTTATTCTAATAGATAAAATCTAGAAGGTATGTCAACTCTGGTGCAGAAAAAAAATTTCAAACTGATTTATGACGCACAGGTGTTCACCGGAGAGAACGCTTTGTTCCTTTGTTAAGCGGGCAAATTGACTCGAGTTTTATTTTTAGCTTATTGCATAATATTGCGCAACAATTCGAACCTATAAAGCCAACCACGGAAGTAGACAAGCACTTGTTTGGGGTTACTCGAGACATCAACACATGTATGTTTTTTATGCGTACTGTTAATTATTACGTTTGTGTTTGAAGTGATTTGTGCCATTCTTGATTGTTATTACCAATTGTTGCTACAGAGTCTATGTGAAATCTACAGCTTTAATCGAACAAAAAGGTAGGATTTATTATTATTATTGTTTTTATAATAATCGGCAATCTCGTTCTCGCATGATTTTTCACGACACTGTAACATAATCGGTTTAAAATAATTATTTAAGTTGCAGGAATAGTTTTATATATTTTTTAATTTCCCTAGTTTGATTATCGATTAAAGTAGTAATTGTTTTATGCGAAGTGTGATCGTTATTAGTTGTTTATCTAGGGGTTGTAACATAGTTATTTAAATCATAATTTGAGGTTATGCTTTTTAGATCAATGTTTATTTAAATTAACAGCATATAATCTTTGTTGTTTTTAGCCGTTCCTTATTTATTTTTTTTATAATAATAATCTATCAAAGGGATTTAGTAACAATTTAAACTCTATATTTGTTTAAATTAGATTGTTGTTAAAAAGTGTAATATCGATTAAAAGGTTTATTAATTTGCATTGAAACTGATCTTTTTTAACTTTTGTCAAAGCAAATAATTTATAATATTTAATAGCCTGCATTGCATTCAGAGGTTATTGTTTATTTTGCGTCAATTTTTTTTTACCATCACGTAGCATCTAAGCTTTTTATTTTTAATTAGGGGTTAAGAGAAGCAGTTCGTGAATGGTAAAAGATTTATCTGTCCATTTGTCGCTATATGATTTCTTACCTGTTGCTGTTATATTTCAAACAATTTTAGCTTATTTTGTTGTTGTTTATAATAATAATCTGTCAAAGGGATTTAGTAACAATTTTAAACTCTATATTTGTTTAAATTAGCTTGCTATTAAAAGTTTAAGAATGGCTAAAAGATTTTATTAATTTGCATTAAAATTGATCTTTATAATTAATTTATAATATTTAACAGCTTGCAGTGCATTTAAACTTTAATAATAGTAATTAGTCAATGTTTATTTAAATTAACAACATATAATCTTTGTTGTTTTAGCCTTTGTTAAGTGTGCAAGTGCGATATTTTTTTTTTGCTATTGTTGCTGTTACTCCTGTACAAAATGTCTTCTCTCTACGAAATTATCGATGAAAACGTGTCCACCATCAAGAAATTTGGCACTCTGAAACATCGACTGGTGTTTAAAGTAGCCGTTACGCCAGTCGATGAAGATCATTTGGAGCATTTTAAAACGGCTATTAACCTAATTCTAAGGGATGTGCTAAGCCGAGCACGACCAAATGATAAAGTAGGGGCCACATTTGAGTTTGATAGTTTCAAACAAAAACTTCCCGGCTACATGAGCCTCAGGCGCTCTGATGAAATCACCTTCAATGATGTCTGGGGCATTTTAGAATCGATTTTACAGAGCGATCCTGAAGCCCTGAGATCGGACACCTTCAGACTAATAGCTACTATTGTAACACCACCTGCTGGACAAGGTCGCTGTCGTAACGGCACGTACAGCACCTTTGCCGAAGAGTGTAGCCGTCGCAGAGGGATTGTCACGATTAACAACACCACCAGTGACAATCTATGCCTACCCAGGGCTTTGGTCGTAGGCAGGGCTCACGCAGATAACAGTGCTGATTACGCTAAGACACGTCGAAATCAGACCGTGCAAAAGATAAAGGCCGAGGAAATGATGCGAGCTGCTGGAGTAGCTTTCATTCCACCGGAGGGAGCCGGGGTCAATGAATTAAGGTTGTTCCAGCAGTTCCTGCCCCCCAACTACAAGATAGTAGTGTATAGCCACGGCTCGAGAGGTCGTTCACTTATCTTTGAGGGGGTCGTTGATAATGATGCCGCAACAAAGAACATCAATCTGTTGTATCACGAGCATCATTATAACGTCATAACATCATTGACCTCAGCCTTTGCCTGCGGTTATTTCTGTGAGCACTGTCATGTACCGTATAACAACAAGAGAGATCACCGGTGTGAAAAGTCCTGCGTAGGCTGCGGTAGTTCTCCGCCCTGCGAAAGAACAGCGCAGCTGATTAGGTGTCCGGACTGCAGGCGAGACTTTAGAAGTCAAGCCTGCTTTAACATCCATCAGGAGGGCAACATGTGTCGGGAAGTTAAAAAATGCGAGGGATGTTTCAAAACCATCAACATCAAGACCCGGAAGCAGGCCCATGTGTGCGGGGAGATCTATTGTAAGATCTGTCAGAGCCATAAACCCGAAAACCATTTTTGTCATATACAGCCGGCCGGACCTAGGAACACAAAGCAAGACACCTTGTTTGTGTTCTTCGACCTGGAGACCCGGCAAGAGAAAGAAATTGCGCCCGGCGTCAACCTCCATGAACCGAATCTATGCGTTTTCCAGCAAGTCTGTTCTGAGTGTTACAACAACGACTCATCATCAACTGCTACCAGTTGTGTAAGATGTGGTTTGCGAGAACAGATCTTGCGAGGAAAATGTATAGATGGTTTTCTCGCGCACCTGTTGGAGATGCGTAAAAAATTCAAAAAAGTTGTAGCAGTTGCCCATAACGGGCAGGCTTTCGACACACAGTTTATTCTAAATTACTTGATAACCAACAACACCTCTTTGAAACCGGACCTCATTATGCGCGGTTCAAAAATTCTGCTGCTGCAACTAGATAATCTAAAGATTATCGATTCGCTCAACTTTTTCCCCATGGCTCTGGCTGACTTGCCTAAAGCGTTCGATCTACCGGCTCCCAAAGGATACTTCCCGCACCTCTTTAACACCGAGGCGAATGCCCATTACGTGGGTCCTCTTCCGGACATCAAATTTTACAGCCCCGACACCATGAAACCCCAGGCTCGTAAAGCGTTCCTAAAGTGGTACGAGGCGAACAGGGACGGGATCACGGAGTTCGACATGCAACGTGACCTGGTCGAATATTGTCGAACAGACGTCGATATTTTGAAGAGAGCCTGTATCCACTTTAGGAATCTCTTTATTGAGGAATGCGACGTTGACCCGTTCACGGAAGCCATCACCATCGCCTCTGCCTGCAATCTCATGTTCCGGAGGAAATTCCTCAAAGAAAGCACCATTGGACTGATACCAAAGGGTGGTTATAGACGCGCAGATAACCAGTCTAAGGTAGCTCTCCAATGGCTGTTGCTGGAAGAACATCAAAGAGGTGTTGAGATTCAACACGTCGGCAGGCAGAGAGAAGCTATCGTGGGCGGGTTAAAGGTTGACGGGCTGTATGGTAATACCATATTTCAATTTCACGGGTGTTACTTCCATGGATGTCCCACCTGCTTCACTACCCGTCGCAACGAGCCTCTACACGACGATCCTAGCGACACCATGGATATGAGGCTCGAGAAGACCCGAGCCACAACAGAGAAGTTAAAGTCGCTAGGATACGAGGTTGTTGAACAGTGGGAATGTCGCTTCCGAAGGCAGTTAACACCCGAATTCAGACAGCAGGTTGAGAAACATCCCTTGTTAGTAAACACACCCTTAAACCCGAGAGAGGCATTTTACGGCGGCCGTACAGGGGCAGCAAAATTAAAGAGAGTTGCAAAAGACGGGGAAAAGATCCGGTATGTAGATGTATGCTCCCTTTATCCTTGGGTATGCAAGTACGCCAAATTCCCAGTTGGCCATCCAGAAGTTTACGTAGGCAAGGCGGCTTGTGAAAATCTAATCAGGGATAAAGGGGGCCTGGAAAACATCAACGGCGTGGTAAAATGTACAATGTTACCGCCACAAGATCTATACCATCCGGTCTTACCCGTCAAGATGCATCAAAAGCTGCTGTTCCCTCTATGTCGCACTTGCGCCGAAGAATTGAACCAGGCCGAATGTCAGCACGGCGTAGAGGACCGAGTCATCAACGGAACCTGGGTCTTGGACGAACTGGTAATGGCCACACGAAAGGGTTACATCGTGCAGGACATACAAGAGATCTGGTCGTACGATGTAACCCAGTACAACAAAGCGTCCAAGACCGGGGGACTGTTTTCGGGTTTCATCGACAAGTTCCTGAAGATGAAGCAGGAAGCCAGCGGTTGGCCATCTTCAATAACTGCCAACAACAACGGCGAGGATGGTATCGATGGAGCCCGGAAACAGTACGTTGATGACTACTTCGAGAACGAGGGAGTCTCCTTGGATTCGTTGAAGATCGTCAAGAACCCTGGTTTGAGATCGTTGGCCAAACTGATGCTGAATTCCTTCTGGGGTAAGTTATAATAACCTTATGTAGTTTTCTTTACTTAATATTTTTTTTTGTATTCTAGGGAAATTTGGTCAGCGTGAGAACCAGGCGAAAACAGCCATAATCAGCGAGTCCAAGGAGTTTTTCGACCTGTTGTCCAGCCCAGGCGTAGAAGTTAATCATGTGCAGGAAATAAATGACGAGGTGATTGCGGTTAACTGGCAGCATAAAGAGGAAGCAGCAGATCCTCTGTCGTCAGTTAACGTGGTCATCGCGGCATTTGTCACTGCACAGGCCCGTCTTAAGCTGTATTCCTATTTGGATCAGCTAGGAGAGAGAGTATTATACTATGACACAGGTAAGTCATTCAGTACTATCAAACATCAACACCGTTTATATTAGAGTTAATTTTTTTTTCGTTGTTTCAGATTCCGTAATATACGTTTCGAAGCCGGGCGACTTCGAGCTACCAACAGGAAGCTTCCTGGGCGACCTCACAGACGAGCTCGAAGAGTACGGTCCCGGATCGTATATTATAGAGTTTGTGTCAGGCGGGCCGAAGAACTACGCCTACAAAGTTTATTCACCGACCACGGGACAGATACACGTGGTCGTCAAGGTCAAGGGCATCACCCTAAACCACGCCGCGACTCAAAAGATAAACTTTGAGTCCATGCTTAGACTGCTGGAAGGTATGGACGAAAAGATTATTGTAGAGTCCAACAACATCCGGCGTACGGCTGACCATCAGCTTGTAACGCGAGCGGAATCAAAAGTCTATAAGATAACGTTCGCGAAGAGACGCCGTATAGAAGATTTTGATTCCGTTCCGTTCGGCTACAACAACAACAAGCGACCACGTGTATAAACAATAAAGCCCCTCTTGTATATATGTAAGTGTATAGTAGTATAGTTGTATTTTTAAGTTTTGTAAAATTTGTATAGGTAGTATTATATTTAGATCTTAAGTAGTAAAATATTATCATAACGTATATAATTATTATACAGTTCAATCGTTGTAGTAATAGATATGTGTATAGTAGTATAGTTGTATTTTTAAGTTTTGTAAATTTTTGTATAGGTAGTATCATATCTAACTCTTAAGTAGCAAAATATTTGTATAGTAATAAGTGCATGTACAGTTCAACTGTAGTAGCAGTAGTCAGGGGTTATGTTAATCACAAGAGATCGACCTTCGGCTTGATGTAATTATTATTATTATAAGTGATGATGATGATGATGTCTAGGTTTATACTTTGTGTATACTATATTCGAAATTATTTAAGAATGTAATAATTAGGTAATTAGTTGTTGTTGTAAATTGTTCAATCATCTTTTGTCAGTATAGTGTAGTTATAATAATAATAAGTGAAGCTGACAAGAGTTATACCTTATGTACAGTAATTATTAAAAAAGATGGTGAAACTTAAGGGTGATTGAATGTAAATCACAAGAGGATACTCAGGGGAACATACTCATGAAATAGATCTGATAAACGCGATTTTGTTCTTTTCAATTATGTAGTAGTAGTAGTAGTAGATCAAGACATTGATGAAAAGAATATTTGGCATAACAAAGCGTACAAAGCATTCAATAGGATGTTTCATGAAAAAACGAGTATGTCTTCATGGTTATCCGAGCAGATTTCAACCTAATAATAATTGTTTAGTTATTTTGATTATTGTCTAGTTGTTTAATAATTTTAAGAAACATTGTCGTCGTAGAATAAAAGATGTTCTATCATGGTTATCCGAGAACAGATAGTTGTTTAGTTATTTAAGTATTATTGTTTTGTTGTTTAATAATGTTTTGAGAAAGATTGTCATAGAATAAAAAGATTAATGTTTTATATATGTGTATTATTACTATTCTCACCCAGCTGTACCATGACATGAAAAGTGATAGCTATAACTGAGAGAGAGAGAATGAGGTAATTACCTACGAACACCTGCCTGTGATGATGATGACGTGTCAGCGACAGGATGAAACTTGTCTGCCAGCGATGCCTACCTGTTTACCGTATGCTTGTTACTGAGCATGCGCTGGATCTAGGTAAGTATAGGTGACTATATAAAGCCGACCGTTGTTAGCGTGTAGTAGTAGACAGCACGTGTGCAGCAGCAGTAGCAGCAGCAGCAGCAGCAATTACGATGATGTCAAGCAGTCCTAATTATTGTTATGATAACTGTGTGAGCGAACCCCTGGAAATAGGTAAGTTGTTGTTGCTGTTTATAAAACTTCAAGTTTATATGCTAATTTGTGTCTATTTTGTTGCTTCTTTAGATGAAGAAGGTTCGGATGTTGCAGATCATACATCATCATCATCAACAGCAAGTGCCGACAACGACGACGGTCAAGCGTGGAACAATGAAGTCGAAGAAACAGGTAAGTTGTTTAAAACTTTTGTGTGTGTGTTTATGCTTATATTAAACGATTATTGTATTATTATTGTTTAGCGTTCCTGCCGCAGCAGCAGCCTCTATACTACGCTGATGACGCTGTAGCAGCATCAGCAAACTTTACCATCATAGATACACCGGTAGCAGCAGTAGCAGCAGCTAAACGTGAAGTACGTGTTCAACTGCTCGGGGCTGTCCAGTATCCGTTGTATGTAACGAGACCTCCAGGGGAAAAAGAAAACTACGATCATATACACAACATCCAAGTAGGACTTATTCCGCCCGACGACGACGCCCAGGGAGAATTTGCCGTGGTAGTGAAGCTTGAGTGCGTGAATAACGTATGTGAGTATGGTGAATTGGTGTTGTCGGAGCGGGACTGGTTCGAGCTGTATGATATACGAGTCGAGGCAATGTTTAAAAATTTCTTTTATGGTTGCTGCTGTTGCAACAAGGACAACAGTGTACTACATCGCGATAAACATTTGAAATTCCATCTATGTGACAATTTATACATCGAGATTATTCACAACGAGTTTTTCGGTAACAGGGTTGCCATACATGATACACAGCGGACTATAACCTTAAAAGATTACGAGTTTCAGTCTATACTGCATTTAGCACCGTTGATCAATCATCATGCTCGAACGTTACGTCTCCTCGACTTTTCACGTTTCTACCACGCAAACATAGAGAACGTAGCGGAAGGTCAACTGAGACGCCATGAAGATGCCTATAAATCGCTCCCGACATCCGATTCAATTTTATTCACGTCCGAACTGTTATGCGGTTACTACTCAGCTACCAGTTTAATAGACAACACAGCAGCAGCAGCAACTGGTGGTGGATTGAACTCGTTCATTTTATTAGAAATAATAAAACATTATCCGCAAAAGTTTATCGATGCCGTACGTACACGACTGCAATCATATCAGCAACAGCAGCAGTCGGAGACGTCAACGACAACAACGTTTGCACCGTCGTATTAAGAACACCATGGCGGAAATAAACTATCTTAGAAATAGACTGCAAAAATATTTGAACAATTTGCAAGTGTTACGCGATGATCTCAACTCATACTGTGTAATGAATAATTTGTCCAATCATATGTTACAATTGTCCATTAAATATCAAAATAAATAATATGTATAAACATTGTTGTTGTTTCATTTACTAGCACAGGGTGAAGGGGTTGACTATATAAAAAAGGTAGATCGTTGTCATCAGCGAGAGAGTACACGAATAAAGCCGAAGATTTCCGACGGCGAACATCCTAAGCTACAAATCCGGTAAGTAGTCATACTATGAGAGAGAGAGAGAGAGAAAGAGTTTCAACTTAGTGAAAGAAGGATCCAATCCCATAGTTAGCGCTAAAATTCAAATCTGGGAAGATGGGTGCTTTAAGAATGACAGATTTAAAATGACAGATTTAAATGACAGATGCAAAAATGACATATGCAAAAATGACATATGCAAAAATGACAAATTTTAAATGCATAAATGACATATGCAAAAAATGACAGATTTAAAATAGATTCAAATTTAGCGCGCGCATGCAAGATGTTGTGATATAAAATGGTTGCCTCTCTGTAGTAATACAGATTTCTTCTTCTTCATGACACGCCACCTAGTAGTAGTACACAACGCATCGATAATACAGATCCCTTCATGACGCCCTCTCTTAGCAATAGCACTAATTGTAGCATTACGCCCTCTATTGGTAGCACACAGATTGCCGGTAATACAGATTCCCGTAATGGCGGGCAGGCGTGGTCAAAATGGCGCCCAAAGTTCCAAAATGGCGCACGTCCAATCAGAGAGCAGTAGGCGGGGAAATCCAAGATGGCGGCGACCAATCAGAAGCAAGGGGAGGAGCTACAGGAGTGGGGGTAACCAATCACAGCGAAGGGGGAGGAGCTACAGGAGTGGGGGTAACCAATCAGAGCGCAGCAGGCGTGGCCAAAAAAAAACTGGAGGGGCTGGTCTCAGGTGTCCCAATACCTACTTTTTTCATAAATAGAAATCCAGTACATTTGAAATTGATTCATATTTTGATTATCAACATTTTGAAACTGGGTGGGATTTTGCTTTTATGTGGAATATGTTTTTTCAAGTTTCGCAAACACAAAATTATACGATTAAGCTATGTTTGCCATTTGTATTTAGTGAATCTCAATTATTTTTATCTAGTTGTTTATAAAATTGAACTGTTTTGAATACACTAAAAACAAATTTTGTCAAGAAATGAAAAACATTTATGAGGGGAATTTTACAAAAACAACCTCTATCCGTTTACTTGAAATTGTGTCGATATGAATATTTTGTTAATACATAGAAATTATTTTCAAAATAAGAATTGTTTATCAAAATATTGGAATTAAAACTTTCTATCATTTTTATATTTTGCGAATAGATGATTGTTTATCTTAGATTTGCTCCTTTGTATTTGATACGTATTTACTAATGTACTTGGGGTTTAAATGAAATATTAAGCTATTTGGTTTCATTAAAAAACTATTTTGTCATTTATTAGAGGAAAGACGATAAAAATTAAAATTTATTTGATATCAATTGAATTTTGAATAAATTCAAGGTAAATACTTTGAACTGGTCGTGTTAGATGATGATAAAAATAAATCTAGGAAAGCAGATAAAGAAAACTGTTTTGTCTTGTTTACATTTTATTGTAATTTTGCATTGTGTTTAATCTACTTCAAAAAGGGAAATTTATATAACTATAAAAGGACGAAACAATTTAGTTTTTCTTTTCCTCTCACGTATTTAGATTTAAACAAATTAAAACATTTTTACAAAACGGATTGTAGTTTGCTGAATAATTTATCGTACTGTTCATTTTTTTGATATAAGAAAGGTTTATTCATATGACTACTCCTAAAAACATCCTTACTGCATTTGATTCTGGTATCAAGTCGATTAAGAAAACTAATTTATTAAAAATGGAGGCTGTAGACTCAGACCTTACACTTGAATATATTACACAGCTTTTTAATGCGGAAACTAAAGAAGATGTAGAACCAGTTGTATTAGATCAACAAGAAGGACAGATTTCATCACAAGTAGAAAAGCCTGATCTGCAACAGTTACTACTGAAGATGGAACAACAAATGAACATCCTGCAACAAAACCAGCAACAACAAATGAACATGCAACAAAACCTGCAACAAGAACTAAATGAAAAATTTAAAAATCAAGAAGAAAAACTAAACATTCAACAACAAAGTACAGAAAAGCTTATACATGAATTGAAAGAAGATCCCGAAAAAAGATTCCAAAAAATAGAGCAAACATTACTAGAACAGAAAATCCAAACAACAAATTTAATCAAACTTCTAAAATATGAACCTAATGAAACAACAGAGATAGAAGATTATCAAGAAGATGTGTACGAGAAGATAGAGAGGTGCGAAGAAGATATCAGAAACAAATTTTTCAAAGAGGAACATAAGACACAAGAGAATAAAACGAAGCTACTTCATGACGATATTAAATTAAGTGAAAAGGAAGAGGATTCCAAAGAGACAGGTTATGAAACAAAACGAAAAATTGATAATTTATAAGAGAAATTAGCACGAGAAATAGATTTGGAGAAAAATGAAACAGATGGAAAAGAAGAAAATGAAAAAGATTTTAATAGTATGATGAAGTATTCTTTAGAAGCGGTTGTTGAACAAAGTAGTAAAGAAATTATAGTTGTAAAAGTCACTAAGACTGATGAAAATTACGAAAGTGAATCGGATGTTAAAGAGAATACATATAAAGATGAAGAAGAAATTATAGAAAATAAAATTATTGATAGTAGTGTTGTGAGTATTTGCGATAAAGAAGAAAACAAGTCTGATGAAGATAAAATCAAAAATATTGAGGAAAGAAATAGAATGGATAAGTCCATAGATAGAGAGTTGGACGAAGATTTTTTAAATGAAGCTACCAATTCTTTGACAGAGAATGGAAATAGAAAAACTTATGATTTAAATAAAATAACAATACTAGAGGTGCAGAGCAGAATTAAATTTAATTGGTTTAATAAGAAAAAACGGATTTTTGTAAAAAGAAAATGTTTTGGTTTCTATAAGAAGGTAGAAATACAAATGAGCAATACTCACGAGTTTTTTTGTATTTGTGGCATTAATTTATTTTTATTATGGCTACAATTTCAAGTTCTTATCAATATGGGGATAAAACTTTTATTGTACCCAAGGGGGGGTAAATGTAGTGGATTTTGCCCTTTTAAAATATTTATTTAAAAAGGAAAATATTTTTTTTAGGCTAAGGTCAATTTTCGTGATATTAGGTTTTCATTATTGAGTCTACGTTTTAAATGAACGAAATATGAATTTTCTTTCTGTGACTGTGTCCAAATTTATGTGACGACATTGGTTTTGAGATTTATTTTACGGTAATTTTGTATTATTTTGAAATTGTTAGTTTCAAATTACTATATTGAAAACTATCAGACTAATTAAACGTTTATCAATTGCGTCAGTAACAATTTAATATGTTATTTTATATTTAATTTTGTAAATCAAAAATATTGCATTAGTGTATATTCAGAAATGGGAATATTTTGAAGAATTTTGAAAATTCTACTAGAGGGCACTTTATGTGTCAAGGTTTTTGGGAGAGAATTGAAATGTTGGGGACTTGAAAAATGATGCTTGAGGTGTAAACAGTTAAGTTCACCGTAGTATTATTATATTTTGAATAAAAAGGTGTAAACGGCAAAGTTCACCATAATAATCATAATGATTATAATAATAAGTAAGATTAGTGTATTGGACTTGATTTATGATGTTTGAGGTGTAAACAAATAAGTTCACCATAGTATTGTAATATTTAAATAAAAAGGTGTAAACTATAAAGTTCACCGCGATAGTAAATTTAGATATTAAAAACAAGAGTGTAAACAGTAAAGTTCACAAAAATAAATTGATAATAATTACGATTAATGTAAACAATAAACGTTCATCATAGTGATAGCCTAATGTTTGTAATTTGTTTATGTGCAAATAATATTTTTGTTTGGAACATCGGGAAATAAAAATACTAAAGTGTTATTGTGTTTTTATTTTATTAATAAAAAACCATTAGATACAAATTACTTATACAACAGTACAATAAAAGATTAGTAAACAAAACAAAAGGACTTACTCTATAAAATAAAAGCAATACATCAACAAATCTTCAAGAACGGTGAGCTGGATCCATTTTCCATATTACTCCAAGGCATCCTGGATGGCAGCTTACTGGTAATCCTGCGTCCTGCATCAACTATGAGCTCTTCAGCTGCTGATGTTCAGGCGAGCTTCTCCAGGTAGGAAAATATTGTGTGGTGAAACATTATTTTTTTGGTTTTGTGTGTGCAAAAGAATTTTCAGCTACAATACAACAATTTAGAGTCTCAGCTTTATGATAGTCGTAATAGTTATTTTTTTATTATAAGACAGAATGTAAAGTCTGATCGTTATTTGAATCATAAAACTAGCTTATCAATTTTTCTTAGGAAAGAAGGAATTTGAGAACTTTCATGACACTACCTGAGATCTACAATTTCAATTAATTTTATGAAATTTGTAACTTGTTATCATGCTCAATCTGAGTGAGCTGGCGCCCAACTTTTGTTTTTTTTTATTTTGGTCGATTTTTTTTGGTATATATACATATACATATACATATACATATACATATACATATACATATACATATATATATATCTTCTACCCAATTGAGCGTCCTCCTATGTAAAAATCCAATACCAGTGAGCGTCCATGGTCATTGAGCGTCCGATAGACGGACGCTCACTGGCAATCCCTGAAAATGTCACAATGTGATCAGTTGGTTGCATACATGCTTTTGCAATAAAAATCTCGTGGACGTTGGGTGACACATTCGTGTGATAGATGTTTATAATTAGTTCAGGCTTCTGCCGCATATAAGCGCGGTGAGCGTCGAAGTGTATATGATATACACAAATAATACCTGCAGCGTTCAACTGAGCTTCCACCTTTAGCTCCTCCCCCGTTAGCTGCTCTTCTTAATACATATTCATTTCTATGCATTAACGAGCGTCCGTGAGCTATTTATAGAAACAGCAGCTGTTACAGGAGAGAGTGAAGTCGATCGATAAAATTCTTCAAATAAAGCCGGTTTGGTTTACCGTGATTTTATAGAGACAGCGCGGCGCTATATATTTTATTTTATTCAACATACAGGAAAGCCACATTTAAGTACAAAATATGATTTAAATACATTATGAAGATATATCCTGACTTGTTTGAGTTTATTATGTATTATAATTATGATACGATAACATTTTAATATGTATAATTTGAAAGAAGAAAAGAATATTTTATTATAAACACATTGTTATCTATATTTGCTTATATTTTAATTCATATCAAACAATGAGAATCATCCTAAAGTTAATTGTTGAATAGAAGATTTAAATCTATTTAATAAAACCCCAATAAATTTAAGACCAAATCTACTATTATCATTACTAAGTCACGTACTTCTAGGTAGAAAGAAATTATAATCGTAGTTGAAAGGATTAAAGGGTATATTGAAAATACCATAGTTTCTAGTTGATATAACTGGAATTCTAAAGGTAGTTTTTTGAGGAACTTTTAGATAATCTACCTCATCATTTATATTCAAAGCAGAAAAATTAAATTAGCTTTCGATCTTGATTTCGTGAAGGTCGCACAGTCCCTGTCTTTTCGATTAGAACCACCCTTCATAAAGGAGTAATTCTTTTTTACTGGTAGAAAATGGCTGTCCGATGGATATTGATAAAACCCACATTCATGTAGAGCTGGTGATGTGGCGTAACAGTTCATTTATGCATAAGTCTTTCCCCAACTTTCCTGAGTGGGTTCGGACGAAACCGATTTAGAGTGGAACTAGAGTTTGATGAAATTTTGATTAATTTTAAGATCTTGTGATGGACTAAGCTTCTAAGCTAGCATTTGATCGACGTTTGTAAAACTTAGACTGCGCTAAAATCTTAGACTACTTAGTTACACCACGTTTTATTCAAGTCTACCAACCTACGCGCCCAGAATCCAACCCTACTCAGGTTGTAGAAATAACGCATAAATGAACTTGGAAGGATTTTTCCTCTACAGAACAATTGTACCGAGTTTCAACGAAGTCTATAATAACTATTTTCCATCCATAAAATGTCTCCTCCGTGATTTAGTAGTCCCGATGTAATAGCCAGGGACTGCAATATTTAAGATTTGCACAATTTCAATAGATTAATAATATCCATACGGTAATCGTATTTAAAAGCCACACATCGTAAAAAATTATTTTGCACTCGCTCTGGTGGTTTGGGTAATTTGGAGACCATACTGGAGAACCACATTGCAAAAACAGATCTTACCAATGCTATGTATACAATTCTTCGGATTGAACTTTCCTTAATGATTCTATCTTGCTCTTACACACATCTCGATCTCCTGATGTGATCGCCAAAGAGTAGAAACGTTGAATTGGCCTCAAGAATTCTGTATACGCGGTCTTCATAAGAGCTACACGAACATTTCTATCTTTTCCAGGGACAACCTTTACAATCCTCGCTATTGGATTCCAATTCTATCACTTTAAATTGCACTTCCAACTAGAACAATAATTCGAGAATAACATTCTTGAATCTTTCTTCGGTTTACGCTCAACTAATTGACTCAAATACTCACTACAAAAGTTTCGTCACAAATCCTCCTTGACTCTTTGGTGATAGGCAAATTTCCTCTCAGCACTGTTAGAATCTAAATAATCCAACCCTGGGCTTCCCTGCTGCCGTAGATCTCGCAAGAACATGGCTGGGGTGAGAGGAACCAAATCTTCAGTTTTCAGGAATGAATGACAATGGTCTCGAATTGATAACTGATTCACAATCATATAAAATCGCTATTAGTTCTTCATAATTTAATAAAGTTCTTCATAATTTTTACCAAACACTCGTCGCAACAGTTGTTTCAGAGTTCTCATAAGACGCTCTCACCAACCACCTTCCACCAAGCAGGAGTCGGAGGAATAAACCTCCATTGAATTTATTGGACAGCTAACACGGATTCCACGACTTTCCAATCCACAGATTTAAACAAATGTGTCCATTCCAACAAAGTTTATTGCGTTTTCACTACTACAACGGTCTTCCCCTTCTTGTTACGACGCTTAAAACTCTGCAAGATGGAATCAGTAGACAACAAACTTATTAATTCCAAATGACTGCTACAAGTCTTTTTGTATCAAATCTTCTGCGCTTCTCACATTTGGAAATAATGGCACGAATTGACTTCCTTCCCCTCAGAATCCTATATCTTTCACATAAACGAGAAAGTAGCAACTGTGTTTCTCCATAACACTGCTTCAAATGTTCCTCCCTCACAAGGGCCAGTAACACTGGATGACTGGTTGGCAATAAAATAGGAATCCAAAAATCCACCGTGTCTTTTCTTCGTTCAGTTTTTGTTTTTTTTCACTCTTATAAGTCCCGAATTATCCCTTAAAACACTTAGTTCAGGTATCTCATTTATGTTTACTGCAAAACATTGCTTCTGAGCAACCAGTATTACACGCCTCTCTGTTTCATCCAAATCACTGGCATTTACCATGCCAGTTTTACGATTATCTTCTCCATTGCGGGAATTGTTCAAAAATCTTAGCATCCAACCCACCATTTTGACAATACCTGAACATTTCGAAAAATAATTTCTTCTGTTGTGACTTCCAATTGTGACAGCCAATAATTGCAATCGTGGGATTGGCAACCTTTTCAAAGGTGCAATTCTTGTCGTTGCTTGTAGGAACTTCAATTCCACTTGATAATTGAGTTCGCATCTCACGAAGACAACGGACTAATATGCAAAACCACTACCATCGCAAAACGTATGTAGCTTCCACCCATCCTTGGGAAATGCATAAGATGACAAACATCGAGGGATTCTGATTGACGGCGGCAGTTCAATTCGCTCATCCAATTTTGTAAACTTTGTTCCCAACTCTTGAGGTAATACTTCAATCCAACTAGTTTTCATTCCCCAACTAGATTGAAGTAGAATATCTTCATACGCAAAACAGTGACATGTGAAACCAATGGGGTCAAAAACCTTGAACTACAGATAATATGTTTCTTCGGGTAGGAATAGGAAATGGTTCTTAAATGTCCTTGACATGACACAACAAAACATCCTCCTGCTTATCCTAAAGCAAACCAAATACTTGAGAAATGTTGCATCCACTCTGAAAAGTGGATTCCCACAACCTTAGATCAAATTTGGTGGTGGACAGTAACTCTGTCACATCTTTGATGAAACTAATCAAATCACCTTCCGAGTCAACTGAAGTGACACAATTATCCACGTAGAAGGATTTTGATAATTTATCTCCAGTTAATTTTAATTCTGGCAGTGCATTTTTAACATGAAGCTCAATCACTGCTCCCAACAGGAAAGGATTACAATTCATGCGGACCACCACACAACGATGACAAAAAATTCTTACCTGTCGGCCTTTCTTGTTCCTTCACCAGAGAAATTTCAAAAAAATCACTATTGCTTTCCTTTAGCGCAATTTGAAGAAAAGCTCTTCCGAATATCTAAGATAATGCCAATTTTTTTTCCCTAAATCTCAACAACATGGATGGGACGAGTTTAATCAAATTCGGTCCTTTTTCCAGACAATCGTACAAGGACGGCAATTTTTTCTGCCTCACTGAGCCGTCGAAAACAGGTCTAACTTTTGTCGTGACACAAAAAGGCTTGAAGACAGAGCGATGAGACAAGTACCAGCCAATGTCATTGAACTTATTATTTGGCACTTCTTCAACTACTCCTTCTTCTAACCACCCATGAACACGTTATTATAATTCTTAAAATTCCCAAAATCATCCAATTTCTTTCTTGTAGAAATAAATCACTTTTCTGTCATTAATTTGGTTTCTTTTAATTCTGGATGACCATCTATCCAAGACAGACTCACTCCATATGAACCGTAAGAATTAATAAAGACAGTATCCTGGAAATGTTTTTTGGCAACAACTTTCAAAACCAGTTTAGAGTTCGTCTTTCCAGTATCTCTAATTACAATTGTTTTGAATGTCCAAAGATTTGTAACTGACGATTCTTGGATCAACAGCAACGACACAATCAAGGATGAGCTAGATTGGCAATGTTCAAAAGACACTCTTCCCATGAGAGTGCAGCCCAACTTATTCTCAATGGCAAAAAGTACAATTTTCAACTGATGAGCTCGCCCTGTCCACAAACTGCCAGCAACATCTGATTCAATTAGAATTTCAATTTGCGTACATACGTTCCCGACGTCAGAAATCCAAATCTTCTTGCTATTCAATTTTCTAAACCAGGTTCCTCTTTTCGCATGAGGAACTTCTCCACAAATGACCTCCATAAATGACATTTTCTAGAAAATTTTCCATTTACAGTACTCAGAATTACATCAAATCTCATGTGCTGTTTCTCGGACTGAACCCCACCAAAGAGCATATGAACAATTGACTCTGAGGATACAACCGGAAGCTTCATTTCTTCAGCAGCACTTCTCAAAATATAAGACCTTTGAGATCCTATGTCAACGATTGCTCTTGCTTTCCGTTCACATCCTACTCCGTTCACGGTCATCACTAACGTCTGAAGAAAGACATCACCGGAACAAGATTGATAAGACATGGCCGAACTTCTTGACTCCCGGACTCTATCTTGACTGACTGGACCATGGGTGGTAGAATTTTTGTGAGCTGGTAGATCGGAACGCATGACTTTAAAATGCTTCTTTCTATACAGGGAGTTAGGCAGAACGATATCAAAAAAAACTGGGGGTGGGGTAAATAGGATTATTTGGAACCCATTTAGGGTAAATCACCCTATACAAAGGCGTTTGGTTTTCACACAACAAATTTAAAATTTGTTTCAACCGTTTTTGAGACTTAGTTATAAGTCGGCTTATAACTTTTTATGTGTCTGTTATTTGGATGATTTTTTTATTTTTAGGTTAACGATGTCTACAAGATAATAATACAAAAATTTTTAACTGATTAATTAAAAAACAAAAAATATATTAAGCCATTAGTCCAGAATTTCGGCATTTTTTCAAAAATACCTAATAAAATTAATAAAGAAAAGCCAAGCACCTTTGTATAGGGTGATTTACCTTAAATGGGTTCCAAATTATCCTATTTACCCCCCAGTTTTTTTTTGACATCGTTCTACCTAACATCCTGTATACAAGACACACGACCTTTGATTTACATAATTTGAATTGATGACCGACTCTATGATGTATTTCTTGTAGAGAAATACAACATTTCTTACTTAACAAACCTTTCTTTTTTTCACTCGGATCCATTTTCTGAGTTTGAAAGTAATTATTGATGGGATTTCGCACAAAAACATATACAATTTTTTTAACCCCACCGTCGTCACCCGAGAAAAGTCCAGCAGCTATTGGAATACTAACACTGACACTCCTTATTTCCTCCCTCCACTACAATTTACTCCATTGCCAAATCCATTACGAGCCAAAGAAATCTTTTCTCATCTTAAACTTCATATCTCAAAAATTCCATCAATTGATCGAGTCGATTCTTTTGACTGACCACTTCATCCTCTCCCAGTTTTGAATTTCTCATTCTATTCCAGGTTCTGAGCAATTCTTCAGGTAAGGTAATTCCACAAGTGGGAACAATATGGCATTATCATAATTATCTTATTCTTATTATCATGATATTCTTCAATTACCAATTTTTCGTTCGTTCGTCATCAAGATCGCGTAACTCCTTGACCAATCTTCCCAGTTTCATCATGGAAGCGTTTATGGTATCTTGTTCCATGGCTTTAACACCATCGACATTCAACATAAAATTTACTGTCGGTGTACATGCGGTAGGTCTGGGACTCTCTTCTACCGACGTCTGTCCATTTTCATTTTCCCCAAAATATTTAATCAACATCAATCCAAAATCCTAAAACAATCACGTCGAGGTCCCCAGGATGTCGGGTGCACGTAGATTTTAACCGATTCTCTTTCCCTGTCATGTAGTATTTGTGAAACTTTGGCGGTTACAAATGGCGTAGAGGCGAAAAAGGGTAAAAAAGTGTGATAGAGTGAGAAAATGTAAAAGACAGTGATAGGAAAAGATAGAGAGTGTTGAATGGTGGGATAGTAAGTTACATCGTGAGAAAGAGTAGGGGAGGGTAGAGACTCTGATAGTTTGATAGTGAGTAGAAAAGATGGAAAACGGTTCAAGAGAGAGGAAAGAGTGGATGAAGGAGAATGAGGTGAGTGAGGATAAGGTGGAAAGAGATGAAAGAAGGTCTAAAGAGATTGGAGTAGATGAATAAGGCTGATAAACCGTGCAAAATGGTAAAAAGGAGTAAGAGAATGTGAACGAGCGGGACAGGGACAAGGACGGGAAAAAGTCCTTTAATTATAGTTTTCCTTGTAGTCGCATTAACAGTTCTTTTGTATGTCTATTACTGCTTTATCTGCGAATATATTCTACAGGTAAGCAAACCTACTTATTTGTACTTGCAGTTACAGGTAGTGCTATTATTACTGAGGTATCGATGCAGCTCAGGTACCGACTTGTAGTTCACTTGCGAGTGATAAACCAGCAGGAACAACTTGTAAAGCAGGTATCTGCGCATTTCTCTGACACACATGAGAAACACATGTAAGGCAACATCATCACATATATTTATGCTACTTCTTCTGTAACTGATAAAAGACATGTTCAAATCAATTTTAAGACTTTGATTTATTGTTTCTAGCCTTATTTGGTGAAACTCCATAATCAATTACTAAATAAAACTGATTTGTTAATACTTTTACATATTTATTATAATCTACCTGACAATTGTTTCGACTGTTTAGATCTGCTATATTATATCCTATTGGACAAACACTTTTGAAGTTTGAACATAAGATATAAAGAGCACCTACGTTGTTACAGAAGTAAATATCCAAAAAATATCTACGCCAAACGCCTTTTTAGAACAAAATCACACAATGCTTTCCCAAAATAATATTAAATTCCTACATTTTTGTTAATAACAAACGCAAATTAGACATTTTAGGAACTTTGGAGATATTATACAAACACAAACTCTGGGTACTTTTAATGAATGAACAGATTGAGCTCAGTAATTCTCCGGTACTAGAAGTGTTAGATATTTAATATATATTTTTTATCTAGTTATCTATTTTTTGCATTTACCTTAGCGACGTGTTTGTTTATATTTACATTACCTTTGATAATGACAGCTCAGCTGTCGAAACATATGTCAGAGAGATTATATAAATTTGTGAAACTTTTAACTAAATAATCAGTTTTATTTGTTTCTCAATTTTAAGAAAGTTCTTATAATAAACATTTCCTTAAAAAAGTACGTAAAATAAAAGTTGTATTCTTATAATAACATTTAGATGTTTTGCATCTTCATCGAAGCTAAAACATAACAATTTGTAAAATATAAAAATCAGCTGATTGACAGTTTTTTCTATATCCAAACAAAATAAGACTAAATCTAATAACAATCTAACATTTAAATGTACTGTTGCTAATCATAGAGCTAACCTACTACTATTATGTTATTAAAGCCGAGTTCAGCAGAATCAATACTCAGATTAATGATTGATCTGATTACTCAAGTAATTGGAGAGAGGAAGGCAATTGTTTTAATAATAGTTGCTAACGCTGGTTACTCGAGCGATCAAATACCTTCGATGCAATTACCAAACTTAGCTTTAATTTATTTTTACCCTTTTGAAATATGTTAATTGTAATCATTAACAATGCATATTATAATTTTCCCCTTTTGCAATATATAAACGTAATATATTTATTTATTTAGGAATGGGTGGCATTATCTGAAACATCATAATAAAACTAACAGCCAGCTGACTGTCTATTTAAAATTCGCTATTGTTTGTATTTACAAAATATATAGAATGCATGAATACACTTCTCAAGTGCAAATTCGCGTTCTTGGGAAACCCGTCTTATGACGTCATGCTTCGACGCCACCACATGCTTCCGAACCAATCAAATAAGAGAATCTAAAAATAGATGTCTAAAAATAGACGGACGCTCAATGAAACACTAAGTAGTTCATGACGCTCAGTAATCGCTTAAAATGATTTACTACTTACACACGGTGTATAAGTGTGGACGCTCAGCTACAAACTTTCTATACTGACGCTCATTGGTACGACAGATAAATATATATACATATACATATACATATACATATACATATACATATACATATACATATACATATACATATACATATACATATACATATACATATACATATACATATACATATACATATACATATACATATACATATACATATACATATACATATACATATACATATACATATACATATACATATACATATACATATACATATACATATACATATACATATACATATACATATACATATACATATACATATACATATACATATACATATACATATACATATACATATACATATACATATACATATACATATACATATACATATACATATACATATACATATACATATACATATACATATACATATACATATACATATACATATACATATACATATACATATACATATACATATACATATACATATACATATACATATACATATACATATACATATACATATACATATACATATACATATACATATACATATACATATACATATACATATACATATACATATACATATACATATACATATACATATACATATACATATACATATAC
This sequence comes from Agrypnus murinus, assembly GCA_929113105.1. Lineage (NCBI taxonomy): Eukaryota > Metazoa > Arthropoda > Insecta > Coleoptera > Elateridae > Agrypnus > Agrypnus murinus. The sequence continues at coordinate 32,945,642 of OV816023.1, read as the reverse complement.
ATATACATATACATATACATATACATATACATATACATATACATATACATATACATATACATATACATATACATATACATATACATATACATATACATATACATATACATATACATATACATATACATATACATATACATATACATATACATATACATATACATATACATATACATATACATATACATATACATATACATATACATATACATATACATATACATATACATATACATATACATATACATATACATATACATATACATATACATATACATATACATATACATATACATATACATATACATATACATATACATATACATATACATATACATATACATATACATATACATATACATATACATATACATATACATATACATATACATATACATATACATATACATATACATATACATATACATATACATATACATATACATATACATATACATATACATATACATATACATATACATATACATATACATATACATATACATATACATATACATATACATATACATATACATATACATATACATATACATATACATATACATATACATATACATATACATATACATATACATATACATATACATATACATATACATATACATATACATATACATATACATATACATATACATATACATATACATATACATATACATATACATATACATATACATATACATATACATATACATATACATATACATATACATATACATATACATATACATATACATATACATATACATATACATATACATATACATATACATATACATATACATATACATATACATATACATATACATATACATATACATATACATATACATATACATATACATATACATATACATATACATATACATATACATATACATATACATATACATATACATATACATATACATATACATATACATATACATATACATATACATATACATATACATATACATATACATATACATATACATATACATATACATATACATATACATATTATACAATATTATACATATTATAAATTATTATACAGTAACAATTTTTTAAGTAATTTTTAAATTTTCTTATTTATAATATTTATAGTAATGGTTTGTTAATTTCGCACGAGCGTGAATGTAGACGTACGAGGAGCCTGCCGAGTGCGGATATCACACGTGGGTGCGAAAGACACTTTCTAGTGAGTTATGTACACTATCTTTCCTACGACCCCAAAAAAAACGAAAATTTCCTTCATGATTATCTCGGTTTTAACTTAAATTACAACAAAGTAAAATTATTATGCATTAACAATCTTTTAAGTAATTTTTAAATTTTTTTATTTATAATATTTATAGTAATAGTTTAATTTCGCACGAGCGTGAAGTAGACGTACGAGGAGCCTGCTGAGTGCGGATATCACGAGTAGGTGCGAAAGACTTACTAGCGAGTTATGTACACTATTTTTTCTACGACCCCCAAAAAACCGATAATTTCCTTCATGATTATCTCGGTTTTTAACTTAAATTACATCAAAGTAAAATTATTATGCAGTAACAATTTTTAAAGTAATTTTTAATTTTTTTTATTTATAATATTTATAGTAATGGTTTGTTAATTTCGCACGAGCGTGAATATAGACGCACGAGGAGCCTACCGAGTGCGGTTATCACACGTGGGTGCGAGAGATACTTTCTAGCGAGTTATGTACACTATTTTTCCTATTACCCCAAAAAAACGATAATTTCCTTCATGATTATCTCGGTTATTAACTTAAATTACAACAAAGTGAAATTATTATACAGTAACAATTTTTTAAGTAACTTTAAATTTTTTTTATTTATAGTATTTATAGTAATGGTTTGTTAATTTCCCACGAGCGTGAATGTATACGTACGAGGAGCCTGCCGAGTGCTGATATCACACGTGGGTGGGAAAGGCACTTACTAGCGAGTTATGTACACTATTCTTTCTACGATCCCCAAAAAAAACGATAATTTCCTTCATGATTATCTCGGTTTTTAACTTAAATTACAACAAAGTGAAATTATTATGCAGTAAAAATTTTTTAAGTAATTTTTTAATTTTTTTATTTATAATATAATAATAATAATAATAATAATAATAATAATAAATGCCTTTATTTATACTCCCAAAAAAAAAACAAAACTAAACATATATATTCTTAAATAAAATAATACATGAGGCGAAGTTCAGAGCCTGTTTGAGGCAGGCTCTGCTCTGCCACTTAACCTCAATAATGTAAGAAAAAAAAATAAAAAAATTGAAGTAGACCTAAGTACATATTCTAATTGTGAAACAAAAAAATGATTTCAAACGTAATTAATTAAAAAAAAAAGAAAAAGTAGGTAAAAAAAAACAGAGTAAGTCCTGCGCAAGCACTGCGAATCACCCATTTTGTGATGACATAAGATCAGAAAATAATTTCATTTTTAACGTGGGAATTGTCATAATCTTGTGGTGGTTAGCCATTTGATTTAAGTAATTCGGTAGTGTATATGAAAAGGATCTCTTAAACATGCTGGTTCTATGGGGTGGGACGGACAGCAGCCCTCTGAAGCGTAAATTCAAATGATGGATATCTGTACGATATGTAATTTTATTATATAGATATTGAGGACTCTTTTTGATCAGAATTTTATAGTAAAATATAACTGCATGAAAGCGGCGTCTGTTAGACATGTTTAACCAGTTTGCAGTTGTCAATTTGTCCGAGATCTGATACACTGTCCTGGGTATTCCATAGATCAGACGCAAGCAAGCATTCTGTAATCGCTGAATTCTACACGTATCATTTTTGTCTATACACGGTCCATAAACAACATCGCAATAATTTAATTGTGATAATACCAGAGTGTTACATAGCATCTTTTTAATGTTGGAGTTTAAGAATTCCCGACTTTGATAAATAATACGAAGATTATAAAAACCTTTTTTAATCACATTGTTGATATGAGACTTAAATCGTAAATTTCTATCTACAATTAAACCTAAACTTTTAACTTCATCATGAATTCCCACTTTTACGCCATCTATTTTTAGATTAATGTCATTTATCAACTTATCATATACATATGAACTGCAAATTAAAATTGCTTTAGATTTATCTGGATTTAATTTTAGTAAATGATTGGCTGAGATATCTGACATTAACTGTAGATCCTGATTTATCCTTTCACTAGCCTGTTTGGCATCTGACCACTGAAAAGAGTAATACAGCTGTGTATCATCAGCGTAAAAGTGAGAGTTGACATGTAGAAGTTGTGTACAAAAATTGGAAGTGTAAATAGCAAATAACAATGGACTTAATATCGAGCCTTGAGGAACTCCAGATTTTAAAGATAAAAATTCCGACGTATTATTTTTATATATTACCGCTTGTTGGCGATCTTTTAAATAACTTCTAAAAAATTCAATGGCTTCTGCAGAAAGACCTATACAATGCAAAATAGACAATAATAAATTGTGGTTGACTGTGTCGAATGCTTTAGAGAAATCTAACAGTACAAGAACAGTTGCTAATTTTCCATCGTAAGCCGTAATAATATCATCTGTGATTTTAGTCAAAGCGGTGGTGCAACTGTGACCACGTCTAAACCCAGACTGTGTGTCAGGGACAATATTATTCCCTTCTACGAAATTGCGTAACTGATTTTCGATAACTTTTTCTAGAACTTTTGATAAGATCGGTAAAATAGAGATTGGACGTAAGTCTTTAAAATTCTCGGGGTTGTTTATTTTATTCAAGGGAATGATGTACGCTTTCTTCCAGTTGGAAGGAAAAACTGAATTAAGTATACATGTGTTAATTATATGACACACAATTGGGAGAAGACGAGGTAAACACAGGTCCAACATGTACTTTGTAATTCCATCATGACCAGCAGCATTAGTTTTTATAGTATGAATACATTTTGATATCTCTGCTTCCGATACAGGATGGAAATACAACGTCTGGTTTGCTTTTACGTTACTGTTATAAAAATTATTTAGGTTATTGTTAGAACGTTGTAGTTTTGGAAGAGAGTTTATAAAAACATTATTAATTTCATTTACGTTAGATAAATGCTCAGGTAGATCGGAATTTTGATTTGATTTATTGCCTATAATGTTGTTTTTTTTAAGGTCTTTCCAAAGTATATTAATCTGGTTATTATTCGAGAGATTATTAAAATATTGTTTTTTTGCTTTACGACAAGCATTCGTTACTTGATTTTTGAGTTGTGCATACTGCTGACGGTTTTCTTCTGTTTTGTTACTTTTATAAATTTTATACGTATAATCCCGCATTTGCATAAGAAACTTGATGTTTTCGTTAAGCCAAGGGGCGGGAGGTTTGGAGACTCGAACTTGCTTAATCGGCGCATGTATTGAAAAAAGAGCAGATACATTCTCGTTGAAAAATTGAACTTTTGAATCTATATCCGGACAGGTATATATATATGTTCCCAATTAATAGAAAGAAGATCGTTATAAAACATATTATAATTAAAGTGTCGAAAACTGCGATATGTTTTAAAGAACTGCGCAGGCTTACGACTAATTAGCTTCAGCGTACAGTATATAACCTCATGATCGGACAGATTAACATCAGCAAACACCCCAGCTTTTAATATATTTAGATACTTCGAAGATAAAATTAAATCTATGAGGGATTGAAGTCGTGTAGGTTCGTGAATATTTTGAGTCAATTCGAAATTTTCACAAAAGGATATTAGTTCTGATGTAGCTAGTTCAGTTTTGTCGTAATCTATATTAAAATCTCCGCAGATAAGAATCTGCTCTGTGTAATAACTAACTTCTAAAAGTGAATTATGAAGATTATTTAGAAACTCTTTATAAAGCTTGCGATGCGGATTGTAAACTACACCTACCACAAGAGATTGATTAGGGCAGTCAATTTTGATCCATAATTGTTCAATGGAGTTGTCCACATTTATTAATTTACACCTGAGATTGCTTCTAACATAGATCCCAACACCACCTCCAGCTTGTAAAAGTCTGTCTTGTCTAAAAAATTTATAATTAGTAAGTTCTATGGTGGACGTAGGAATATGCGGCTTTAGCCATGATTCGCCGATGCAAATTACGTCAGGCTTACAGTTATCAACAAAGTCTTTTAGTTTAGAGAATTTCGATGTAAGTGATTGAATATTAGTATGGGTAATTAACAGTTCATGCGCAAACTTAAACTGTTTCTTATTTGACATACAAAAACCTAGATCTAATAAGCAATAAGAAATTACAAGTTAACAAAAATATTGATTATATAACAATAATACTGTAACGTTCTTTTTCAAAATAATAACAAAAGTGCTGTTTAAATCGTCTATTAATAAGAAATATTTATTTTACAAACACTAATGAATACACTATAAATTAACGCTATGATTATAAACCATTAAAACTATTATTTACAGACTATGAATTTCTAATATAACATTTATCTATACAGTTACTATTTATTTCGTGAAACACAGTTAACGACTCGCTGTTGACTGCCTCTCTTTTATCCGCAGTCGATTATATACCCCCATGTAATTCTTCTAGAAGTCGCTCGAACATACCGGTATACATCGAATACACTAGAAGGTTGAGTGCATTGCGCTGCGGCTCCGGAATGTTCCACAACCCATTGACGGCCGGAACAAACGATGCGTTGCACTCGTTACACTGCCCCCCTCTTCAAGTCTGTTCTGTCCCAGAACAGGTTTTATGCTCTGGTTCCTGTAGAATGGGTCATGACGATATCGACAGTCTTCACCTCGACTACACGTTCCATTACGGTAGAAATAACAGTCTACACTCTTCGTTGGCCTTAATACGAGCTGTGGGTCAAAACTGCAGACGAAGATCTTGACGTCCGTACCTCTAAAGACAACTTCCAGCATGTTTCTAACGATTCTCCAATCCAGCTGGTCCCGCCCACAGCCGAGTTTGGGAACTGCCAATTTGTTAATTCCCCTGGTAAGCAACTCGATCCTCAAATTCCATAGTGCCCTCCACAAGTCGGCGTAACTCGGTTTCTGGTAGTAAAACTGCTTGGTTACCAAGTAGTAAATGGATCGGTCATGATCAGGCAAGCGTAAGGATTTACCAACAGAGGGATTTTGTTCTCGAAGTTCATTCAATCGTCCAAATTTATTTCTAAACACTACTGCGATCCCCCAGGACATACGGAGATCCGCGGAGACACAGTGGGCAATGGAATAATCACCAGGGACCCGGAAGAGATCTTGTTGCATCTCAGTCGTGACTCCGAATCGCGCTTTTCTAGTTCCAGAGAACGCAGCCATAAATTCTCTAAAGGTGGGCTGATCATCTTCAGGCCTTACGGTATTGATAGCCACCTCAGCCTCATCTTTCCGATCCGGGACTGCGTCATTATTTCCCTCATAGTGCGCCAGACGATTGGAGTGTACCACCTTTGGTTTCCCCTTTGGCAATTTCTGGATGCGATAAATCAAGTCATTTATTCGTTTCTTCACCTGGTATGGACCCTCCCAATTTCGCTGTAACTTTGGAGAATAGCCACGACGCCTTTGCGGTTGTATAACCAGACCAGCTCTCCAGGTTGAAACCCTCCTTCTTGGGCTCTCACATCGTACGTAGCCTTCATCCGGTCACTCGCGATTCGACTATTATTTCGGGTTCGGTCGTGAATATCCTCCAACTTCTTCTTTAAGTTGATGACATAATCATTCCCGGCTACCTCCTGCTCTATAGGTGGAGACCCAAATTCCAGATCACACGGTAACCGTAACTCGCGTCCAAACATCACAGACGCTGGTGACTGACCGGTTGTTTCGTGGACCGATGCACGATAAGCCATCAGGAACAGATGCAGGTATTGGTCCCAGTCTCGTTGATGATCGGAGACGACCTTGGCCAAATATTTGCCCATTGTCCGATTCATGCGTTCTACCATTCCATCGGACTGCGGATGTAACGGTGTGGTCCGAGTCTTGCGAATGCCCAACAATCAACAGACTTCTCCAAAGAGTACAGACTCGAAATTGCGGCCTTGATCCGAATGCAGCTCCATGGGCACTCCGAAGCGACTGAAAAACTCTTTGACTAGTACGTCAGCAACAGTCGCAGCTTCCTGGTTTGGTAGGGCATATGCTTCTGGCCATTTGGTAAAATAGTCCATTGCCACTAATATGTATTTATTCCATCGTCGGTTTCGGGAAATGGTCCGGCAATATCTATGGCTATTCTTTCCAGAGGACTACCCACATTGTACTGCCTCATAGGTGCTCTTCGTTTCCCCAAGGGTCCGTTACCAGTGGCACATAGTTCACATTTCCGGCACCACTCCTTCACGTCTTCTTTACAGTTGACCCAATAAAAACGCTCCCTAACTTTCTCCAAAGTCTTTTTCACACCGAAGTGTCCTCCTGAGGCACCGTCATGGAGATGTCGCAATACTGTAGCCACTCGGCTTCTTATAACCACGAACTGAGACCTAATGGTGGTGCCATCTTCACTCTCCAGTACTCGCTTCAGGAGATCGTCTTCCACCTTCAAGGACTCCCATTGGGCCCAATATGCTTTGAGCGTTCTGTTGAAAGGGCTGACGGCCTCCCAGGCAGGCCTTTCTCCCACGCGCTTCCATTCCAGTACCATTTTTAGTTCGGGATCAGCCTCCTGCTGTCGTTGCAATTCTTCCGGCAACCAATTGTCGTTGACGATGGTAGTCCTTAATACTTGGCAAACCCTCTCTTCCAAACGAGAGCAATGACGGCAATCCGTTGGACAGGGTCTTCTTGAAAGAGCATCGGCATTTCGATGACTAGTGCCCGCTCGATGTTCGGTGTCAAAGTCGTATCCTTGTAATCGTTCGATCCACCTTGCGACCTGGCCTTCAGGATTACGGAATTGTAGAAGCCATTTCAACGCTGCATGGTCTGCAGTATGCCACTATGGATCTTCTTATCACAAACAGGCTCCATCATTCGCACACATCCTACCCGAAGATCTCCATCCAAACCCGCCTCGACAACCATCTCGCTTTGACCCGGCAATATCACATCTTCAGTCAGCAAAACCCTTACAACCGGATCTTCTCGTGGGTGCAACGGAAGTTCTTCGTTACCGACCTTCAAAACACCCTCTTTCAAATCCAACGTAAAACCAAATTTTCTCAGGAGGTCCATTCCCAAGATGAAGTCATCAGTGATATCGGCTACCAGCACCTCATGATCACGTTCTTCACTTCCAATGCCAATCTTCATCTTCACCACTCCGCGTGTTGGTATCACTTCACCCGTTGCTGTACGGAGTTGAGTAGTTGTGGGTAGCAACTTAATACTTGATCGTAGAACATCAGGGCGTACGATGGATTTTGTCGCCCCCGTATCAATAAGTAGTGGAACAGTTCGATTAGCAATCTTCCCATCTACAAACAAACTGCCGTTACTATTCTTCGATGTTACGGCATGGATCGTGATCTCCGGGGCATCTTCACTCGCCGTTAACGTTCGCCCCCTCTTGCCAACCACCTTTAACTTTTCCGACGGTTGTACTTTTCTTATTTTGGGACAACGGCGTTCTACATGTCCTTGTTCGCCGCAGTTCCAACAACGAGGCCCTCGAACTTCTTGATGATTCTTCTTACGGCTTTCTTCCTTCCGAAGAACTCTCAGTACTAACTCCTCTAGGTGATCTTTAGAACCTTCTTCTTCCTCCACAACGGCCCGAACACGCCCGTGACCTCGGGACGCTTGTTTTGCAGCTTCAAATTCTAAGGCGTGAGCAAGCGCATCATCAGTTGTTCTTGGTCGTGCTAGCCTCAATGATTGTTGTGTTTCCCCGTCTCTTAACCCATCAATGAAGGTCTGCACAGCGAGCTGTCCCAGAAATGAATCGGGTGCCGTAGGGTACGCCAATCGGACAAGCCGCGCAACATCGGCTTCAAACTCCTGCAGGCTTTCTCCATTCTTCTGGATACGATTCTTCACTTGCGCGTGATACACTTGTTGAAGATGCGCGTCTCCATATCTCATCTCCAATCTAGACACTAACAATTGATAATCATTTTCCTGTCCTGCTGGGATTGTTTGCAGGACATTCAACGCGTCTCCACGCAAAGCCACAGTTAAAGAAACGCCCTTTTCCTTGCCTGTCCATCCGTTGGCCCCAGCGGCCGCCTCAAATTGTTTGTAGTAGGTGGACCAAGGTATCTTTCCATCGAACGTGGGTGGTTTTACTTTTATCCCTATGGCAGGACCCTTTTCTTCTTTAATTTGCTTCTTTACTTCATTAAACTCAGAAGTTGAGGGAAACCGTAGTTGCCTCATTCTATCTTCCAACATATCGGTTATGTCGTCTTTCTTAGCTGTTGATGGTAATTGCATTTGGGCTATTTTCTCTTCTACCATCTTTATTACCCTATCTTGTTCCGCCAATCTACCTTCCAACAGTCCTAACGCACTGGCATTCTCAAAAAATTCTTCGAAAACTTTATCTTCTAACGCTTTGACATTGTCCTGCAATTCTTCTTTAAGCCTTCTGGAATTTTCTTCAGATTTCCTGGAATTCTCCAGTATTTCTTCCTTTAGCATTCTAACATTTTCTTCGGACTTTCTAGAATTTTCCAAAACTTTTTCTTCCAATGCTTTAGTGTTTTCCATTAGTTTTCTAGAATTCTCTTCGGCCTTCCTAGAACTTTCCAGTAATTCCTCTTTTAACATTCTAGAATTCTCTTCCGACTTTCTAGAACTCTCTTCGTGCTTTTCCAATAGTTCTTCTTTAAGCATTCTAGAATTCTCTTCTATTTTACTTAATAACAAATTAGTATCAATTGCGGGTCCAGGTATTTCGAAGAGGAAACTTTCAGGGTCTTCTTGCTGCTCCAAAAGCCATTCTCTTAGCCGATTTATTAACACACTTTTAAGGCCCGTTGTGTCTAAATCTCGTTCTTCAAGTTCATGTTTCAAGTCTATTACTTTGAGATCTTTTAACAGTTTCATCACCATTTTAATTGTTTGTTGAAATTATGTTTTAACACCAAAAATTTTATTCTCACAGCACTTTAATTAATTATTACGAGATTTTATTTATTTTAAAACTCCACACCTGACAACACTGTAACGTTCTTTTTTAAAATAATAACAAAAGTGCTGTTTAAATCGTCTATTAATAAGAAATATTTATTTTACAAACACTAATGAATACACTATAAATTAACGCTATGATTATAAACCATTAAAACTATTATTTACAGACTATGAATTTCTAATATAACATTTATCTATACAGTTACTATTTATTTCGTGAAACACAGTTAACGACTCGCTGTTGACTGCCTCTCTTTTATCCGCCGTCGATTATATACCCCCATGTAATTCTTCTAGAAGTCGCTCGAACATACCGGTATACATCGAATACACTAGAAGGTTGAGTGCATTGCGCTGCGGCTCCGGAATGTTCCACAACCCATTGACGGCCGGAACAAACGATGCGTTGCACTCGTTACAATACAACGATAATATTAAAATTAACTAAAAAACTAGAAAAACGGTACTCCCGCATAATTTCCCACTGACACAATTTGCAGTAATATATTTATTTAAGTGTGCTTTTTTCAATTAATCTTTCTAATTCGTTTATTGAATGAATTATGTTTCTTTTATTATTTATCAGGATATGAATACCACCATCGATTGTCCAAACATTTGTTTTTCCAAATTGTTCCGATGCGCAGTTTAGAATGTTTAATCTTATTTTTGTTAGATCTTCCTTAATAACAATGTTTTTACCTTTTAATTTCTTTTTGTTGTTAAAAACAGCACTGCGATGACGATAGCTGCAGAATTTGATGATAATCGGACGAGGTCGGGCTGTTTTCTTTTCTGGTGATATAGGTCCTACGCGATGACATCGGTCAATATGATCTGCAATTATAGGCAATTGTAAATTATTATTAAATACTTCAAGAACCTTTTTTTGCACATCTTCATTCTTCTCTTCTTTAATTCCAAATAGTCGGATGCTGTTACGCCTTGTATATTGCTCTAAACTGTCTACTTTCTTTGATAATTCTTGATTTTCTTTTTCTAAGATTGTAATTTTTTTCTCCATCTCGTTATAATTACTTAAAAAGGTTTCTATCTTCTCAAAATTTATTTGCAATTTACTTACAACCGATTCCGATATTTTGGTTACCAAGGTATTTATATTATCTTGTTTATTAAAGTATTCTACCACGTGCAGAGCATTGCTTTTGATATCAACAACTTGATTTTGTGTAAAAACCATTTTGTGTATAATAAATTACTATAAAATAGTAGTTTAATTTTCTTAAGGAAAAAATATTAAATGTTAAAAGTAAATGTACACAACTGCAAAACAAATAAATAACATCCACTTTTCTTTACGAGAGCACCGTACGTACGTCTACTCAGGCCGACAGTTCATGTAGAACGTTATATTTATAGTAATGGTTTGTTAATTTGGCACGAGCGTGAATGTATACGTACGAGGAGCCTGCCGAGTGCGGATATCACACGTGGGTGCGAAAGACACTTTCTAGCGAGTTATGTACACTATTTTTCCTACGACCCCCAAAAAACGATAATTTCCTTCATGATTATCTCGGTTTTTAACTTAAATTACAACAAAGTGAAATTACTATACAGTAACAATCTTTTAAGTAATTTTGAATTTTTTTTATTTATAATATTTATAGTAATAGTTTAATTTCGCACGAGCGTGAATGTATACGTACGAGGAGCCTGCCGAGTGCGGATATCACACGTGGGTGCGAAAGACACTTCCTAGCTAGTTATGTACACTATTTTTCCTACGACCCCCAAAAAAACGATAATTTCCTTAATGATTATCTCGATTCTTAACTTAAATTACAACAAAGTGAAATTATTATGCAGTAACAATTTTCTAAGTAATTTTTTAATTTTTTTATTTATAATATTTATAGTAATTGTTGGTTACGTCCGCACAAGTGTGAATGTACACGAATGAGGCGCCAGCCGAATGCGATTATCACAAGTGGGTGCGAAAGACACTTTCTAGTGAGTTATGTACACTATTTTTTCAACGACCCCCAAAATAACCGATAATTTCCTTCATGATTATCTCGGTTCTTAACTTAAATTACAACAAAGTGAAATTATTATGCAGTAACAATTTTTTAAGTAATTTTTAAATTTTTTTATTTATAATATTTATAGTAATAGTTTAATTTATAGTAATAGTTTAGCCTGCTGAGTGCGGATATCACGAGTAGGTGCGAAAGACTTTCTAGCGAGTTATGTACACTATTTTTTCTACGACCCCCAAAAAACTGATAATTTCCTTCATGATTATCTTGGTTTTTAACTTAAATTACATCAAAGTAAAATTATTATTACTTGCATTATAAACACAATTCCATTGACTAAGATTTAATAGATCAATATAATTTAATAATAGTGAACTTAAATTATCTGTAATATTTTTACTTGTAAGGTTGGGAATGTTGAAGTCGCCCAAAATTATTAGATTTTTTCTGTCTAAATGATTCTGAACAAAATATTCACATAACATTTCAATATCAGTGATTGAAGGTGTACGCGGAATGTATATAACAAATAAGTATAAAGTACAACCTGAGAAAGTACATCGACAGCCAACAATGGAGCCAACAACTGTTATGAAGTTGAATAATCAAAAACAACATTTGTGGCAATCCGGACGAATTTTAGAATGGTAGGGAGTGTTTCTCGACTTAAATGACGAGGTACTTTATTAACTAGCCTTGGGCGGTAAGTTCAACTGAAGCAAGAGCTTGTAAATGAAAGAAAGCGCCCAATTGGACAAAAAATATTTAAATACAAAAAATTGATTAGGAAATTCTTGTTTTCATGGTGATTATAATAAAAAAAAAAGTATCGACAAATGTATCTAGATACATTATGTTAGGTTTTGTATTTGGATCTAGATACTTCACTCTAAAGGGACCTGTATCTGTATCTAGATACATTTTTCTGATAGTATCTGTATCTAGATACACAAAATAATGTATCTGTTACAACACTCAACACTTCCTGACTTAAACAAACTCAATCAATCAAATTATGAAACAATCAAAATAAATTAATTTATTACGTATAAAACTTAAATTAGTTAAGAAAAATGGAATTTATTGTAACGCAAATTCAAAGTTCAACTTACCATACTTCCTGCTATCTGATGATCCTGTTAAATAATAAGTGCAGCAGAATCGATATTGTTGATCTTTCAATTTGCTTTACAATAAATTCCATTTTCTTAACTAAGTTTTATACGTAATAAATTAATTTATTTTGATCGATCGAGTTTGTTTAAGTCACCACACATTAACGGTTGCGGAGTAGGCAATTGTTTGATAAAGACTTTATCATAATAAGACAATCCGCTAAATTTATTTAACAATAAATAATCAGTTAAATTGCCGTTTGTACTTACGGTCTCCATCGCGATAAAAATGTTTCACGTGCACCATCCTGACACTACTATTACAAAGATATTAAACGAACTAAACAAATTTTATACTAGGCTTACTACCTACCTCCAATAATGCACTATATGCAGTGCAATGTTTGCTACTATCCTCTCGGGTCGGCTGGCCGAGCTCGGTAAATCGAAAAATAATAAATATTCAACCATTTTTTTAATATATAAAAAACATCCATACTGTCCATGCATAGATTTATATACTATTGGCAGGTATAATGAAGAAAATAGATAAACTTCCCCTAACTAATATGAAACATAACGCCATAAACTATTAATTGCACTTAATAAATAATGCTCTAACATTGTTATATCAATTCCTAAAACTTAAACAGTACAGTCATTAGCAAATGTCTTGTCCCAAGTAGGCAACACATTTAACAATTCTGGTAAAAGAAACAACGTACGTTTCGGTACATAGTTTCTTTTCTTTACAAACAACACACCAAATTTAACCAGTTTTAAAGGTTGCTACCCTACCTAGAGTGGCTTTGTATAACAACAATAGAGTAATAAAAACTGATATTTTCAAGTGAGTTTCTTATTTTACTGGAATACAAAACAGCCATTTCACTTCTAATATCGTTTCTTCTATTTTAAGAAATAAATATCTTGTACTTTTTTCTACTTTATTATAAACTCAATTTATTTACGAGTTTGATTTGTTTATTTACAAAGTTTAATTATTTTGTAAACACTAAAAAAAACTAAATTTTTAGTACTAACTGTAATCAGTTTTTATTGCAAAAATTAGTAAAAATAATAAATAATCAAAACTAATAATCATTCCCTGAGTTTCCAAAGTAGAATCAGATTGGGCAAACAAACGAGGCATATTTAAACATTAAGGGCCAGTTTATTCACCTTCAGGTAAAATTCCCAGTAGTTGCTGGTCCAATAACTAAAGTTTAATAATAAATACAATTTGGGTATATTCACAGGATTATATCTTGAAAGTAGTTAGTAGAATGTTTATTCAAAAGGATCCAACTTTTGCACTCAGGTAATACATGCAAGAGAGAGATGGGTAATTGACAGAATAATGTGTTAGAGAGAAAAATTAAACCCATTAACTAATCTACTTAAAAGGAGGCAGGATTTAAAAAAAATCTGTAATCTTTCACAAATATTTTCTAAAAATTTTAGGTAAACAGATATTAATGATATCTAAGGTTCATCTAAGGTAATCAAAATCTAAGGTTTTATGCATTGTCAAGGGTGTTAATTTGTCTTAATTTTTGCTTTGCGACTGTTTTGTTTTTAGTACTGACTATATCTATGTTTCTAGTTTTTTCTTAGTTTGTAGTATTTTTATTAAAACAACTAAATATTTAATAACTTTTTAAAATTGTAACATATTTACATAAATAAATGCCTATATTATTACTTTATTTTTATTTATCGCTTACATTAATTTCTGCGATTATTTAATTATCTAAAATACTCCTAAACCTCTATTTTTTGATGATTGTTTTCATTATTATTTTCGTTTAGTTATTTTTTATTAAAGGTAAGGAATTAAACATAAACAAGCTATATAACTTTGTTTAGCTAGTAGATGCTTCTATTTAAGAGGACTATTTTATAAAGTGTGTCAAAGAAATTTTGAATAGAATGAGTAACAAGAGTTTTTACAAGCGTGTTTTCAAAACAAGCTTTAAAGAATTTAAATATCTTGCCCAGGTAGTTGTCCATCTCTGTTTAATTCGGTCTCTTTCGTACACAGTATAAGGGGTATTTAGATTCTTAAAGCAGCAACGTCCTTACTCGGGACAAGACATTTGCTAATGACTGTACATATGAACAACAAAAATCGGTAAAAATTGTTTATCTTAGTTGATTTTATGGCTTGCACGCTCTTTCCTATCTTTCGCCACACAGCGGGTCGGCTGGCCGAGTTTGGCTGTTATCAATATGAATCCCGGTAAATCGCAATTTTTTAATTCTCTAGACATTTTTGTATTCGATATTTCGTAAGCACAAAATGCATAATGTATAATTTATTTATGCTTTAACATGTAAGATCTGAATTAACAGATTCATCATTATAATTACATTAGCATTATATTGTGGCATGGTGTAATTTTGTAATTTCTTTTTCCCGTGTTGGTGGGCACCTATCGTGCGAGTCTCCAGGTGGAGGATAGGAGAGGTCCAGGGTATTTGACTAGCAAGTCTCGTGAACTGCTCTGGATTGGGTGGCTATAAGTCTATCACTACGATGATCCAGAGGCTTGAGTGATGTAAAAACCACAACATAGCGGTGAGTGAGTGAAACGTCTGAGCGATTGACACTCGCAATTTGACCTAGGTGAAAACTTCCCTGCGGACCACCCCACCCAGCCCTGCTATTGTGTCGTGGCTAAGGGCCTGCACTGGGGTTAACGGCGCCGGCTATTGCACTACTCTGTAGCAGCGTAGTCGAAAAACCATGCATTTTCTACTGTCTGGGATCATATTTCACGGACAAGATAGGATGTGTGTGGGGTTCTTGGCTTAATTGCCCGGACCGAGAGGAGACAACCTAAATAAAAAATCCTGAATCCTAGGGTATTGGGAATCCAAGGGATGCGTGGCTGAACAGATGATCAGTCCCTACTGGATCCCCCGTTGGGCACCGGGCGCACCCCACGGTATAAGCCATTAAATTTTTAAAATGTTACAGACTCGTGGGATTAAAACATGGAAGATGAACATTACCTTTTTATTCATAATCTATATGAACAAACAACCTTCCACCTGAATGGAGACTGAGGAAACCGAAACTATGTTGGGCCAGATCTCTCCCTCCACAATGGCGGAAATTATAGGGGCAAACCCAACAGGTATTAACAACCCTGAGGGCAATCCCCAAACCGATACTGGAGCCAACCCAAGTGGCATCACTAGCCAAGAGGGTATAGATCTCCAGAACATAAACGAAAAACCTGAGATAAGAATCTCAGGCGCTCAGCGCCGAAGGTTGGCGATCAAGGCGGCAAAGGCAAGAGGGGAGCCCATTAGCTAAACTCGGCCCCTCAGCTGGGTAGTCTTACAGTCAAACCCTCTCAACCATTAAAATGGCAGTAGCTCTGCAAGCCTACGCTGAGGGCAGATTATCCCCAGTACAGGCAAAGCAGATACAACTAGCGCTAATGAAGGAGATCTTTAAATGCGAACCAGGAACTGGACCACAGTTTACAAACAGCTATGCACACGCGGGGGTGCTGTTCGTATCATGCGCAAACAGTGGCTGCTGGAAAAAACTCCTACACTCCAATTATGGGAGGGAGCTGAACTTCGAGTTGGAGCGGCAAAAGACGTGGTGGAAACCTCCAGAGTGGTAGTTTGGATACCGACAGACTTACTGGAGGCCACGGAACCAACCAAGATCCTCCCTCTTTTGCAAACCCAAAATAAAAACCTGGGGACTAATGAGTGGAGAATTATTTCTAGCCGTACGAAATCACATGGCAGCACTTTGGTCCTTGCCATCGACGAGAGGTCTCTGAAGAAACTGAATAAGGTAGGATACAAAGCCTACCTAGGACTATCTCAGATAACCTTCAGGACCTCAAAAAAGACAAAAACATCTGATGCTGAAGGTAATACAAATAAACCTTCAGCACAGTAAGGCAGCAACTGCTGCCCTCTGTAATTACTTGGTTTCCAGCAGCATTGACATTACCATGATCCAGGAACCCTGGTTATTCAGGGGAAAGGTAGCAGGGCTTGGAAGTGTTAATGGTAAGCTAATTTACAACAGAAATGTTGACAATGTTAGATCATGCTCTAAAACTGATGAACTTCTGTTGCAGAGATCAAGCTGCCATTGAATTAAAACTACAAATGGAGGGCAACTGGAGGGTAATTATTTTAGCCTCAGTATACCTTCCATTTGACTCACCCAGACCACCACCATCAGAGCAATTGGTGGACCACTGCAGGCTATCAAACCTGCAGTTAATAGCTGGACTGGACACCAACGCACACCATGCAGCTTGGAATAGCAGCAAGAACAATAGAAGGGGTGAGTACCTTTTTGATTACATCATTTCGGAAGATCTGAAACTATTAAATCGGGGTAACAAACCGACTTTTGTTACACGTACTCGTAAAGAGATAATTGATATCACACTGGCAACCTCCCGTATCAGCTCCCAGATAACCTGCTGGCACGTGTCAGAGGAACCGTCACTCTCGGATCATAGATACATACGATTGGACATCAAAGACATTGATAGGCCAATTTCCGAGTATCGAAATTCGAGAAATACGGACTGGGAGAAATACAAAGAGGATCTTCAAATTAACCTGAGTTTTATCAAAAACGAAATAAAAGACAGCACAGATATTGAGCTAACCTCCGTGCAACTACAAGAGGCTATTTTAAACTCATACAATGACAACTGCAGGATCATACGACGAACCACCAACAAGGATGTTAGTTGGTGGAATACGAATATCTTGCAGAACTAAGGAAGAGCACACGCAAGTTATTCAACAAGGCAAAAAGAACAGGCGAATGGGATGAATACTATCATTCCCTCACTGAATACAATAAACAGATTCGAAAGACCAAAAGAGACGCTTGGAAGAATTTCTGTCAAGAAGTTTAAAACTTCTGTAGCAGCACGACTCCAGAGGATTCTGGCCAAAGATCCTGTAGAACCTGTGGGTACAATATTAAAACCAGATGGGAAGTACACAGAGACGAGTAAGGAAACCTTGGAGATACTTCTTCAAGCTCATCTCCCAAACGCATATGCAGTTCCTCCCGCGGATGAAAGTTTGCCAAACCTCCTATACCCTAACATAAGGGTCTCAAAAAGGGACTGGCAAATCTCAAACAAAATTATTACCCACAACAGTGTTGAATGGGCTATTGAGTCTATCAAATCATACAAAGCTCCTGGTCCTGATGGGATAATACCGATGCTATTACAGCAAGGGAAAACACATCTTACACCAAAGCTTTGTAGATTATTAAGAGCAAGCCTAGCAACAGGATATATTCCCTCTGCTTGGAAACGCTCTAAAATCATCTTTATTCCAAAACCTGGGAGAGATTACTCGCAGGCTAAGGCGTATAGACCTATCAACCTATCATCTTTTATGCTAAAGCTGATGGAAAAACTGATTGACAGACACATAAGGGAAAGCCTATCTCCCCAGTAGGCCTATTTCATTCCAATCAACATGCCTAACAATCAGGAATATCATGTGAGACTGCTCTACACCAACTAGTGAGGAGAGTTGAAGATGCTATTAATAATAAAGAAATTGCACTGACAGTCTTCCTTGACATAGAAGGAGCATTTGATCATACCTCCTTTGAGTCAATGACAGCTGCAGTGAGGAATCGTGGAGTAGAAGACACCATCTGTAGATGGATTAGCAATATGCTCCATGATAGAAAGTTGCAATCAACCCTGTCTGGTGAGACTATGGAGGTCGTAGTGGCCGAAGGATGCCCGCAGGGGGGAGTTTTATCACCTCTGTTGTGGAATCTGGTAGTCGAAGAGCTCCTGGATGAACTAAACAGACAGGGCTATTACACGCAGGGGTATGCCGATGACCTGGCTATACTTACCTCGTGGAAATTTGAAAACACTATCTCGCTTATGCAAAGATCTCTAGACATCGTGGAAAGCTGGTGTATTAAGGAGAACCTGAGGGTAAATCCACAAAAAACAGCACTGATTCCATTCACAAGAAGAAGAAAAATAGACGGACTCGTACTGCCATCTTCAATGTTCGATTACAAGTGAGCCAAGAGGTTAAATATATAGGTTTAATCCTGGATGCAAAGTTAACCTGGAACTCACACATACGTAAACTTGTAAGCAAAGGCAAGAAAGCGCTTATGACAACAAAACTGGCATTGGTTAAAACCTGGGGACTTAAACCATGCATGGTATAGTGGTTGTTCATAGCTGTGGTAACCTACCGATCGCTGGTGTGGTGGCCTAAAGTAGAGCAAAGATAGGCCAAGCTGGAGCTATGCAAACTCCAAAGACTTGCCTGTCTCTGCATAACTGGAGTTATGAGAAGCACTCCCACAGCTATAGAAGCCATATTAAACTTGCCCCCCCTAGAAGTTATTATCAAGGCAGAGGCAAGAATGGCAGCATATAGACTGAAATATAATGGAAACTGGCAAACCAGAACTGTTTCTGGACATGTCAGGATAATAAACACTATCACAAACTCATTACTAGATATGAGCAGTGATGCCATGCCGTCAAAACAAAATCTCAATAAACCCTTCAAAATCCAGCTTGAATGGAATGAAGTGCAGATACAAAGACACTGTCAGGGAGGTAAAATAATCTGGTATACAGATGGATCCAAAACTGACAGCAGAACTGAAGCTGGAATACATCGGGAATCACCCTGTTTTAATGAATATGCATCCCTAGGGAAGTATGCCACAGTATTCCAAGCAGAGACTCATGCAATTAACATCTGTCTGCAAGAGAACATAAGAAACAATTATCAGGGTAAGGATATTCATATCCTGACAGACAGCCAGGCTGCTATAAAAGCTCTGGCGAGTTACCGGATTAATTCAAAATTAGCATGGGACTGTCTTCAAAACCTTATAACACTGGCTAACCATAATAAAGTTACTCTTATGTGAGTGCCAGGACATAAAGGTATACGAGGCAATGAAAGAGCTGATGCACTTGCAGAAAAGGGATCAGAAACGACCTTTACTGGCCCTGAGCCAGCATATGGAATTGCCAAAACCACAGCTCGCAGCTGGCTAGAAAGTTGGATAAAAAGACAACACCAAAACCTCTGAAACAACATGGAAGGTATGAGACATAGCAGATTGATGCTAAGAACTCCGTCTAAAAAACTAACGGATGACATACTGCAACTAAGCAGACAACAAATCAGGCTAACGACAGGGCTAATAACCGGTCACTGTAACCTAAGGAAACATATGCATACAATGGGCATATATAATGAGGAACCCATATGCAGTCTCTGCAATGAAGAGGATGAAACAGCCACTCATATCATTTTCGAGTGTGAAGCCCTTGCCCGATGGAGACATGCACTCCTAAGAGTGGCCGGGGACTACTCTCGAGAAACTCTAATAAGAGAAGACTTGGTAAAAAGGCTACTAAACCTAATTGGAACTACAAGACTTTTTGCCTAACAAGTGACATGATGAGCTAACACAATAAGCCTTCAGGCTGCAGTGTCAGGGGCAACCAATCCTCTTTCATCGGTCACCATTCAATCAATCAATCAATCATCAATGGTGTAATTTTAAAGAATTACAAGAATTTTCTTAAGGCCCTCTGTGGTCGAGTGGTAGAGATCCTACCTCTCGTTCAGAGGGACAGGGGTTCAAACCTCGGTTGCAACTGAATTTTAAAAATTTAGTACAATTGTGTTTGAGCTCCTTAGGATAATGTATGAAAGTTGTATGAGTGATAAAGTATGGGGGAGCGTAATGTACTTACTACAATAGCTCCATTACCTCCGTTGCACTCCCATAAGAGTTTGTGTGGAACCCCGACACTACAAATGTGGAAAAGGGAATGGATTATGTATGTATGTAAGAATTTTCTTATTTTGAACTGGGATACTTGACTTCTTATGCAGGCACTCTAAGCAACTATACTACATTACTTTTAATTGCGATCACAAAATCAAAAAGCCATGAAAATATATAAAATAATATCGACAAATACAAAGAAGTTCGACTGTTTTTATGCGTGTACTTCAACTGCTATAAGTGCAGCCCGGCAGGTCGTGGCCCTACTTGGTATGAAACAAGTTACGCTAACAGGTACACGAAGTCCTGCACTGTAACTACATCTAGAACACAGATCGGAGGTGGTGGATTATCTTATGAGAGTCAAAGTACTGTATCGGCTGGCCAACCCTAGTAGCCTTTAAATGCGAATTTCACTACATAGTTATCGCATATAAACACTAAATTTTTACATTACATTTTAATGATTGTAATTTAATTATTACTTATTTAATTTAATTGTAATTTAATATAATCTTTCTTATTATTTAAAATGTAAAATAAAGATAAAATTATTTATTTTACAGAAAATAATGATTTTTCTTCGTAGTATAATTTGGAAAGGCCCAGCCGACCCTGCCGGGCCATCACTAGTGCTAAGTAATGAAGATTTTTTTTGTGTTTCTAAGATCATTTATTTCGGTATTAGAAGCAAATCATCATCAAAAAAAGTAGGTGTTTTTTATGTTTAATTACTAGTTTGAAGTATAGAAATAGGAATAGAATTTCTTTTTCTCCTAGGATTAAAAGTGAATAAGAATAAGTGAAGCCTAGCAAAACATACATTTTTATATCAGTAAAAATCTCCATATATATTTCCACAGCCACAATATTACATTCTGAAAATTATCCAGTTTCTTTTACAATGCATTGCTTAATTGATTATATTCTATAAATAACTTATTTATCGAATCGGTCATATTTAAAATCACAGGAAAGTCAGCAGCATATTGATTAACTCTCATTAATTCATCTCGTAGTTCCAAATAATGTGCTATTTGTGAATGTATGTTCTTTAGTTTGTCCCTACAATAATAATAATTAATGCTTAAATTTAATAATTTGCAAAATTACCATACCTTATTTGATGTACGCACATGCTAAAACAGAAATGATAATAGTTAATGATATATACGTAACAAAACTAAACTAACTACCTACCCTTCTAATGCTTCAGAAGAACTAGGTAAATCAAATTTGGGCAAATGATAAATTACTTTTGTATTCAAAATAATAATTGTGTCATAATATTGTTAAATAATAATAATAAGTGTGGCACAACTCAGAATTCTGCATTAAAATAATTTATAAGTTTATATAACATTTTGATGTAGTAAAAGTTGTACTGCCAACTTCTAATATACAGTCAAAATCACTTACAACGAGCACGGATATAACGAGATCCCGGATATTACGAGCATTTTTACAGCTAACGTTTCCCGGAAACAACGAGCAAACTTTTAAGTATAATGCTTCTTGTGGTAGGCATATTTCTGATTTATGACCTGCACCTAAACTTTCAATTACTTTTAATCCTACTCATTTTTATGATTTAAGTACGTTATTCTCGGAACCAAAACCTTTTCAATGTGAGGGTGTTCAGGTTTCGGCTTACGTTTGATTTTTGTAAACAAAGGACTCTGTGAAAAATCCCGGTTGCTTTCACTTAAGATTTTGCTTTGTATTTTTAATCCTACTTATTTTTATGATTCAGGTACATTATTCCTGGAATTCGGAATCTTTGTAATGTGAGGGTTGACAAACGTTAGTTCTTGCAATTTGCATTTTTGTACTCTGACCTGTTCAGTTCTACTCGTTCTTTGGCGGCACATGGCTAAAAGAAAAGTCTTTTCGATTCCTGGGAAAGCCGAAATTATTCGCGAATTAGAGCACGGAACGTATTAAGCAAGTGCAAAAAAATAAAACAATGTGAAAAGAGTGATGTTGATAAAGCACTTTTAAGTTGGTTCAGATTTAAACAAAATTTTGGATTACCTCTAAGCAGACCAAGTGGACGAGGAAATATTACAAGTTGGTGAAGAAAATGCGGAAAGTGATGATGAAAGTGTTGATAAAAGTTTTTCTTCTATAGTCACAGAAAATGCGTTAGAAACCTTGATGCATTTTTGAAATTACGATCTTGCGGTAAGAAATTATCCAATAGTTTATGTATGTATTATTAAATGTTACTTAAGAGATATTCGTTTTAACGTTTAATTGCAATAAACATTTTTAACTTGTTTTTAAAATTTATATAAACATAAGACGGAATAACGGAAATAATAGAGGAGATAAGAGGAAGATTGTTAATAATAGGAGATTTTAATGGAAGAGTAGGTATAAGGAACCAAAAATCTGGTGAAGCAATAGAAAAACATGGCGAAAACACCTTAAATAATAACGGAAGAAGACTGATTGATTTTTACATCCTAAATAACTTAGTAATAACAAACACTTTTTATGCACATAAGGATATACATAAATATACACGAGAAGTAAAGAGCAGAGGAGAGAAATCTATAATAGATTATATCATAATAAACAGAAACTATAGAAAAGAAATTAAGGACACGCGGGTGTATAGGGGTCCAGAAATATACTCCGATCACTACTTAGTCATAACAAAAATGAGGATTCATTCAGAAGAATGTAAAGTAACAGGAACAAATGGAAATACGGGGAAAAGAGGCATAGAAAAAATTAAAACATACAGACTAAAAGAGGAAGAGGTGGCAAGAGAATATACTACTAGAACGGAAGTAGAAATAAGTAAAATCAAAAGAGGAATAGAAGAATTAACAACAGACGAGCTATGGCAATTTATCAAAGAGAGCATGAAAAATATGGCAAGAGAAGTGTGTGGGGTTGTGAAAATTAGTGAACAAAAAAAACAAACAAAATGGTGGAGTCCTGAAATAAAAGAGGAAATAAAAATTAAAAAACAGAGATGGAAAGAATACCTAAATGGTAGAGAAGAAAAATTTGACAGATATAAAGAACAACGGAATAAAGTCAAGGCAATGGTGAAAGAAGCAAAACAAAGGACATGGGAAGAATTTGGAGAAACGTTGGAACGTGACGCTGTCGGAAATCAAAAGCTGTTTTACAAAGTCTTAAAATCACTACGGAAAGGAAAAACAGAGAACTTTAAGCATATTAAAACAAAAGAAGGAATATTAGTGACAGAAGAAGATGACATCATAAAGAGATGAAAGGAGTACTTCGAAGAAATGCTAACAACAGAGCACACAAACATAATGATAGAAGAAGATCAACAGATAGTAAACCTAGATACTAACGAAGAAAGTGATATAAAAATAGAGGAAGTAATGAAGGCTGTGAAAATGTTAAAAAGAGGAAAAGCCGCGGGACATGACGGAATAAGTACCGAGATGATTAAGAATTTGGGAAGAAATGGATTAGAAATTGTAACAGAATTGTTAAACAAAGTCTGGCAAGATGAAATAATACCAAAAGATTGGGAGACAGGTATATTGATGCCAATATACAAAAAAGGGGATAGACGGAAATGCTCAAACTATAGGGGAATTACCATGACATGCATATTAACGAAGGTGTATGAAAGGATTCTGGGAAAAAGATTAGAGAAAATAACGGAACCACAACTGGAAGACTCACAATGTGAATTTAGGAAAGGAAGTGGGGTGCAAGATCACATATTTACACTAAAACAACTAATAGAAAAATATACTAGTGAACCGATATTTGTGGCCTTCATAGACTTACATAAAGCATTCGACAGCATACCTAGAATTCTAGTGTGGAACAGCCTAAAACAAAGAGGAGTCGACAACAAACTCAGAAATTGCATAAAGAGTTTGTACGCTAACACCAGAAACTACGTGAGAACTGGTAACGCACAATCTGAAGAGTTCATTTCCAAAGAAGGTTTACGACAAGGAGGAGTACTGAGTCCAGCACGGTTTAACTTAGTTATAGACGATATAATGAAGGAAATAAAAGGAAAAACTAGAAAGCTAAAAGTGGGATATAGGAACTTGAGGTTAGTAGAGATAGCAGATAGTGCTTTTGTTGATGATTTGGTTATCTATGCAAAAAATGAGCAAGATCTACAACATAATCTAGATGTATGGTCGAAAGCACTAATGGACAGGAATCTAAGAATAAATGTTGAAAAGACAAAAGTGATAGTGATAGGTAAGGAAGACATCACTTTTATAAAGAATATTAATCTGCTATTATGTATTATATGAGTGTACAGTTTGTATTAGTTCGTAAGTCAAATTGTGTAATATAATTATGTAAATAGGAAATAGTATATAAGCTTAGAAAATTATAATTTTAGGGGAGTCAGTAAAATAAACCGACGCAGTAAAGTCGTGTTAAAGACAATAGTAAAATGTAAATAGACACTTCATGGTAAACAACGACGCAGTAAAGTCGTGTTAAAGACAATAGTACTAATGTAAAGAGACTTCCTGACATAAAGCGACGCAGTAAAGTCGTGTAAGAAATACAGTACAAATGTAAATAGATAGTTAAGTTAATTGAATACGGCGAAAGTGTAAAAGGTATAAATTGTAAAAGTGTGTATAAGTTTATAAAGAACCACACCCTTTTAAAAGTAAATTTACTTGCTAAGTAAGCAAGATAATAAATCTTTGATTAAAACTATTGATTGGTGTTTTATTTATTTAAACACAAAAACAAATACAAGTTCTTCGAAAAAGGGAAAAATACCCGCAATTAATAAACAAAAGTGAGTTACCAAAATCAAGTTTTGGATGATATTATATGAGAAATCCAGGAAAAAGGAAGAAAGTCAACCGGAATTGGAGACCAGCCCTGGTTCAACATCAAGTGACCTACTCTGCTAATGGTTTTGGAAAGAGGACATCTATAGCAAAAGGAAGAAGCATCGCTATATAAGAAGGTAGGAAGTTATTTCCTTCTGTTTTGGTATCTGCTGAAGAAAAGACTATTGTTTGCGAGGTGTAATTAAGTGATTTGAACAATTTAGCTATAATTAAACTTAATTAAGATTTCAATTTTAAAAAGTGATTTCAATTTCAATTTGTTTATTTTTTTAAAACCACAGGAATCCACATTCGTCCTGAGATGAGTATTTCCTATTAATATAATTCAGTTATTTTATGTTACTTAATTGGCGCCCAACTCTCTTATGTAAACTTGAGTTAGTCAAGAACTCACATAAAATTGTTATGTAACTAGTGCATTATTTAAAACTATTAAAAAGTATTTTTGAATCATATAAGAATTTATAAATGAGGAAAGTTGAAAAGCATTTCCAAAGTACAGTCTTTTTGAAAATCAATTTATAAATCAATTATCTACAATTATTCGTTATTTGAAAGTATTTTGAATATAAAAACAATATTTTATTGTTAATTAGCCAAATTCATCGCATATATTTTTATTTTTGCTAGCCGATGTGGGAGAAAATCAAAACTTATTCTGTTTATGCGAAGTCACCGCAATATATATATTTTTATACAAAATCATAAACCTTATTGTACCCATAGGTGTTAAGGTTAATTTTATATATATATATATATATATATATATATATATATATAAAAATCTCTCCAATGATTCTGCATCCGTACATTGCGAAAATACATATGATTCTGCGTCCATATACGGACGCACAATCATCTTCCTACGTTTTCTCCCTTATCGTAACACATAGAGCACCGGAAAGTAGATTGCACACATTTGCTGCTGTCGGGTCTTTCCGTGCCACAACCTTCAGCTTCCTATTGAGAGTAGTTTAGGCTGTATAAACAACAACTTCGGACGCAGAAAAGATACCACAGTGAAAATCTTTCCTTAAATATTGGTTCTACCGTTTCGTCACGAGGGGCGCTCGTGATTTTTAAAATATACGGCGGTGTATATGTCTTGTACAGCATTCCGATACTTGTGCGTCCGTCAGTTTGGCAACGTTTTAAACTGCAAGTAATCATGAAATAAGCTTTAGCGATAGACACGCTGACACTCATCTTAGGTCATCTATTAAAATTTCATGCTCGGCGCTAACCATCCATCGTATTGTGATATGTCTCATCATTTTTAGATACACTGTGTTTTGCTTTACAGCTTGAAGCGTTTGTATTTTTGTTATTTATAATCAAATCGGTGTCAAATTTTTATCGGGTATAGATCTCCTTAAAATCAATCTGTATGCATTTAACAAACCCATTTATTATAAACTACTACGATCGAAGATAAATGCAAATAATCGAAAATAGTATTAGGCCTTGTTTAATCGGAAAACTCGTTGCGGTAATTTGTTACTTAAAAACCCCAAAACGAAATTTTGGTTAAAATCCGCCAAAAAATAAAATAATTTTAATTCTAATAATTTATTTCAAATAATTTTTCTGTAAGATTACAAGCCCTACTATGTTTTTTCGATTATTAGTGGTAACTAATAAATGAACTTTTTAATTATACACAAATCTCTTTTAACGGTTTAGTTCTATACCTGACAATAGCAAAGGATACCTGGGAGTCAAGCTGAAATAAAAATTTTAATACAATTCTAATAATGTGTTTAAAATAATTATTATTGAAGACTTTTAACCAAAATTTGGTTTTGAGGTTTTCAGGTAGCCCAGAAGGGAATTTCGTAACGTAGCTTCTACGCTTAAACAAAGCCTATTATGCTTCTTCGATTATTTGCATTTATCTTCGATCGTAGTAGACTGGTTGTTTATAATAAATGGAGTTTTTAATTACACTCAAATCGCTTTTAAGGAGTGCTATACCTGATAAAATATATATTTGTATAAATTTGTATTTATATTTGGAATTGTTTTGATTGTAAATAACAAAAATACGGAGGTGCCAAGTTGAAATTTAAAATAATAATTATTAGTAAGGATTTTTTAATCAAAATTAGGTCCTGGTGTTTTCGAGGGGCGATTAAACAAGGCCTAATATGTTTTTCAATTTTTTGCATTTATCTTTCATGGTAGAATGCTAGTGGTTTATAATAAACGGGGTTCTTAATTACCCGCAAATTTTGAGGGGCTTATAGGTACCTGTTAAAAATTTGAAATAGATTCGATTATAAATAACAAAAATAAATGGGTGTTAAGCTGTAAAACACACTGTATAACTCTATAACGTGGAAATATCAAATATAAACATAACGAGAAAGATAATGTTGGCCTTAGAATTTTTGTGTTGCATAATAAACAAAACTGTTTCAATGCTTAATCCGAAGTGATATAGCTACGTACATATTTTTTTATATTTTTAGTTAATAAAAGATGAAGATTGAAATTCTAATTTGAATATTTCCATTTCTTTTTTAAATTCTATTAATGATAGCGGAATTGTAAAGATGAAACAAAATATAAAACGTACTGTCCCGCATATTGTTTTTTAGAAATTCCGTCGTTTGTCATTATATAATTTGCTGACGATAAAATCTTTCAAATTTACGTAGTCCTTTAATTATTAGATCTGATAATTAGAACGCTTAAAATGTAGTTTTTGTGGGTCGCGGTTCATTTTTCGAAAACGTGAATATCGAATTTTTTTTTTCGAACGATTTTATTTCGAAAGTCAATAGTTTCGAATGACTCATATTTCGAAATTTTTTATTTCGAAAGACAATTTTTTCGAAACGTTAATTTCGAAAACAAAATATGAATTCAGTTACCTAAAAGTTAACGTCAGTCGCCCTTGTCACAAAAATGTCGCGTTTTGAGTTGATTAAATCTAAGCAAGGTAAAGACAAAGTTTATTGTGATGGTTTTTTTTACGTAAGAGATAAAAGCGTACCTCCAACAACATACTGGAAGTGCGAGGATTTCAAAGGGTTGCAGTGTAAAGGTAGAGCTATCACGAAGGGCAGCAGCATCGTCATAAAAGGAGAGCACAACCATCCGGGGCGCCCGGAAAAATTGGAGGTATGCAAAATTATGGTCAACATCAAAGATAGGGCGACATCGACGACGGAAACTCCCCAGAGCATCATATCTGATGCTTTTGGAGAAGCCTCTGTTAGTGCTGTCGCGAAGTTACCTTCTATCAGCAACATGAAGCGCACAGTGCGTTTATCCCGCAATAAAGAAAACGCTTTTCCGACTCTACCCGCTACAAGAGAGGACCTCATCTTACCCGAGAGATTTCAAGTAACAAACAATAATCGCAGGTTTCTGCAGTTTGACGGCGGTCCTTGCAGCAACCATACTTTGATTTTTGCAACCGATAGCAATTTGGATATATTATCGAAGTCCTATCGATGGTTCATGGATGGAACTTTCCAGCATGTCCCTAAAATCTTCTATCAACTCTACACTATACACGGGCACGCAAACGATCAAACCGTCGTTCCATTGGTTTACATGCTGCTACCTGACAAAACGGAGGCGACGTACGAATCAGTTTTAACTAAAGTTAGGGAATTGACTATCGCTCCGAAAGTGACAGTAATCGTGACGGATTTTGAAATGGCGATAAAAAATGTTGTAGGTCGAATTTTTCCTGGCGTGAGGCATCTCGGATGCTATTTCCATTTCTCCCAATGTTTATATAGAAAAATACAGTCGTTGGGATTCAAAAGGGAGATGGACAGCGACGCAGAATTTTCCTTTTCTGTAAAACTGTTAAAAGCCTTGGCCTTTGTACCTCCAAATACAGTTCTGAGAGGCTTCGACCTCATTCTGCAAAGCGAATTGTTGCCAAGCAGTCTACAGCCATTCGCACGATATTTCGAGAACACTTGGCTAGGCTCCGTTGATTGGAGAACCAGACGAGTACCTCTTTTTCCCGTTTCAATGTGGAACTATTTTCCGCAGTTATTGGAAAGCAGCAAGATAACTAACAATTTAGTGGAGGGCTGGCATAGGGGCTTATTTGCTCAAATCACCGCGTCGAAACCGTCGATTTGGGATTTTATAAATGGAATAAAAAAAGAACAAAATTTGACGGAGGCAAAAATTGTAAAATTACAAACGGGGGAAGCCACAAATTACAAAAAGTTTAATACTTTGAGTGCACGTCTAACAGAAATGTGTAAAACCTTCCGTAATGGGTTGACAGAAGAAGAAGAAATATCAGACAATGAATTAATTAGCTTCATTAAGCGGTTAGCTTATATTTTGTAAAGCTCTTTTCATTTAGTTTTGTTCAGTACTTGTTTATTCTAACTTTAATAAAAAAACAAACAAAATATAATAACGTTTTATTACAAAATTCGAAATAAAAGATTTCGAACAAAAAATTTTCGAACAAAAGGTCATTCGAAATATGAGTCATTCGAAACTATTGACTTTCGAAATAAAATCGTTCGAAAAAAAAATTCGATATTCACGTTTTCGAAAAATGAACCGCGACCCGTTTTTGTAGACATCAATTAGAAAGTTTAATAGTAACCCTTAAGTTGTAGTAATAGTATAATCCTTCTAAGAGTCCCTTTTTAAATTAAATATAAGCATAGTAAATTACGAATCGCATAGTTGTAGTAATTAAACACAAATGAGTAAAAATATCCACATTAAATTTACAAAACGTTTTAAAAAATATCATACATATGTTTACGAAAATAATAAAGGAACGACAATGCTTGACCATCAGCTTCCGCCCTTACTTGTCGCTCACCACGTGTGGTAAAAAATATTTCTTAGAATTATTCTCGTCTTTCCAAATCTTGTGTATTATTGTATTGTATTTCTTCTATAGGCTAACTTTTGGTAGAAAGATGTTTAAACTTAGCAATGAAAAGGGACAATTTGTATAAAAATCGAAATTAGTTAATTGAAGCTGATGAAAAAAATCCGTATTAAGTAGAAAAGTACTATGTTACTTTTAATTTTAAAAAATGCTAATATCAAGGGTAAACTACTCCTAAAAGTCATTTTTTCCGTGATTTAACCAACAAAAACAATGCTACTTATAAATAAAGAACCGGGGGCCCGAGCGCATAGGGCGCGCGATAATTTATGAATTATTATAAGATAGGTTATCTAATAATCATTTTCGATTCACCATGTTTGAGATGCCAGATTAACGCAGTTGGTTGTGCGCCTGTCATTGACTCCAATATTCGAATCCCAGCCGCGTCGATATTTTTTTGCACTTTTAGAAATTCTGTATCTCAGAAACCATAAAAGTAGGAACCATAATTTTGGTGTTATTTTGCTTCTCTCGGTGCCCCTAGCTTATATCTAGGTCGCCGCGTAAATTTGATCTTTCGTTCCCGAGATCACAATAACCAACAGACATTGGCGTTTTAATATAGTAGGATTGATAGTTATGTATATTATAAAATTACACGGTAAAAAATTTCTGTTTTGAGACTATACTTCAAGTAATTGTAATGGAATGAACAATATTGGTTCTACACATAAAATGGAGCGAGATCTTTAAATTTCAGATTTTTCAATCGCTCGGTTTTTTGTTTAGGACTCTATAATAAAATAGAAAAAAATGCAAAACCACAGTTCGAGTGATTACAAAAACTCACATTTCATCATCATTTTTCTCAGCTCCTGTAAGAGGTAACCATTTCAGTTTGGCCCAAAGAACTTTCAAATAACACTTTTTGATATTTTCAATGTCAAAGTACATTTATAGCGACCTTGAGATATTAATGCCACAAAGTTTTGTATGTCATACAAAATTTAGAAAAGTGCCAAACCTGTGGTCCTGAGAAAGTCTTATGCAAAAGATAAAGGTCGTTCAATTGTACTGAAAATCGATATTCGGGAGTTTTTAATACCGTTAAACAAATTTCTATCGGTTAATCCTAGATTTGCACCAGAATGATACACTGAAAAAAATATGGTTGGTTAATTCAACTAAAAAAGTTGTTGAGTAACAAATCGGTAAATTTAGTAAGTATAAACATGATCTCAGTTGAAGCAAACCGCTCGGTTACTGTTAGAACAACGGTAGGAAATTTGTTTGCAATTCAAAATAAGAACAACCAAATTATTTAGTTAATCTAATCGTCCAATAGGTTTCTTAATCGGTGAAAACTAATAAAATTAAACTATGGATTTGTTTATTTATAAAGTTTACCCACATTTTTCGTTGACCAACCAAATTATTCTATTTAATTTGAACAATATTTTGTAAGGTAATAATTATGATTGTACATGAACGTAAATTTTGATTAATAACCCATAATTTGTTTGAAATAACCTATTCTTTCCTTTGGACTACCTACAAAAGAAGTACAATTTAACTATCTTTATATGTAGATTATTGTGTTACAACACAAACATAGATTGATGAACCTGTTCAACGTTATCACTTAAACAACCTTTATTTTGTTACTTAACCAATTAAATGCGGCTAAATCAACTGAAAAGGTGGATAGGCGCAAATTCATAGGCTTGTTTTAGTTGATTTTACCCATCTTTTTCTTTGAGTGTACATATAAGGTCGAATATCTGAAGATTGTTCATCCTGTGAAACGTGATCCTGTTGTTAAGTTTTACAAGTTCCGGTCAGCGGGCCCTAAATCGTTATCCAAATTATACGCAGATGTTCTAAAATTGTTATTTTCAAGTCAATTGCTCCAAAATTCGGTATCCAAGGTTTTTGACCCCGTTTAAGCTAATCCTGTTATTAGGTCTTTGAAATCCCGGTCGGCTGGCCATAAATTGGTACCTGGATGGAGCCTGAAAGCTTCAGAATTGTTATTAACTAGTCGATTTAAAAAAAATCGGTATCCAGAATTTTTAAACCTTACCAAATATTCGACATTCCGATCCACCGATCCTAAATTGGTAGCTGCATGGTACGTGCAAAATTCAGTATCCGGCGATTCTGACCCTGTTAAATCTGACCGATCTTGTTATTAGATTTCAAAATCAGCATGACCTGATTGCGATGATAGTTATGATTTAAATATGGGCGATAAAATGGATATATTAACTTCATGTTGGGACTACAGTTGTCATGGTCGAGATGATAATTATTTTTCTGGTGTATATTTCATAATTTCTTAATGCTCTTTTTACATAGTTAAAACGTGTAATCTTTTATTGCTATACAATCTAACATTTTTTTCTAAAAGCAATAGCTACTTGAATTTGCCTGTGAATCTCTACTCTTGTGACTGTAGGATGAGAGCATCCTCAAATGCTTTTCTTTTAAGGCTTATATTTACTTGACTAGAATGCTCTGATTATATACTTTTGTTTACAATTATTTATAAATTCTTTTCTAAGTTCCCTCCATGTCGGATGAAGAAAATGATCTTTTTCCTAACAGAAAACTGCCCAAAACTCTTACTTCAAATCTTGTAGAAATTGTTTGTCTGTTAATCTTATTGATTCGTCCATGTTCATTTAACAGAGATAGCCAGATGAGAGACATGATTTCCAAGGTTGTTTTATGTGAAGTGCCTGTCGTGAGACTTTATCTCCACGTTCCTTCTAAGAGGAAGTAGTTGAGACACGCTTAAATAGTTAGCCCGCGTAATAAAAGGCGTATTAAGAACGTATACGAAATATATTTTGATATCAAATTTATATTTGCATTGTAATAAGAAAATTATTTGTTGATGGAATTGTTTACCCCTGATAATGTAGAGAAGCAGGTACTAGTTATATGTAACTGTTTTTAATATATCTAGCTATATTGGAGGATTAGATTCTAATTAGGTACTAAAAATATTTTTTAATTTGCTTCTTTAATTTGATAAATTGGCATAACCTACTAATAGGGCAAATGTTTTCAAAGTGTGCCTGGAAAACTTAAGTATCTATAAACCTCAGTATCTTTTTTATTTTGGCCTAGAAAACTCAAATCTGACGGTAAACTTTTGTTATTTTATTTTATAGAACTATTCTAGTAATTATTATTGCTACTACCTTGAATTTTATCTGAAAACTAATTTTAATTCAAATATTTAAATCAATATCCTCTTATTAATTATAAAGCAGTATCACAAAATATTTGTCGTATCGAATATAAAAGATATTTTCAAATGATTTCTATCTTTTTGACTAAAGTGTTAAGACAAAGCATTTGCATGATGCTAAATACCTAGGACATGTATGCACCTATATATAATTTACGACAGCAAAAACTATGCACAACCCCTATAATCTTATTATTATAGGTAGTCCGGTATAAATTTTAAGCTCACATCTTTGACTTCAAAGTCAAATGGATAGATATTGCTAAATTACCCCTAATAAAATAACAAAGAACTGTAGAAACATCTAAGGAGGAATGACTCCTACTGCAAAGAAGTGTGACCGATTCTTTGTTATTTTATTATGGGTAACGGACTAAACACATTTTCAGAACAACCACCAGAAAGAAATCAATTTACAATGTTATGAATAATTATGAAATGTTAATTTTTATTTTATAGAACTGTTATAAATTGCATATATGTTACTATCATATACTATTTCGAACAACTCTTATTTTTGAAGAAACTTTGAGGACAAAACTCTACAATTTTTATAGTACCGAGAAGTTTAACACAAGTTTCTCTTTCCACTAATTTATGTTTTAACGTTTCACACTTCTGTCCTAGATTTTATCAAACATATAACTTTCAAATTGATATAAAAGTATAGAATATTTGTATTGTTTATTTTATATTCAATGAAACAGTCCCAAAGATAAGTGCACAATATCTTTGTAAATTATTTCCGAATTAAATATTTACTTTTGTTTTAGTTCATTAATTCTGCAAATTAACTTCACCTACCTTCAGAATGTTGTTTTAGTATATGTATACATAAAATTCTATTATAATTGATAATTCTCGTTAACTTGTAGACAAAATATAAATATATTATAAAGTAGTCATAAAGTTTTAGATGTCAGTTAGTTACTGTATAAAATCGTTGATAATGCGATAAATCCAAAATTCAAACAAACTATAAAAACACAATTCTGTCCTGTTAAGAATAAAGGTCGTATCTGCATAACTGTAAGTTTTGAGAATTCAATAAAAACTGTTATTGTGCCATCCAAAGCGTTCTTTGTTTTATATTGAAGTTGTTATTTCATATCAACTTGTTATACAAAATAAAAACTTTAAAAATATTAAACAAAAACGCTTTGAATGTCACCATAATAATGAGTTTTTTTTATTGGTTTTTCAAAACGCAGGTATGCAGATAGGACCATTATCCTTGACAGGGCAAAATTTAATCCATTCATACAACTAACAAGGAATTTGTTAATGTCTTGTACATGCTAAAAATAAGTACTTTTCTTTACATATGTTATTAATTTACCATTATAGCTAAAATTAACTTATCTATATTTTAAATCATACAATTTAAATTACGCCATCAACTTAAATTATATAGGCATGCAATTTAAGTTACGCAATTAATAATAAAATAACTCATTCATATTTTAATTCATATTATTGTTACAAAAATACTCAAAGTAAAATCTGTACTGATAATTCTGAATTTGACCGTAAATAAGATATTCAGTGTACATTCATTTATCAAATACAAAATTAGTGAAGCTTAAAGTGCACAATTAAACATTATATTAATGACAAAGGAAAAACGAATCAATGCTATGAATAGATGCAAGCTAAGTCACACAACAAATAATGCCTATATAATACGTGACAATAATCTGAAACATAGTTTGCCTTTGGGGTACAGAAGTGTATGTATCAAAGGGAATTTTCCATTCCGCAATATGGCAACGCCGCGAGGACGCAGAAGAATCGGTATAGTGTAAATAAATATACATTAGGACGCCTAATAGTCGCAACATGTACCACTTTTTTTGAATATACAGTGGAGTTGCAAACATCGTTGGTATGTACGGACGCAGAAAGGTGCCATTATATAAATTTATGGATTTCTTAGTGAATATTAATATATATTTAATATAATTTTTACAACCTGCACAAAACTGTTTGTGTGACGTACAGAGAGAATAATTAACACATATACACACAGGACGCAGAATCACTATGTTCATGAAAAGACGCAGAAATGATAGTGAGATATATATATATATATATATATATATATATATATATATATATATATATATATATCTTCTACCCAATTGAGCGTCCTCCTATGTAAAAATCCAATACCAGTGAGCGTCCATGGTCATTGAGCGTCCGATAGACGGACGCTCACTGGCAATCCCTGAAAATGTCACAATGTGATCAGTTGGTTGCATACATGCTTTTGCAATAAAAATCTCGTGGACGTTGGGTGACACATTCGTGTGATAGATGTTTATAATTAGTTCAGGCTTCTGCCGCATGTAAGCGCGTTGAGCGTCGAAGTGTATATGATATACACAAATAATACCTGCAGCGTTCAACTGAGCTTCCACCTTTAGCTCCTCCCCCGTTAGCTGCTCTTCTTAATACATATTCATTTCTATGCATTAACGAGCGTCCGTGAGCTATTTATAGAAACAGCAGCTGTTACAGGAGAGAGTGAAGTCGATCGATAAAATTCTTCAAATAAAGCCGGTTTGGTTTACCGTGATTTTATAGAGACAGCGCGGCCCTATATATTTTATTTTATTCAACATACAGGAAAGCCACATTTAAGTACAAAATATGATTTTAAATACATTATGAAGATATATCCTGACTTGTTTGAGTTTATTATGTATTATAATTATGATACGATAACATTTTAATATGTATAATTTGAAAGAAGAAAAGAATATTTTATTATAAACACATTGTTATCTATATTTGCTTATATTTTAATTCATATCAAACAATGAGAATCATCCTAAAGTTAATTGTTGAATAGAAGATTTAAATCTATTTAATAAAACCCCAATAAATTTAAGACCAAATCTACTATTATCATTACTAAGTCACGTACTTCTAGGTAGAAAGAAATTATAATCGTAGTTGAAAGGATTAAAGGGTATATTGAAAATACCATAGTTTCTAGTTGATATAACTGGAATTCTAAAGGTAGTTTTTTGAGGAACTTTTAGATAATCTACCTCATCATTTATATTCAAAGCAGAAAAATTAAATTAGCTTTCGATCTTGATTTCGTGAAGGTCGCACAGTCCCTGTCTTTTCGATTAGAACCACCCTTCATAAAGGAGTAATTCTTTTTTACTGGTAGAAAATGGCTGTCCGATGGATTTTGATAAAACCCACATTCATGTAGAGCTGGTGATGTGGCGTAACAGTTCATTTATGCATAAGTCTTTCCCCAACTTTCCTGAGTGGGTTCGGACGAAACCGATTTAGAGTGGAACTAGAGTTTGATGAAATTTTGATTAATTTTAAGATCTTGTGATGGACTAAGCTTCTAAGCTAGCATTTGATCGACGTTTGTAAAACTTAGACTGCGCTAAAATCTTAGATTACTTAGTTACACCACGTTTTATTCAAGTCTACCAACCTACGCGCCCAGAATCCAACCCTACTCAGGGTGTAGAAATAACGCATAAATGAACTTTGAAGGATTTTTCCTCTACAGAACAATTGTACCGAGTTTCAACGAAGTCTATAATAACTATTTTCCATCCATAAAATGTCTCCTCCGTGATTCAGTAGTCCCGATGTAATAGCCAGGGACTGCAATATTTAAGATTTGCACAATTTCAATAGATTAATAATATCCATACGGTAATCCTATTTAAAAGCCACACATCGTAAAAAATTATTTTGCACTCGCTCTGGTGGTTTGGGTAATTTGGAGACCATACTGGAGAACCACATTGCAAAAACAGATCTTACCAATGCTATGTATACAATTCTTCGGATTGAACTTTCCTTAATGATTCTATCTTTCTCTTACACACATCTTGATCTCCTGATGTGATCGCCAAAGAGTAGAAAAGTTGAATTGGCCTCAAGAATTCTGTATACGCGGTCTTCATAAGAGCTACACGAACATTTCTATCTTTTCCAGGGACAACCTTTACAATCCTCGCTATTGGATTCCAATTCTATCACTTTAAATTGCACTTCCAACTAGAACAATAATTCGAGAATAACATTCTTGAATCTTTCTTCGGTTTACGCTCAACTAATTGACTCAAATACTCACTACAAAAGTTTCGTCACAAATCCTCCTTGACTCTTTGGTGATAGGCAAATTTCCTCTCAGCACTGTTAGAATCTAAATAATCCAACCCTGGGCTTCCCTGCTGCCGTAGATCTCGCAAGAACATGGCTGGGGTGAGAGGAACCAAATCTTCAGTTTTCAGAAATGAATGACAATGGTCTCGAATTGATAACTGATTCACAATCATATAAAATCGCTATTAGTTCTTCATAATTTAATAAAGTTCTTCATAATTTTTACCAAACACTCGTCGCAACAGTTGTTTTAGAGTTCTCATAAGACGCTCTCACCAACCACCTTCCACCAAGCAGGAGTCGGAGGAATAAACATCCATTGAATTTATTGGACAGCTGACACGGGTTCCACGACTTTCCAATCCACAGATTTAAACAAATATGTCCATTCCAACAAAGTTTATTGCGTTTTCACTACTACAACGGTCTTCCCCTTCTTGTTACGAAGCTTAAAACTCTGCAAGATGGAATCAGTAGACAACAAACTTATTAATTCCAAATGACTGCTACAAGTCTTTTTGTATCAAATCTTCTGCGCTTCTCACATTTGGAAATAATGGCACGAATTGACTTCCTTCCCCTCAGAATCCTATATCTTTCACATAAACGAGAAAGTAGCAACTGTGTTTTTCCATAACACTGCTTCAAATGTACCTCCCTCACAAGGGCCAGTAACACTGGATGACTGGTTGGCAATAAAATAGGAATCCAAAAATCCACCGTGTCTTTTCTTCGTTCAGTTTTTGTTTTGACTCTTATAAGTCCCGAATTATCCCTTAAAACACTTAGTTCAGGTATCTCATTTATGTTTACTGCAAAACATTGCTTCTGAGCTACTAGTATTACACGCCTCTCTGTTTCATCCAAATCACTGGCATTTACCATGCCAGTTTTACGATTATCTTCTCCATTGCGGGAATTGTTCAAAAATCTTAGCATCCAACCCACCATTTT
This sequence comes from Agrypnus murinus, assembly GCA_929113105.1. Taxonomy (NCBI): domain Eukaryota; kingdom Metazoa; phylum Arthropoda; class Insecta; order Coleoptera; family Elateridae; genus Agrypnus; species Agrypnus murinus. The sequence continues at coordinate 32,906,592 of OV816023.1, read as the reverse complement.
GACAATACCTGAACATTTCGAAAAATAATTTCTTCTGTTGTGACTTCCAATTGTGACAGCCAATAATTGCAATCGTGGGATTGGCAACCTTTTCAAAGGTGCAATTCTTGTCGTTGCTTGTAGGAACTTCAATTCCACTTGATAATTGAGTTCGCATCTCACGAAGACAACGGACTAATATGCAAAACCACTACCATCGCAAAACGTATGTAGCTTCCACCCATCCTTGGGAAATGCATAAGATGACAAACATCGAGGGATTCTGATTGACGGCGGCAGTTTCAATTCGCTCATCCAATTTTGTAAACTTTGTTCCCAACTCTTGAGGTAATACTTCAATCCAACTAGTTTTCATTCCCCAACTAGATTGAAGTAGAATATCTTCATACGCAAAACAGTGACATGTGAAACCAATGGGGTCAAAAACCTTGAACTACAGATAATATGTTTCTTCGGGTAGGAATAGGAAATGGTTCTTAAATGTCCTTGACATGACACAACAAAACATCCTCCTGCTTATCCTAAAGCAAACCAAATACTTGAGAAATGTTGCATCCACTCTGAAAAGTGGATTCCCACAACCTTAAATCAAATTTGGTGGTGGACAGTAACTCAGTCACATCTTTGATGAAACTAATCAAATCACCTTCCGAGTCAACTGAAGTGACACAATTATCCACGTAGAAGGATTTTGATAATTTCTCTCCAGTTAATTTTAATTCTGGCAGTGCATTTTTAACATGAAGCTCAATCACTGCTCCCAACAGGAAAGGATTACAATTCATGCGGACCACCACACAACGATGACAAAAAATTCTTACCTGTCGGCCTTTCTTGTTCCTTCACCAGAGAAATTTCAAAAAAATCACTGTTGCTTTCCTTTAGCGGAATTTGAAGAAAAGCTCTTCCGAATATCTAAGATAATGCCAATTTTTTTTCCCTAAATCTCAACAACATGGATGGGACGAGTTTAATCAAATTCGGTCCTTTTTCCAGACAATCGTACAAGGACGGCAATTTTTTCTGCCTCACTGAGCCGTCGAAAACAGGTCTAACTTTTGTCGTGACACAAAAAGGCTTGAAGACAGAGCGATGAGACAAGTACCAGCCAATGTCATTGAACTTATTATTTGGCACTTCTTCAACTACTCCTTCTTCTAACCACCCATGAACACGTTATTATAATTCTTAAAATTCCCAAAATCATCCAATTTCTTTCTTGTAGAAATAAATCACTTTTCTGTCATCAATTTGGTTTCTTTTAATTCTGGATGACCATCTATCCAAGACAGACTCACTCCATATGAACCATAAGAATTAATAAAGACAGTATCCTGGAAATGTTTTTTGGCAACAACTTTCAAAACCAGTTTAGAGTTCGTCTTTCCAGTATCTCTAATTACAATTGTTTTGAATGTCCAAAGATTTGTAACTGACGATTCTTGGATCAACAGCGACGACACAATCAAGGATGAGCTAGATTGGCAATGTTCAAAAGACACTCTTCCCATGAGAGTGCAGCCCAACTTATTCTCAATGGCAAAAAGTACACTTTTCAACTGATGAGCTCGCCCTGTCCACAAACTGCCAGCAACATCTGATTCAATTAGAATTTCAATTTGCGTACATACGTTCCCGACGTCAGAAATCCAAATCTTCTTGTTATTCAATTTTCTAAACCAGGTTCCTCTTTTCGCATGAGGAACTTCTCCACAAATGACCTCCATAAATGACATTTTCTAAAAAAATTTCCATTTACAGTACTCAGAATTACATCAAATCTCATGTGCTGTTTCTCGGACTGAACCCCACCAAAGAGCATATGAACAATTGACTCTGAGGATACAACCGGAAGCTTCATTTCTTCAGCAGCACTTCTCAAAATATAAGACCTTTGAGATCCTATGTCAACGATTGCTCTTGCCTTCCGTTCACATCCTACTCCGTTCACGGTCATCACTAACGTCTGAAGAAAGACATCACCGGAACAAGATTGATAAGACATGACCGAACTTCTTGACTCCCGGACTCTATCTTGACTGACTGGACCATGGGTTGCAGAATTTTTGTGAGCTGGTAGATCGGAACGCATGACTTTAAAATGCTTCTTTCTATACAGGGAGTTAGGCAGAACGATATCAAAAAAACTGGGGGGGGGGGGGGTAAATAGGATTATTTGGAACCCATTTAGGGTAAATCACCCTATACAAAGGCGTTTGGTTTTCACACAACAAATTTAAAATTTGTTTCAACCGTTTTTGAGACTTAGTTATAAGTCGGCTTATAACTTTTTATGTGTCTGTTATTTGGATGATTTTTTTTATTTTTAGATTAACGATGTCTACAAGATAATAATACAAAAAATTTTAACTGATTAATTAAAAAACAAAAAATATATTAAGCCATTAGTCCAGAATTTCGGCATTTTTTCAAAAATACCTAATAAAATTAATAAAGAAAAGCCAAGCACCTTTGTATAGGGTGATTTACCTTAAATGGGTTCCAAATTATCCTATTTACCCCCCAGTTTTTTTTTTGATATCGTTCTACCTAACATCCTGTATACAAGACACACGACCTTTGATTTACATAATTTGAATTGATGACCGACTCTAAGACAAGAAATACAACATTTCTTACTTAACAAACCTTTTTTTTTTCACTCGGATCCATTTTCTGAGTTTGAAAGTAATTATTGATGGGATTTCGCACAAAAACATATACAATTTTTTTAACCCCACCGTCGTCACCCGAGAAAAGTCCAGCAGCTATTGGAATACTAACACTGACACTCCTTATTTCCTCCCTCCACTACAATTTACACCATTGCCAAATCCATTACGAGCCAAAGAAATCTTTTCTCACCATAAACTTCATATCTCAAAAATTCCATCAATTGATTGAGTCGATTCTTTTGACTGACCACTTCATCCTCTCCCAGTTTTGAATTTCTCATTCTATTCCAGGTTCTGAGCAATTCTTCAGGTAAGGTAATTCCACAAGTGGGAACAATATGGCATTATCATAATTATCTTATTCTTATTATCATAATATTCTTCAATTACCAATTTTTCGTTCGTTCGTCATCAAGATCGCGTAACTCCTTGACCAATCTTCCCAGTTTCATCATGGAAGCGTTTATGGTATCTTGTTCCATGGCTTTAACACCATCGACATTCAACATAAAATTTACTGTCGGTGTACATGCGGTAGGTCTGGGACTCTCTTCTACCGACGTCTGTCCATTTTCATTTTCGCCAAAATATTTAATCAACATCAATCCAAAATCCTAAAACAATCACGTCGAGGTCCCCAGGATGTCGGGCGCACGTAGATTTTAACCGATTCTCTTTCCCTGTCATGTAGTATTTGTGAACCTTTGGCGGTTACAAATGGCGTAGAGGCGAAAAAGGGTAAAAAAGTGTGATAGAGTGAGAAAATGTAAAAGACAGTGATAGGAAAAGATAGAGAGTGTTGAATGGTGGGATAGTAAGTTACATCGTGAGAAAGAGTAGGTGAGGGTAGAGACTCTGATAGTTTGATAGTGAGTAGAAAAGATGGAAAACGGTTCAAGAGAGCGGAAAGAGTGGATGAAGGAGAATGAGGTGAGTGAGGATAAGGTGGAAAGAGATGAAAGAAGGTCTAAAGAGTTTGGAGTAGATGAATAAGGCTGATAAACCGTGCAAAATGGTAAAAAGGAGTAAGAGAATGTGAACGAGCGGGACAGGGACAAGGACGGGAAAGAGTCCTTTAATTATAGTTTTCCTTGTAGTCGCATTAACAGTTCTTTTGTATGTCTATTACTGCTTTATCTGCGAATATATTCTACAGGTAAGCAAACCTACTTATTTGTACTTGCAGTTACAGGTAGTGCTATTATTACTGAGGTATCGATGCAGCTCAGGTACCGACTTGTAGTTCACTTGCGAGTGATAAACCAGCAGGAACAACTTGTAAAGCAGGTATCTGCGCATTTCTCTGGTACGAACTTATGCAAAAGTTGAGAACAACGGAGATAACGCTTGGAGAAACACATGTTAGGCAACATCATCACATATATTTATGCTACTTCTTCTGTAACTGATAAAAGACATGTTCAAATCAATTTTAAGACTTTGATTTATTGTTTCTAGCCGTATTTGGTGAAACTCCATAATCAATTACTAAATAAAACTGATTTGTTAATACTTTTACATATTTATTATAATCTACCTGACAATTGTTTCGACTGTTTAGATCTGCTATATTATATCCTATTGGACAAACACTTCGAAGTTTGGACATAAGATATAAAGAGCACCTACGTTGTTACAGAAGTAAATATCCAAAAAATATCTACGCCAAACGCCTTTTTAGAACAAAATCACACAATGCCTTCCCAAAATAATATTAAATTCCTACATTTTTGTTAATAACAAACGCAAATTAGACATTTTAGGAACTTTGGAGATATTATACAAACACAAACTCTGGGTACTTTTAATGAATGAACAGATTGAGCTCAGTAATTCTCCGGTACTAGAAGTGTTAGATATTTAATATATATTTTTTATCTAATTATCTATTTTTTGCATTTACCTTAGCGACGTGTTTGTTTATATTTACATTACCTTTGATAATGACAGCTCAGCAGTCGAAACATATGTCAGAGAGATTATATAAATTTGTGAAACTTTTAACTAAATAATCAGTTTTATTTGTTTCGCAATTTTAAGAAAGTTCTTATAATAAACATTTCCTTAAAAAAGTACGTAAAATAAAAGTTGTATTCTTATAATAACATTTAGATGTTTTGCATCTTCATCGAAGCTAAAACATAACAATTTGTAAAATATAAAAATCAGCTGATTGACAGTTTTTTCTATATCCAAACAAAATAAGACTAAATCTAATAACAATCTAACATTTAAATGTACTGTTGCTAATCATAGAGCTAACCTAATACTATTATGTTATTAAAGCCGAGTTCAGCAGAATCAATACTCAGATTAATGATTGATCTGATTACTCAAGTAATTGGAGAGAGGAAGACAATTGTTTTAATAATAGTTGCTAAGGCTGGTTACTCGAGCGATCAAATACCTTCGATGCAATTACCAAACTTAGCTTTAATTTATTTTTACCCTTTTGAAATGTGTTAATTGTAATCATTAACAATGCATATTATAATTTTCCCCTTTTGTAATATATAAACGTAATATATTTATTTATTTAGGAATGGGTGGCATTATCTGAAACATCATAATAAAACTAACAGCCAGCTGACTGTCTATTTAAAATTCGCTACTGTTTGTATTTACAAAATATATAGAATGCATGAATACACTTCTCAAGTGCAAATTCGCGTTCTTGGGAAACCCGTCTTATGACATCATGCTTCGACGCCCACCACATGCTTCCGAACCAATCAAATAAGAGAATCTAAAAATAGATGTCTAAAAATAGACGGACGCTCAATGAAACACTAAGTAGTTCATGACGCTCAGTAATCGCTTAAAATGATTTACTACTTACACACAGTGTATAAGTGTGGACGCTCAGCAACAAACTTTCTATACTGACGCTCAATGGTACGACAGATAAATATATATAGTATATATATATATATATATATATATATATATATATATATATATATATATATATATATATATATATATACATTATACATATACATATACATATACATATACATATACATATACATATACATATACATATACATATACTATACATATACATATACATATACATATACATATACATATACATATACATATACATATACATATACATATACATATACATATACATATACATATACATATACATATACATATACATATACATATACATATACATATACATATACATATACATATACATATACATATACATATACATATACATATACATATACATATACATATACATATACATATACATATACATATACATATACATATACATATACATATACATATACATATACATATACATATACATATACATATACATATACATATACATATACATATACATATACATATACATATACATATACATATACATATACATATACATATACATATACATATACATATACATATACATATACATATACATATACATATACATATACATATACATATACATATACCTATACATATACATATACATATACATATACATATACATATACATATACATATACATATACATATACATATACATATACATATACATATACATATACATATCATATACATATACATATACATATACATATACATATACATATACATATACATATACATATACATATACATATACATATACATATACATATACATATACATATACATATACATATACATATACATATACATATACATATACATATACATATACATATACATATAACATATACATATACATATACATATACATATACATATACATATACATATACATATACATATACATATACATATACATATACATATACATATACATATACATATACATATACATATACATATACATATACATATACATATACATATACATATACATATACATATACATATACATATACATATACATATACATATACATATACATATACATATACATATACATATACATATACATATACATATACATATACATATACATATACATATACATATACATATACATATACATATACATATACATATACATATACATATACATATACGTATACATATACATATACATATACATATACATATACATATACATATACATATACATATACATATACATATACATATACATATACATATACATATACATATACATATACATATACATATACATATACATATACATATACATATACATATACATATACATATACATATACATATACATATACATATACATATACATATACATATACATATACATATACATATACATATACATATACATATACATATACATATACATATACATATACTATATATATATATATATATATATATATAGGTTTAATCGACGTTGTCGGACCCGCTATATGATAGGGTCGTTAGTAGACCCGCATTTTTTGATTTTTAAAATGTGTATATTTTACATAATATTGATCTATTTCTGATAAGCAATATTTAAGATCCTCGAGGGGTAAAAATATATGAAAAAAAATATTAGTGATATTTGACAGTCGTTCTTGAACCCGATACATATTACAGTGTTTACAGACCCATTTGTATAATTTTAAGCAAGCCTACCTACCCTACCGAACCCAGCAATGTTGCCGAATGTATCAGAGATAAAATTACGATTGACGTAATGATTTCGGGATGCTAAGCACATAAGTGATCTTTATTTTTGTTGATTTGTTCGTAAATTCTATAAACAACCTTAAACGCAGAAAAATTAACGTTTTCCGTAAAACGATGTAACTCTGAAAATTATTATTAACATGAGAAAATAGCATTGAGTCTCTTTTGTTCTAAAATACATAAGGTTTATACATTTTTTTTTAAATCATTTATTTTAACATGATTATTTTTGTTTACAAGAATACAATTAAAAGTTTCGAAGACACGTCATGTATATGTTTTGAAAAAATAAATGTTATAGCCAAATCTTTTGACCTCCTGAACATTTTACTGTTATGTTTTTAGCACAAATGAACAGTTTCTAATATATGTATATTTTAATGCCACGGTAACAGTTCAATCAAATTTGTAAAAATAGAGGGGAATTGAGGTAGATCCTTGGATTTTTGATAGGCCTTCTTTGTGATATGTTAAATAACCACTTAAAAGTTACTACTCAAAAGTGGTGAACCAGAGAAGCTGATGAGGGTAAGCCATGTCTACAGATGGTTTTTACTGTTTTTTCAGAAACTATTAGGTTTATCAAAATGGAGACAGTTAGGTAAAATAGGATTTTATTTAACTTTCATACCAAAAAGCTAAGAAAACTTTGTGCATGTTGTCTTGTTTCTGTGTTATTGAAAAACGATCATATGTCACACAGACAAATAATTTGTATCGGTACATATTATACGAGAAGCTTCGAGCATAACTTTGTGTGATTTGATGTTCATCATGAAATAACTATGGAAATCTCATTGAGCATCGAACGCGATCCTGGTTCAGTCTTATTCTATCTCAGCATCTCCAGCAAAATCTACGAGGCGATATTATCATTATTATTTGGGGTTAGTCATATGGTAATTCTCGTATTGGCAAGATACATTTTAGGGGTATACCCTGTACTAATCAATCTTTTTAGTGAACCTAAAACGTACAGGGTACTTCAGGGTTTTTGGATCTCTCTTACTTCGTTCTTTATATTGATATTTGTATCGAGTAATTTTTTTCTTTAATGGTTTTTGTTTTGGAATTCTAAGTTCACGACTTAATTCCACGCCTGCTTTAAAATGTAGCTAGATATTTAACATTAAATGCGACTTCACCCTTTTTACATGTAGGATATCTCGAGCAGACGATGCCAATTCCTGAGGGTCAATGCATTTGATCAAAATAGGCCATTAAGCACAACATATCTATGTTTAAAAATGAAATGTTACAAAGCTATAGACCTTCAAAATAAAAAAGTCAAAAATGCAATTTGGATAAAAGTTTGTTGTCAAGGACAGTTGTTATTAGAACATACATTAGTGTTATTTTGTGCTTGTGGTAGCTGTAGCGTACCCGCTACCGCTAGATACGGAATTCTGTGCTAGTGATATGTTTAATGAATACACCATTGAATGCAAAATTTAATTCTTCACGAAACAGGTATACTTGACCCAAGTCGAATAGTGACAAGTCAAATAATGCTCTATAAAATGCAAAAAGAAAATAAAGGTAAAACGTCATGCAGTATGACGTACAAACAAGTAAGAAAGATTTCAAAACAAGGTGAAATGCCCTATACGTTTTGGTTTTTATAAAATAATTGTCCAGTACAGGGCATTCTCCTAAAGATATTCTTTTTACTGCAAAATTATCATAATACTACAACCAACAATAACAACAACATCGCTTCATGAATTTTGCAGAAGTGATGCTAAGGTTGCACTGCAAACTCAACATTTTTTTTCTTAGCTGAGTACTTGATGACGAATACAAGATCGCAATAAGTTATGTTCTGAAGTTGCTCCGTCAAATGTATTGGTAGAAATTGTTGGTCTACATACAGGGTGTTTTACTCAACTTTCGTATAAATTGCATGTGTGATAGTATTCATCAATAGGAACAAAAAACTCTTTTTGTTTTTACGCAAATCGACAAAAATTTGCTAAAAATGTCAACTTTTGGAAACTGCTGGAAATTATAGTCAAAACAAACTGCGACATCACCTAGCAGCAGCTGCGTCAATGTATCAGATAGGCACATCCAGCTCCAAGTGTGATTCTTAGACCAGTGACCTGCTACCCACTTTTCAAAAACCATTCTTTTTTCGGTTATTATGAAAGATAGACACTAATGATTTTCAGCTTTTTTGTTGCATTTTATGTGTACTACCACCTATTCAGAGGATACGAATCTTAAGTGAAACAACCTGTATGATATATATTCATGTGCCAATTAAATAAGCTTTATTTTATCTAACCCACTTAACAACCAGTCCATAGATCTAACAGTTTTTGAAAATAAAACGACAAAATCCATCTGAAGGCGTGGTTTAATATTGATATTTTACAAAGTTCAGGATATTATCTACTCGTAAACATGAACAAATCAAGCATAAAGTCATTTTCAATTTTAGCTGACCAAAATAGACTACATTTGATTAGTTTAACCTAGATTAAAAAATAGCAGTTTCTATTTTTACTGTGCGTTTGTACAGTTACAAAAAAAATTATGGAATATTCGATCCCTACTTTCTGTTTAATGAATTTGAAGGTACAAAACAGTATACACTATATGGTGGTTAAGTGATTTTAACAGAAACGTCGAAAGGTAACGAAGAAAAGAAGAAGTCTTTTCAAACCTTGCCTAATTCCGTTATATTGCACTTGTACTAAGTTAAAGATCAATTTTTATTGTATTCTGAAATAGCTATTTGTGAATTGGAATATGTATTATATTCTTAGTGACGAATTGTACACCAGAGATTTTCTGATTACATTTGAAATACATGTAGTTCTAAATATAACAGGCGCAAATCATATTAGTCCACCCAGTTTCATTTTTGTTAAAGAACGTCCCACAGAATTTATTCCGTTTATCTTTTGTTCTATGAGGTGGCCGTTTCTTGTTGCTATAGTGAAGTGCTACTTACTACTGCATCTATCCCATACCAATGTTCATGACATTCAATTGGGGGTTGCAACATACACTGCCCCTCCGAACCTTTTGATTTCCCTGTTTCCATTAAAAGTTCCATTAAGTAATCTTACAAATTACAGACGAGAAAGTTTTCCTTCAGCGTTTTAGCAAAAAAGTCACAAATGATGCTCAACTTAGTTCGCCCATTTTAATTTTTGATAAAGAACACCTCACGATTTATACCCTGAATGGTCTACGACGTTGTTATTTATTGGTGGTATATAGTACATATCGTCGCCGTTAATGCATATGAACTTAATTGTTTGAAATGTTGTAACTAGCAATGTTGCTAGTTGCGATTTCAAAGAATTCATCATGCCATCTGTAACAAAGTTTTTATAAGCATTTAAACCGCGCTCCTGGAAAATTGCTAGAAAATAGTTCCGCTAGTATGCATTAACGTCGACGATATGTATGAGTACTGTGATCCAGTGATATGTATGTGTGCGTGTAGTATCCAATGCAACGAATATAAACAAGGAGTCAGAAAATAATTCAGAAAACAAATAGTTCAAGCATTCATTCTCACATCTTAACAGTAAAAGAATAAAGCATTCATTAACCACAAACAGTCTTTCAAACAAACAAACACAGAAGATATTACATGTGGTGACCGCCGACTTTAATTGAACACGCAACAATCTGTCAAGAAACTTACTCTTGCAAGCATATCATTCAAGATACCAGGATCCTATTTATGAAGCAGATGTCGAGAAATCAATTAGCATAATTCCAGTAGAGGATCAATACTCTCTCAGCACCACCATTACCAGTACATGGAGCAGTTCTATCGCTGAAGTCATAATCTATCTGAAGTCACGGTTGTATAAAGTTTTTTCTGTTCTAAATTTTTCTGCCATCAAAGCAGACTATCTACAGCATTTAAAGAAAGTATTTCAGCGCCTATATCATTACGGTTAACTATCAAATTAAAAAAGAAACAATCTTTGAAGCCAAAGAACTAACTTGTCTCGACCACACAGTGAACAGTGATGGAGTTACGCCGCAAGTTTCAAAAGGAGAAGCTATTCATAACTTTCCAATCCTTAGAATGCAACAAGAATGATGCCATTTCGTTGGCATAGATTGTCGATTTAAGCCTGAGCTAAACCTATTTATTCCAGAAAAAGTTTCAGAACCCTACAAGAAACCCACACAACAGTGTGTCGCAAAACGTATAATTACAAATCGGTTGTTGTGAACTTCAATAAACGGTCGTACCAAAAATTCGTTACTTCGTGTGATCGGGAACACAGGGAATACATAGCAGATAAGCTCGGATGCAGCTCATTACAAATCCTTATCTTTTTTTGTGCCGTTTATGTATAGAACGTTCGCAACTACTTTTTGTTACCTGTTAGACATATTTGTGTACATACATTTACTATTTTCCTTTTATGTTGCATATACGATTATGATCCAACCAACAACCTACAAGTCCAACAGAATCCTCATACGTTCCTCTTAGGTTAAGTTTTGTAGTTTTTAGTTATTTACATTTTGCAACGAGCCCTAGAATTTAGAATCTGCTGTCTTAATTTTAACCGTTTTCAATTATCTCATTCGATTCTCACATTATTCTTATTAGCGCATTTCTATAGGTTAAGTTCTTATCATTGTAACGAACATTAACATTAAGAGCCCTGTACTAACTTTAATCAATTGTAAAACCAGCCAAAGAAAAAACGCGGTTTTTTACGTATCTATCAAGTTGCTTTACAATCACAACCGCATCTTATGTGTACATTCACTAGTCCTTTCCAATCCTGTCCTCAAGCAAGCTGATGGAGACTTTTTCTGCTGGAAAAATTCTAAAAACCAAGGGAGCAATAAATGTGATGATCACCGTTGCCTTGGATACTTTGTAGTATCCAAGGAATCGAATGTAAACGAGGAATCAGAAAATAATTCAGAAACCAAATAGTTCAAGCATTCATTCTCTCATCTTAACAGTAAAAGAATAAAGCTTTAATTAACCACAAACAATCCTTCAAACAAACGTACAAAGAAGATATTACAGTACTTTAATACTAAAAAATTTAATCAAGTTCTTGAAATTTATCGTTTGATTACTACGGAAAATGACATATGTACTTTTCCACCTTATTTGGAAACCATCCACTTTCCCCAGAAATTAACTTTCCCGTATTATGTTGCGTTGTCTCACTTGTTCGAAAATCTAGTTAACCTTACTCTAATCATTTATATAAAAAATGAATTCAGTTATAAAGTCCTACTTAAAGATACCATTGATATGAACACATGGATTGTAGGTATATATATGCTTTCAATCATACAAATATAACTTTATAAATTTATATCACTCTCCAAACTCTAGTGATGCTCAATTTCTAATGAAACTTGAAAATTTGTTTGATGTATATGCTAGTAGATCAGAGACCTTACTAGTTATCAGAGACTTTAATATTGACCTATTAAAGGATTCATATTATGAAAATAGGCTGAGATCTTTAATTAAAAATAATGGACTACATCAGATTATCGACCAACCTACAAAAATCACTAAGGACAGTGCTACACTCAGATCTTCTTGTATCTAATGAAAAAACCATTGATGTCCAGGTACACCATGTTCCAAAAATAACCGATCACTCAATAATAACTGTAAATGCAAAAGTGAAAGAAAAATATGAAGAATATACAATACAACACAGAGACATGAGCAACTTCAATGAAATGCAATTTCAATTAGATCTAATGGATCAACCATGGAATCCGGACTGTACAAACACCAATCAACTAGCAGAAACATTAGTTAAAACCATAATGGACACACTAAACAGGCATGCTCCAACGGTTAAAAAAACCATTAAATGTCAATGGAGTTGTAAGCGTTGGTGGACCCCAGAAATAGCCTTGGAAATTGAAGAAAGGGACAGATTATATAAAAGAGCAATCTTTACACAAGAAGAAAGTGGTATGAATAGGTATAGACAACAAAGAAATGGAATTACTAGCTTGATCAGGAATCACAAGAGAAATTATTATCAAGAAAAAATAGATGATATGAAAAATAACTCAACAGAAATGTGTAAAACAGTTAAAGAATTAATTAAAGGAGGCCATAACAGACAAAAAAAGGAATGTATTATTTTTGACAATGAGTTAGAAAAAAAGGAAATTCAAATTGCAGAAAAATTCAATATTTACTTTATTAACAGCATACAACAAATTATTACATTAACAAATTTAACCCAAATTGAAACTGATTTAAGCCACATTAATGTACATCAATGCAAGTTCGAAAAATTTTTACCAATAGAGTTTTTGTAGTTAAAAAAAATTATAAACAATTTACCTAATAAGAATAGTAGTGTCGATGGTATTACAGTAAAGATTCTTAAATTAGCTTTCAATGTAATAGGACAGAGATTTTTATATATTCTTTTTTAAACATTTAATAATATTTAAAATAAAAACCGAATATATCCAGAGCACATTTTAAATGAATTACTATTTGTAGAAGATGTTCATGATCATAATACTAGAAGTAGAAATAATTTTTATGTTCATACAGTAACAACAAATATAGGACAAAATAATCTGTTTCATAAAGGTTTAGTGGAATATAATTCACTTCCAGCTAATGTAAAAAACTGTACATCTTTAACATTATTTAAGAAACAGTGTAAAAAATATGTAATAAATTACATTAATATTTAAGAAATTATAATGTATTATAAGGAATTTATCTAGTTATATGCTATAAATAAAGTATATTATTATTATTAATAAATATTAAAACCTTCAATTTTTCAAAGCCAGAGATTAATTTACAAATGTGAAAAGAACTCGCATACGAGCTGATGTAATTCTTACGTCACTTTTCTCCATCAAATATTAAATGCGAGCTATTATAACCAAACGTTTATAAAACAAAGCTTAATATATGCGTCATGGCAATGTTGCCAGATCCAGGGCTTAGGAAGTCTGTAGAACATAGCGGGTTTGATAGCGTCTTGTATAAAAATATACGATATACACTTGAGAAAGGCGCGACGCCCCCTATAGTTCATTGTGATGAACTACGGTTGTATAAAACTTTTTACAGACCCTACTTTTCCAAACCCAAATTGTATATTTTTTTATTGCAGTTTTAGATAAACCTTATCCTGTAGACCTCGAAAACATAGGAGAACGTTGCCAGGCCCAAGCCCGGGTCTGAGAGCGTCGAAAATGGTCCGACAAGTCGGTAGAATATAGCGAAACGGGTGTGTATAAGCGGTTTGACAAATATATATATATATATATATATATATATATATATATATATATATATATATGTTTCGGTTTTTAGGTAAGATAATTTAGATGTTTAAATATAACCTTAAATTCTCCAAAACGTTATCAATAACAAAAAAGTTTGTCATATCAGAAAGCGGTTTTTGCAACTGCAATATTTTCTTCTCTGTTATAACGAGCAAAAATCGGCGGTCCTGACGATCTCGCTATAACCGAGTTTGACTGTATCTACTAAATATCAAGACAATAAAATATAACTCTTTTAATGAAAAATCTTGAGTTTATAAAAAAATGATATTGTTTCTTACTCGTGTTTACTAGATGACCTGAATCTAGTTTTAAAAGATTTAAAGAATAGCCGTGATTGCCCAAGTTTAGTTACTTTGACAGGTGGAGTATCCGTTTTACTGAAAATAAGTTGTAGTTACTTTTAAGTGTGTTATAGGAATTAATTTTTTATACTTACTAAAGGATTTGACATAATTGGCAACGGTCTTTCTTCCGGAAAGATGTAGTCGGAGCTGGTTGTTTCCTGCAGTATCAATAACTAGTATTAGTAAAATAAAATTATACTTCACTGCCACTTCCTTTATGATAAGTAATAAAAAACACCACACAACTTCACGAAACATACAAGTGTTTAAAGGAAGACAGAAAACCTCTACCCATCCCATAATAAGCTACATTCTTCTTTTTTGTGCGTCATTGGATATTTAGTTTAGATATGGGAAAATGGAAAAGAGCAAATAAAGAAAACTTTTTGTATTTTAAAAGGAAATTAAAGAAATATGAAAAGCAGCTTGATGATTTTAATTCAGAAAACCTAAGTGAAGGATTTTCTCAGTGATACAAAAGAACTGTTGCTCCTTTTTATAGGAATATATCTCATTCTTCCTTTAGTTTGGATGGTTTCACGGGTCTCCACCTGTTTTGACTAAGACACTTAGACAAGGCAAAGGTGTTACCAGTAACAACACACCATCAAAATACCAAACAGTTAACAATTTATTAAAACCACAAGCTCCTACAAGCTCTACTTCTACTCTAATAAGGGTACGGATAATCACGGCGTTCCGGGCATGTGGGGTGCAATACAGTGTAGCAAACGTTAGTGTGCAGGGAGGGTATTGGAATACGGTATCGGATAGTAATGGATGGACCGGGTAAGGAATGAGACATATAGTGGAGATGAAGAGACCAGATCGGGGTGGAAAGAGAATCGAAACTACTGTTAAGAGGACTTACTTTTATATTGCCAAGCAGCTGCTTAGTTAGATCTGCTGGCTTTGAGTTCCGGGATGGAACTAAATAAAATGACACACATCTTGTTATATAGCTGCACTCAGAGCGTGGGGGAAATGGTAGGAGTGAAACGGAGCAGTACACGCCAGATAAACGGTTAGGGAACAAACTCGTGCTCGTGTTTGAGTCAGAGACTTATCCGAGTGGCCACACATCATACTGATGATAAGGTTACTCACTGTTCCCAGTTCACTCTTACCTCTCAAAATAATTAACCAAAATAAAGTAACTTAGTTACATTATATATGTTACATGAATAAGAAGTCTTATTCAAAAGCCCAAAAGAATAAATTGAAAATAACATATATTTCAAAGAAAGAGCAACATATGTGATGCCAGCTATGAAAAGATACTGTCAGGGTGAAAAATAGGATTTTGAGTTAGTTCTACTACCATTTCGAATAAAATTTTCAAGAGTCTAATCAAATGTTAATACCACAATCTTTCAAAAAATACAATTTTAACATGAACATAATTACCTGTGTTAATCAAAACAAAAATTAAAAAAATATACACGTTACCGAGGCTGTACTCGTACATGTTAAAAATTCATAAACCAAAATATGAAATGAATGAAAGACCGAAATATATAAACCTGAAACTATTAATTTTAGAGCTTCGTGGCCATGGTGACTTTTGATCAGGATGCTATAAACTACAACATATAAAAATTTCAGCCAATTTGACCGGGATCCAATTTTCATAAGAAACGTGCAGGGTCCTTTGCGCATATATCAGCAAAATTAACAGAAACAGGCTGGCTTGACATGAAACAACGGTGCTATATACAAACAGTAACGTTATAGAATAACATAGTGATTAACCGGCAGCCACCCTATCTATTCAATAAAATAAGGTCTAGAACAGATGTACACAATATAAATGTGCGACACAGAGGTCTATTAACTATACCAAGCATAATACTGCATTACTCGAACGCTCATTTAGTTATATATTATATAGCCAAATCAATTTGCTGTGTACAGAGAAATTAACAATGAGACTTCTGCTTTGAGCATTTCATCTCCCAGTAAACTTCCTAAAATTTCTTTAAATTCTCCTATGATTTTCTTAGATATATCAGATCATTTGGAGGGGGTTTTTCCGCAGGTTTGTAGGGGGAAAACTATTCATTAGTCAAATGTGATAAGTTTCTGGAAAAATCCCCTTTTGATCTCCTTTGCCAAGGAAAATAAACTTTGTGTCAATTATCTTGCACTGTGCACTTTGTGAAGAAATATACTTCTAAGTTGCATGTCGAGTGTGCAATTTGCATTATGTTCAAGCTTTTCAAAAATTAGTGTCTCGTAATCTTTCCCAGGTCACTAAACCTACCAAAAATTTGTTTTACCTGGTATCTACAAGCCAGTCTTGTGTTCAGCCTGCATAGCATGAGTCGTCCTGCATTGTAAAACCCTATAGCAGGTGTTGTAAAATCTCCTTCATCCCAAACAACAGTTTTGTTGGTAACTGCACTTGTGTCAGTTCCTGATTGTTTTGAAAATTATATGACATGCCGAGCTATTATCAATAATGGTAGCTAAGCATGTTGCATAATAGAGAGCTGTTGAATAAACTAGTGTTGTAACGCATCTCCCATTTGTGGAATCGGTGATGATTACTGCAGCTCAAAAAGGGTGTCACAATCAGTAACATATGTCTTTGCAAAAATTCTCAGCTGTTGTTTAAACGTTGAAACAATTATTTTGCCTTCATGGAATTGTTCCTTCAGTTTATGTATGTCTTCCTTGCAAACAATCATTTTGGCCATCATAGAGATATGGAGCTGTTATTAGAATCAGAGATATATTTCCTTATTGTTATAGATGGCATTAAAATTGGCGATACAAGTGAACCAAAGGCTATAAATACTATTTTTGGTTGGCTTCCTATGTGAAGAGTCGAATGTAATACTCATTCATCTATTCTTTTTTCTTTTTGCACATTTATCAACACTTTGTAGAACAGTTCAATAAAACACTTTTGGGGAATTAGAGAAAACTGCATCGATTAAACATTTTTTGCCTGAAAATGTATGTTGAAAGTATCTTTGTCGCAGTTGACCTCCCTTTTCGTAATTGGCACCCTAATTTTGGTGATTTGTACATTTGTGCTCTTGATTTATTTTTGTTTATGAAATCTAAAATAGTTAAAGAACCTTCTTTACACTAGTTTTATTGTGATTTTATAAAAGATTATATCAATAGTAGACATATGTCTCTCGTTTTCCCTTCTCATCCATCAGCATTTCAATATTACATTCTGCACCATTGTGTATTGAAGCCAGACAGCATAACTACTAAATTGAAAGTAGTATTTGATGCATCAATGAAATCTTTATTAGTTTGTTCAAGAGAGGTGGATTTGTGCTTCATAAGTGGGCAACTAATTCTAAAGAATTTTTTAATCTTCAGATGAAACTTATTCTTTCAATTTGGATTCATTTGTTAAAATCTTAAGACTTTGTTGGTTCCTTAAAGAGGATACAAGTTCAGGCGCTTTTGATAAAAATTGTACAAAACAAAACATACTTTCAGAAATTGCTCAAATTCATGATGTTTTGGGATTTCTAACTCCTTTGTCTTTTTTCGCAAAAAATCTCATTCAACATTATTTGTGGAATTTACAGCTGAATTAAGATGAAAACTCAGCACAATTTATCATTGAAAAATGCTTCAGTATAAATCCTTCTCTTGCTAATCTTAGTATTCATCATCGTTTCTTTGTAGATGATTTTTGTACTTACTTACATCGTAAATTTGGAAATTGTATGCACTTTCGAGCCTTGGAGCTAGGCTATGCTCTTGTTTCTTACTTCCATATCGTTGACAATAATCAAATTAGGGTATTGTTTGTTTGTGTAAATTCAAAGGTCAAAAAGGGTCGAATCAAATGTTGAAAAAAATTTCTATACCTTAGCTGATGTTATGTGTTTTTACTATTTGTTTTTAATTGGATAAAACTATTACCTCTCTGATGGAAAACTTTTCTGAGCAATAGTTTTCAATATTTAGGTTATATTTTCCATATTACAGGTTTTACAAAATGGATACGAGATTCGCATATAAGACAGAATTATAACTTCTGGACCAAATAGAATTCAATCAATTTTAACAATTCCATTTCATACAGAATAAAAGGTATGTGTAGCTTCTATTCTCAGAGTCTATTTTCAGAAAACAGAATCTATTCATGGTACAGCAGAAGCATTATTTCTATCTTTCAGGAAACCTCATAAAAAAAATCTCAAAGGAAACCTTAAGCCGTTGGATAAAGAATCCTCTGTTGTTGAATGGAATTGACACAACTGTCTTTGATGCACAGAATCTGTGCATCATGCTTCCACATTGGTAGTGAATGCACCTGTTTCAATATACCAAATCAAAACGATAGCAAATTAGTTAAAAAAGTCCTTAAGACTTTTACAAGATTTTATAACTTACCACTAATTGATGATGTGTCAGCTTTTACTAATGTAATTTTACAATTTTTTAAATATAGTATGAGCAAAAAGTAACTCCATCAAAGGGGCCTTTGGAATTTTGTACTCATGTGAATTATAACAGAAAATTGTACAAAATAATCAGAGTCCTTTGACAATGACAGTTGTTAATTTGATATAACTTTCTGGTGTTATAATACACAGGAGTTCAAAATTTCAAAAGCACCTTTCATGAAGTTACTTTTTGCTTATACTATATGTAATAATAACTATTTCTTCTTTAAGTTTTCTGTTAGTTCTTTTTTCAAATATATGTTCATTTTTATTATAAATCTTTAAACATCTACTTATTATTACTGTCAGTAATACTGATCATAGAGGATGTGGCAGCATAGTACAATTGAAAAATCAAACACATCAACTTAGTGAAGTTATATTTCTGTTGTACATGCTACCTCTTCCGAAATGATCAGTCCCACTGTTTCTTTTTTGTCTATTTGTTACTGTTTCATATGAAGCTTCATATGGGAAGAGGTTGTCATTAAGGATTTAAAGAACTTCGAATATCACAAGTTATTAGAAGAAAAAAACAGTTGAAAACCGAAAGTGGAGTGAGATGTTGATAAGACCATATCCCACGTAGGGATGTAGCGTCGGGGGAAGTAAGTTACTGTCACATATTTCTATTAGTCATTCAACGCTCTCTATTGCTCTGCCTGCCTTTTTTGCTCTATAGCATATGGCCAGTATTTAACAGAGGCAGCGGTGGGTAGAGGTTTTTGTCTTGCTTTAAACACTTGTGAATTTCATGAAGTTGAATAGTACCAGCAGTGGTTAGCACATACCCTTTTGGATGTTCTGTTAGCTGATGGCAAGCATATTAACCGGTTGCTTTGCAAATTACACAAATAGAAATTTTGCCGGTCGCTAACAGAACATCTAATAGGGTACATAGTAACCATTACTGAATGGTACTACATGCTATTACTGATCATATATTTAGTTCGAATATTTAAGGTGTCTAAGATTGTGTTATATTTTGAGGGAGTCAATCTGTTTCATTCTAAGATAATGTGATGTTGCATTTAGATTTTATACATACTTTGTTCGTGTTTCAGTTCCTTGAAGCAACTTTTTTTGATTTTCATAACTAAAACAAATTAAAATAGAATATTAACAATAAAATTATGCAACAATATGTATAAGTAAACATTACAATTCCATTTCTTTTATTTCACACTTAAGTTTGAGAGAACGAATTTCTTGCAATAATGCCTGTGTTGATGGAACGTCTGGAGATTGCGGGTCATCTTGAAGGCTAAAATTTTCTATATATTGCGAAAAACAGAATAATATTCTAATTGCTTACACTAATGGTTGTTCAGATTTTGCTACCGTCTGCTCTAAATTCGTAGAAAGTTGGCATTTTTCACGAAGTTGTGAGATTTCATCTTTACCATGGAAGATCAACTTGGTTACGTTATGCTAAAAAATAATAAATATAGTTACAATCAGCTAATCTATGACTATTACTGAATTAAACAAACCTGTGCTGTTGCTAAACGATCATACTCTTCCTTGCTCAAAGTATTAGCTTTATATTTAGCATATTCGTGTTCTACGCTCTTAACGTAATCTGTTAAACGAGTGTAATCTTCAATAAAATCTTTTGATTGTTTTTGCTGCTTATCACTGCAATCTTTGCACCAAAATACTAAATCATCCTAAAAGATTTTTTCTTAGTAAGATTAGTACCATTTAAAAATAAACAAATCATACATCTTTCCAAATTTCCTGATCATAGCCGACTTCCACTTCTTTTGAACATCCTCGACAATGCCATATCACAATTACGAAAGAAGGCTTAAATGCATACGTATTTACTTTAATTGAAATATTTTTAAGCATATAAAAAAATTACCTTTAATATTTTTGATATTTCTTTTGCTTCTGTTTGTGCCTTAGTTTTCTTATCTTCTGATTCATCATAATCGTCGGAAGAAGTAAGATAATGCTGAGGAGGTCTGTCTTCTTTGTCGAATCTTTGTAATTCCATGGATTGTTCAGTTGCTGTAATATAACCAAGCATTTATTTATTCGATATTTTTGGCAAAATTGTAAAATAAGACTCTTTCTGATCTATTTGTCAGTTCCAAAGGATGGTTCTTCAGAACTTAATATTCATAAACCTGTGGCTTTATTATTCCAGCAATTATGGTATCTCTTTTACTTGATTTGATGAAATCTGCTTTATTTAACACGTTGAGCATGCCATGATATCAATATACTGTCCCACTCTCATAAGCTCACCAGTTGAGACATACTGCTGCATCTCACTATTACAATTAATACACTTAATCGGCATGCATACCGTCGGTTTGCATACAATAATGTTACATATACGAAAAACAGGTTAATATATGTTAACATATAAACAGGTGTCCATTTGAACAACTAGTTTTTGTGCTATATTGAAGGGGGGATTTATATAATTTTGTATCGCTTGGTTTGATCCGGAGGCTAAACTTTGTATCAGACACTCAATGCATTAAATAATTTCTAAATTCTTCTATATTTCCATCTATAGTAGAAGATTGTTCATATGTTCATACTTACCTCCTTCAGTTGAAATTAATATCTGTGTTTGACTGTTATCAGTCTCCACCTCGGTCTTATTATCTTTAGCAAACACAGTACCACAGCCACATTTCGTTGCTTGTTCCATTCCAAACAGGTGACAAACCTCTCTACAAATCTGAGACATGATTTGATTTTTCGACATAGGTATATGTACAGTTTGTTTGAATTCTATTACTGATTTTAACAAAGTGGTAACTTCTGTCTGTATAGGTACTCCCATATCGTTGCATTTTACCAAAATATCCAACATTCCAAGTACTTGTTCATCTTTAGCTATTAAATGTGCCTTAGTTTGGAAATACTCATCCTGTAAAACATGTTATAAAAATATACTGGTTTTAAAAGTATGGTCTTAATACCCATGGTTCTTGTAAAACACCTTGTACCGGGATTGTAGCCCTCATAATCAGTTTCCTTGTTGCTTCCTTATACATATAAACTAGAGGTAAACTGTTTATCACTGTTTCAAACAGTTGACTTGGACAACTTAGGTAAAACATGTTACATATTACATCTGCTAAATCTAAATTAGGCACATACAAATCTCTGTTCCGAACACGTACTGAGTCAAAAATACCAGGATTAATAAATCTACAAAACAAAAATTCTTAATTATTTTTATAAAATTATTATTATGATATAAATATATTCAAAATTTGGTATATATTATAAAGTGAGTAAATAAAGCCAGCCATGCATTCAGTTATGCCAATTTCAAAATAAACCAGAATCCTACACTTACAACAAGGCTATGAAGCGATGGTCGTAGATAAATGCATAACATAAGTACCTAGAGATCACCAAAACGGGTTAAATCGGGTAAAATCGAACATAAGTCTTTATGGCGATGCAGCGGGCTCTCCTACCACATTAAAATGTTACACTACATTCTCATTTTCTCATACTACTGAACATATGGAAGAAATTCTGGAGTAAAAGCCGTTTAAGAGGTTATTAAACATTATTAATCTACCAATTTAACCTTCGAAATTTTAATTCTTTTTAATTATTTTAAAGATTTAGCTATCCTTCCAGATGAAGCACAATTATTAAGTTCCAGATTTTTCCAGACAATTTTAGTAACAACCAGTTCAATTATTTCACTTTTCAGATAAATCATTAGAAGAAATTGAATCATCTGAAGACATATTTACATAACGTTTGAAAGATTCATCCACGCTATTCTCAAAACATTTTCCTAAATCCTTAGGCATCTTCAACATCTGAATTATATTCTCGTAATTCCGTTAGATAATGTAATGCTTGTTGTTGAGTAAGTCCACGATCTAACCACATTTTTACAAAAAGTAATAGAAAACAGGTCACTCAAAAACAACCTAACAAACAAAACAAGTCACGATAGACTGAGGAGACAATAAGTCTCAAATAGATGAAATGTGATAAATTGTGCATTAACATTTTTCAAAAAAGTTTCAACAAAGTTGCAGGTAAAATTCGTAGAAACTAGTAATATGACATGTGGTCAAAACGATCGCTACCATCCATTCGAGACCTGGTATGAAACAAGAAATTGGAAAATAAAAGCAAATCTTATGTATTATAAAACTATACAAAATGTTAGGAAAACTCACAAAGATAAGCATATTAAAGTTAAAACAACAAATATATAAACATATAAATATGGCAAATGGTCATTTGGACTGTATTTGTCTTTGTAGTATTAAAGAATTTGAAGTCATTTACTTCAAGTTTGGAGAAGCAAAATTAATTTAAATCAAAAGGCACACAAACTAATTTACTTAAAGAAGAAGAAATTTTTTGACATTGTTTATGGTTCTGTAATAAATGCAACAAGAAGATTGTCACTTAATAACTACGTCTATTTGCAAATAAATATTGTAATAAAATTGTTTACCTGACATATATTTTGGTGTCTTTCGGTAGTATGGCCCAACTGATATTTGTTATCTGTATTGACACCTTGTAAATATGGAATGATTCTTCACCACTTCCTATCTTTGATACTTCACTAACAGATTCCAATTCCTATAATATAACAAATGCAGAAAATTTAAACATCATTTTCAGCAGTATGGATTATTTACCTTGAACATTTATTAATGGTTACACATTAACATTATATGCCATAACATTAGAGAAATTGTATTAAATTTATCAGTAGTGGATAATAACCATAGCTAGTTATGCATAATCTTACATACCCCTTATACAAGCTCTTTACTAAAAAACTCCGGTATTTATGGTCCAATTTCCATAAACCAAAAACCAGATAAAATGGTTCTATACAGTACTTATAGAACCATTTTATTAGGCTTTTGGTTTATCGCAATCAAATCACAAATAATGTAGTTATGGCTTACAGCTTATATAGTAAACAGCCTGTGTATAGAGAGGTATTTGATAGTAAATAATTAATGTTAGCCCATAATTAATGTTCTTAAGTCACTGATAACTGGTAAGTGACAAAAGAACATGTATAGTGCTTTCAACTAAACCATGCCGGTCTTGCAATGTAAAGATAATAGGAGAACGACTGTAACAGGTTATACAATACATCAGGGCCGTAGCTAGCAAATTTTGCGCCGTGGGCAAGGGACATTTTCTGCATGCCCCCCCCCTCAATTTTCGAATAAGTTTATTTAAAATGTAAATTATATTATTTGTATTGGTAAAATAAAATTATTGAATTGTTTAAAAGTAAATTGTATTTCAAACAAAAAATAAGTAGTAGCTTACAAAATTAAGAAGTATATTTGAACAACACATAATAAGTACATACATTATAGATCTAGTAACGCTCATTAGCAACTTTCTAGTATACATGTTAATTGTAATAGAAAATTAAATAAGACAAAAATCGACAATGCCGCGTTGGCGGTACCTATATGTATGTGAATGTGTACACTCTACACTAACAGACCTAGCATTCCGATTGACTGCCGCCGCTGCGGCGCACGAACGAATTTGCCTATAGGCAAATACGTGTAACTGCGTGCAACCTAGCAACTCCAGGGTGCCTCAATGTGTTTTACTTTGCGCTATCTAAAATTTGTGCCGTGGTCACGAGCCCCGCTTACCCTGCTCTAGCTACGGCTCTCCAATAAATACTACATATGATAAATATGGTTTAAACTGAAAAAATTTTTTTTATTAAAAACAAGTCTTCTGCATAAAATTTTACTTTAATTATCGTTACATATATATATGTTTCGGCATCTTAATAAATTATTTGCCTTCCTCAGACTTATTTTGTAAAAAACTGAAACAAAGGTTTTATATATTTTAACCGCTTTCTGATATGACAAACTTTTTTGTTATTGATAACGTTTTGGAGAATTTAAGGTTATATTTAAACATCTAAATTATCTTACCTAAAAACCGAAACATATATATATATATATATATATATATATATATATATATATATATATATATATATATATATATATATATATACATATATACATATATACATATATACATATATACATATATACATATATACATATATACATATATACATATATACATATATACATATATACATATATACATATATACATATATACATATATACATATATACATATATACATATATACATATATACATATATACATATATACATATATACATATATACATATATACATATATACATATATACATATATACATATATACATATATACATATATACATATATACATATATACATATATACATATATATATATATCTTCTACCCAATTGAGCGTCCTCCTATGTAAAAATCCAATACCAGTGAGCGTCCATGGTCATTGAGCGTCCGATAGACGGACGCTCACTGGCAATCCCTGAAAATGTCACAATGTGATCAGTTGGTTGCATACATGCTTTTGCAATAAAAATCTCGTGGACGTTGAGTGACACATTCGTGTGATAGATGTTTATAATTAGTTCAGGCTTCTGCCGCATATAAGCGCGGTGAGCGTCGAAGTGTATATGATATACACAAATAATACCTGCAGCGTTCAACTGAGCTTCCACCTTTAGCTCCTCCCCCGTTAGCTGCTCTTCTTAATACATATTCATTTCTATGCATTAACGAGCGTCCGTGAGCTATTTATAGAAACAGCAGCTGTTACAGGAGAGAGTGAAGTCGATCGATAAAATTCTTCAAATAAAGCCGGTTTGGTTTACCGTGATTTTATAGAGACAGCGCGGCCCTATATATTTTATTTTATTCAACATACAGGAAAGCCACATTTAAGTACAAAATATGATTTAAATACATTATGAAGATATATCCTGACTTGTTTGAGTTTATTATGTATTATAATTATGATACGATAACATTTTAATATGTATAATTTGAAAGAAGAAAAGAATATTTTATTATAAACACATTGTTATCTATATTTGCTTATATTTTAATTCATATCAAACAATGAGAATCATCCTAAAGTTAATTGTTGAATAGAAGATTTAAATCTATTTAATAAAACCCCAATAAATTTAAGACCAAATCTACTATTATCATTACTAAGTCACGTACTTCTAGGTAGAAAGAAATTATAATCGTAGTTGAAAGGATTAAAGGGTATATTGAAAATACCATAGTTTCTAGTTGATATAACTGGAATTCTAAAGGTAGTTTTTTGAGGAACTTTTAGATAATCTACCTCATCATTTATATTCAAAGCAGAAAAATTAAATTAGCTTTCGATCTTGATTTCGTGAAGGTCGCACAGTCCCTGTCTTTTCGATTAGAACCACCCTTCATAAAGGAGTAATTCTTTTTTACTGGTAGAAAATGGCTGTCCGATGGATTTTGATAAAACCCACATTCATGTAGAGCTGGTGATGTGGCGTAACAGTTCATTTATGCATAAGTCTTTCCCCAACTTTCCTGAGTGGGTTCGGACGAAACCGATTTAGAGTGGAACTAGAGTTTGATGAAATTTTGATTAATTTTAAGATCTTGTGATGGACTAAGCTTCTAAGCTAGCATTTGATCGACGTTTGTAAAACTTAGACTGCGCTAAAATCTTAGATTACTTAGTTACACCACGTTTTATTCAAGTCTACCAACCTACGCGCCCAGAATCCAACCCTACTCAGGGTGTAGAAATAACGCATAAATGAACTTTGAAGGATTTTTCCTCTACAGAACAATTGTACCGAGTTTCAACGAAGTCTATAATAACTATTTTCCATCCATAAAATGTCTCCTCCGTGATTCAGTAGTCCCGATGTAATAGCCAGGGACTGCAATATTTAAGATTTGCACAATTTCAATAGATTAATAATATCCATACGGTAATCCTATTTAAAAGCCACACATCGTAAAAAATTATTTTGCACTCGCTCTGGTGGTTTGGGTAATTTGGAGACCATACTGGAGAACCACATTGCAAAAACAGATCTTACCAATGCTATGTATACAATTCTTCGGATTGAACTTTCCTTAATGATTCTATCTTTCTCTTACACACATCTTGATCTCCTGATGTGATCGCCAAAGAGTAGAAAAGTTGAATTGGCCTCAAGAATTCTGTATACGCGGTCTTCATAAGAGCTACACGAACATTTCTATCTTTTCCAGGGACAACCTTTACAATCCTCGCTATTGGATTCCAATTCTATCACTTTAAATTGCACTTCCAACTAGAACAATAATTCGAGAATAACATTCTTGAATCTTTCTTCGGTTTACGCTCAACTAATTGACTCAAATACTCACTACAAAAGTTTCGTCACAAATCCTCCTTGACTCTTTGGTGATAGGCAAATTTCCTCTCAGCACTGTTAGAATCTAAATAATCCAACCCTGGGCTTCCCTGCTGCCGTAGATCTCGCAAGAACATGGCTGGGGTGAGAGGAACCAAATCTTCAGTTTTCAGAAATGAATGACAATGGTCTCGAATTGATAACTGATTCACAATCATATAAAATCGCTATTAGTTCTTCATAATTTAATAAAGTTCTTCATAATTTTTACCAAACACTCGTCGCAACAGTTGTTTTAGAGTTCTCATAAGACGCTCTCACCAACCACCTTCCACCAAGCAGGAGTCGGAGGAATAAACATCCATTGAATTTATTGGACAGCTGACACGGGTTCCACGACTTTCCAATCCACAGATTTAAACAAATATGTCCATTCCAACAAAGTTTATTGCGTTTTCACTACTACAACGGTCTTCCCCTTCTTGTTACGAAGCTTAAAACTCTGCAAGATGGAATCAGTAGACAACAAACTTATTAATTCCAAATGACTGCTACAAGTCTTTTTGTATCAAATCTTCTGCGCTTCTCACATTTGGAAATAATGGCACGAATTGACTTCCTTCCCCTCAGAATCCTATATCTTTCACATAAACGAGAAAGTAGCAACTGTGTTTTTCCATAACACTGCTTCAAATGTACCTCCCTCACAAGGGCCAGTAACACTGGATGACTGGTTGGCAATAAAATAGGAATCCAAAAATCCACCGTGTCTTTTCTTCGTTCAGTTTTTGTTTTGACTCTTATAAGTCCCGAATTATCCCTTAAAACACTTAGTTCAGGTATCTCATTTATGTTTACTGCAAAACATTGCTTCTGAGCTACTAGTATTACACGCCTCTCTGTTTCATCCAAATCACTGGCATTTACCATGCCAGTTTTACGATTATCTTCTCCATTGCGGGAATTGTTCAAAAATCTTAGCATCCAACCCACCATTTTGACAATACCTGAACATTTCGAAAAATAATTTCTTCTGTTGTGACTTCCAATTGTGACAGCCAATAATTGCAATCGTGGGATTGGCAACCTTTTCAAAGGTGCAATTCTTGTCGTTGCTTGTAGGAACTTCAATTCCACTTGATAATTGAGTTCGCATCTCACGAAGACAACGGACTAATATGCAAAACCACTACCATCGCAAAACGTATGTAGCTTCCACCCATCCTTGGGAAATGCATAAGATGACAAACATCGAGGGATTCTGATTGACGGCGGCAGTTTCAATTCGCTCATCCAATTTTGTAAACTTTGTTCCCAACTCTTGAGGTAATACTTCAATCCAACTAGTTTTCATTCCCCAACTAGATTGAAGTAGAATATCTTCATACGCAAAACAGTGACATGTGAAACCAATGGGGTCAAAAACCTTGAACTACAGATAATATGTTTCTTCGGGTAGGAATAGGAAATGGTTCTTAAATGTCCTTGACATGACACAACAAAACATCCTCCTGCTTATCCTAAAGCAAACCAAATACTTGAGAAATGTTGCATCCACTCTGAAAAGTGGATTCCCACAACCTTAAATCAAATTTGGTGGTGGACAGTAACTCAGTCACATCTTTGATGAAACTAATCAAATCACCTTCCGAGTCAACTGAAGTGACACAATTATCCACGTAGAAGGATTTTGATAATTTCTCTCCAGTTAATTTTAATTCTGGCAGTGCATTTTTAACATGAAGCTCAATCACTGCTCCCAACAGGAAAGGATTACAATTCATGCGGACCACCACACAACGATGACAAAAAATTCTTACCTGTCGGCCTTTCTTGTTCCTTCACCAGAGAAATTTCAAAAAAATCACTGTTGCTTTCCTTTAGCGGAATTTGAAGAAAAGCTCTTCCGAATATCTAAGATAATGCCAATTTTTTTTCCCTAAATCTCAACAACATGGATGGGACGAGTTTAATCAAATTCGGTCCTTTTTCCAGACAATCGTACAAGGACGGCAATTTTTTCTGCCTCACTGAGCCGTCGAAAACAGGTCTAACTTTTGTCGTGACACAAAAAGGCTTGAAGACAGAGCGATGAGACAAGTACCAGCCAATGTCATTGAACTTATTATTTGGCACTTCTTCAACTACTCCTTCTTCTAACCACCCATGAACACGTTATTATAATTCTTAAAATTCCCAAAATCATCCAATTTCTTTCTTGTAGAAATAAATCACTTTTCTGTCATCAATTTGGTTTCTTTTAATTCTGGATGACCATCTATCCAAGACAGACTCACTCCATATGAACCATAAGAATTAATAAAGACAGTATCCTGGAAATGTTTTTTGGCAACAACTTTCAAAACCAGTTTAGAGTTCGTCTTTCCAGTATCTCTAATTACAATTGTTTTGAATGTCCAAAGATTTGTAACTGACGATTCTTGGATCAACAGCGACGACACAATCAAGGATGAGCTAGATTGGCAATGTTCAAAAGACACTCTTCCCATGAGAGTGCAGCCCAACTTATTCTCAATGGCAAAAAGTACACTTTTCAACTGATGAGCTCGCCCTGTCCACAAACTGCCAGCAACATCTGATTCAATTAGAATTTCAATTTGCGTACATACGTTCCCGACGTCAGAAATCCAAATCTTCTTGTTATTCAATTTTCTAAACCAGGTTCCTCTTTTCGCATGAGGAACTTCTCCACAAATGACCTCCATAAATGACATTTTCTAAAAAAATTTCCATTTACAGTACTCAGAATTACATCAAATCTCATGTGCTGTTTCTCGGACTGAACCCCACCAAAGAGCATATGAACAATTGACTCTGAGGATACAACCGGAAGCTTCATTTCTTCAGCAGCACTTCTCAAAATATAAGACCTTTGAGATCCTATGTCAACGATTGCTCTTGCCTTCCGTTCACATCCTACTCCGTTCACGGTCATCACTAACGTCTGAAGAAAGACATCACCGGAACAAGATTGATAAGACATGGCCGAACTTCTTGACTCCCGGACTCTATCTTGACTGACTGGACCATGGGTGGCAGAATTTTTGTGAGCTGGTAGATCGGAACGCATGACTTTAAAATGCTTCTTTCTATACAGGGAGTTAGGCAGAACAATATCAAAAAAAACTGGGGGGGGTAAATAGGATTATTTGGAACCCATTTAGGGTAAATCACCCTATACAAAGGCGTTTGGTTTTCACACAACAAATTTAAAATTTGTTTCAACCGTTTTTGAGACTTAGTTATAAGTCGGCTATAACTTTTTATGTGTCTGTTATTTGGATGATTTTTTTTATTTTTAGATTAACGATGTCTACAAGATAATAATACAAAAATTTTTAACTGATTAATTAAAAAAAATATATATTAAGCCATTAGTCCAGAATTTCGGCATTTTTTCAAAAATACCTAATAAAATTAATAAAGAAAAGCCAAGCACCTTTGTATAGGGTGATTTACCTTAAATGGGTTCCAAATTATCCTATTTACCCCCCAGTTTTTTTTTGACATCGTTCTACCTAACATCCTGTATACAAGACACACGACCTTTGATTTACATAATTTGAATTGATGACCGACTCTAAGACAAGAAATACAACATTTCTTACTTAACAAACCTTTCTTTTTTTCACTCGGATCCATTTTCTGAGTTTGAAAGTAATTATTGATGGGATTTCGCACAAAAACATATACAATTTTTTAACCCCACCGTCGTCACCCGAGAAAAGTCCAGCAGCTATTGGAATACTAACACTGACACTCCTTATTTCCTCCCTCCACTACAATTTACTCCATTGCCAAATCCATTACGAGCCAAAGAAATCTTTTCTCACCTTAAACTTCATATCTCAAAAATTCCATCAATTGATTGAGTCGATTCTTTTGACTGACCACTTCATCCTCTCCCAGTTTTGAATTTCTCATTCTATTCCAGGTTCTGAGCAATTCTTCAGGTAAGGTAATTCCACAAGTGGGAACAATATGGCATTATCATAATTATCTTATTCTTATTATCATAATATTCTTCAATTACCAATTTTTCGTTCGTTCGTCATCAAGATCGCGTAACTCCTTGACCAATCTTCCCAGTTTCATCATGGAAGCGTTTATGGTATCTTGTTCCATGGCTTTAACACCATCGACATTCAACATAAAATTTACTGTCGGTGTACATGCGGTAGTTCTGGGACTCTCTTCTACCGACGTCTGTCCATTTTCATTTTCGCCAAAATATTTAATTAACATCAATCCAAAATCCTAAAACAATCACGTCGAGGTCCCCAGGATGTCGGGCGCACGTAGATTTTAACCGATTCTCTTTCCCTGTCATGTAGTATTTGTGAAACTTTGGCGGTTACAAATGGCGTAGAGGCGAAAAAGGGTAAAAAAGTGTGATAGAGTGAGAAAATGTAAAAGACAGTGATAGGAAAAGATACAGAGTGTTGAATGGTGGGATAGTAAGTTACATCGTGAGAAAGAGTAGGGGAGGGTAGAGACTCTGATAGTTTGATAGTGAGTAGAAAAGATGGAAAACGGTTCAAGAGAGCGGAAAGAGTGGATGAAGGAGAATGAGGTGAGTGAGGATAAGGTGGAAAGAGATGAAAGAAGGTCTAAAGAGATTGGAGTAGATGAATAAGGCTGATAAACCGTGCAAAATGGTAAAAAGGAGTAAGAGAATGTGCACGAGCGGGACAGGGACAAGGACGGGAAAGAGTCCTTTAATTATAGTTTTCCTTGTAGTCGCATTAACAGTTCTTTTGTATGTCTATTACTGCTTTATCTGCGAATATATTCTACAGGTAAGCAAACCTACTTATTTGTACTTGCAGTTACAGGTAGTGCTATTATTACTGAGGTATCGATGCAGCTCAGGTACCGACTTGTAGTTCACTTGCGAGTGATAAACCAGCAGGAACAACTTGTAAAGCAGGTATCTGCGCATTTCTCTGGTACGAACTTATGCAAAAGTTGAGAACAACGGAGATAACGCTTGGAGAAACACATGTTAGGCAACATCATCACATATATTTATGCTACTTCTTCTGTAGCTGATAAAAGACATGTTCAAATCAATTTTAAGACTTTGATTTATTGTTTCTGGCCTTATTTGGTGAAACTCCATAATCAATTACTAAATAAAACTGATTTGTTAATACTTTTACATATTTATTATAATCTACCTGACAATTGTTTCGACTGTTTAGATCTGCTATATTATATCCTATTGGACAAACACTTCGAAGTTTGGACATAAGATATAAAGAGCACCTACGTTGTTACAGAAGTAAATATCCAAAAAATATCTACGCCAAACGCCTTTTTAGAACAAAATCACACAATGCCTTCCCAAAATAATATTAAATTCCTACATTTTTGTTAATAACAAACGCAAATTAGACATTTTAGGAACTTTGGAGATATTATACAAACACAAACTCTGGGTACTTTTAATGAATGAACAGATTGAGCTCAGTAATTCTCCGGTACTAGAAGTGTTAGATATTTAATATATATTTTTTATCTAATTATCTATTTTTTGCATTTACCTTAGCGACGTGTTTGTTTATATTTACATTACCTTTGATAATGACAGCTCAGCTGTCGAAACATATGTCAGAGAGATTATATAAATTTGTGAAACTTTTAACTAAATAATCAGTTTTATTTGTTTCGCAATTTTAAGAAAGTTCTTATAATAAACATTTCCTTAAAAAAGTACGTAAAATAAAAGTTGTATTCTTATAATAACATTTAGATGTTTTGCATCTTCATCGAAGCTAAAACATAACAATTTGTAAAATATAAAAATCAGCTGATTGACAGTTTTTTCTATATCCAAACAAAATAAGACTAAATCTAATAACAATCTAACATTTAAATGTACTGTTGCTAATCATAGAGCTAACCTACTACTATTATGTTATTAAAGCCGAGTTCAGCAGAATCAATACTCAGATTATTGATTGATCTGATTACTCAAGTAATTGGAGAGAGGAAGACAATTGTTTTAATAATAGTTGCTAAGGCTGGTTACTCGAGCGATCAAATACCTTCGATGCAATTACCAAACTTAGCTTTAATTTATTTTTACCCTTTTGAAATGTGTTAATTGTAATCATTAACAATGCATATTATAATTTTCCCCTTTTGCAATATATAAACGTAATATATTTATTTATTTAGGAATGGGTGGCATTATCTGAAACATCATAATAAAACTAACAGCCAGCTGACTGTCTATTTAAAATTCGCTACTGTTTGTATTTACAAAATATATAGAATGCATGAATACACTTCTCAAGTGCAAATTCGCGTTCTTGGGAAACCCGTCTTATGACGTCATGCTTCGACGCCACCACATGCTTCCGAACCAATCAAATAAGAGAATCTAAAAATAGATGTCTAAAAATAGACGGACGCTCAATGAAACACTAAGTAGTTCATGACGCTCAGTAATCGCTTAAAATGATTTACTACTTACACACGGTGTATAAGTGTGGACGCTCAGCTACAAACTTTCTATACTGACGCTCAATGGTACGACAGATAAATATATATACATATATACATATATACATATATACATATATACATATATACATATATACATATATACATATATACATATATACATATATACATATATACATATATACATATATACATATATACATATATACATATATACATATATACATATATACATATATACATATATACATATATACATATATACATATATACATATATACATATATACATATATACATATATACATATATACATATATACATATATACATATATACATATATACATATATACATATATACATATATACATATATATATATATCTTCTACCCAATTGAGCGTCCTCCTATGTAAAAATCCAATACCAGTGAGCGTCCATGGTCATTGAGCGTCCGATAGACGGACGCTCACTGGCAATCCCTGAAAATGTCACAATGTGATCAGTTGGTTGCATACATGCTTTTGCAATAAAAATCTCGTGGACGTTGGGTGACACATTCGTGTGATAGATGTTTATAATTAGTTCAGGCTTCTGCCGCATATAAGCGCGGTGAGCGTCGAAGTGTATATGATATACACAAATAATACCTGCAGCGTTCAACTGAGCTTCCACCTTTAGCTCCTCCCCCGTTAGCTGCTCTTCTTAATACATATTCATTTCTATGCATTAACGAGCGTCCGTGAGCTATTTATAGAAACAGCAGCTGTTACAGGACAGAGTGAAGTCGATCGATAAAATTCTTCAAATAAAGCCGGTTTGGTTTACCGTGATTTTATTTTATTTTATTTTATTTTATTTTATTCAACATACAGGAAAGCCACATTTAAGTACAAAATATGATTTAAATACATTATGAAGATATATCCTGACTTGTTTGAGTTTATTATGTATTATAATTATGATACGATAACATTTTAATATGTATAATTTGAAAGAAGAAAAGAATATTTTATTATAAACACATTGTTATCTATATTTGCTTATATTTTAATTCATATCAAACACTGAGAATCATCCTAAAGTTAATTGTTGAATAGAAGATTTAAATCTATTTAATAAAACCCCAATAAATTTAAGACCAAATCTACTATTATCATTACTAAGTCACGTACTTCTAGGTAGAAAGAAATTATAATCGTAGTTGAAAGGATTAAAGGGTATATTGAAAATACCATAGTTTCTAGTTGATATAACTGGAATTCTAAAGGTAGTTTTTTGAGGAACTTTTAGATAATCTACCTCATCATTTATATTCAAAGCAGAAAAATTAAATTAGCTTTCGATCTTGATTTCGTGAAGGTCGCACAGTCCCTGTCTTTTCGATTAGAACCACCCTTCATAAAGGAGTAATTCTTTTTTACTGGTAGAAAATGGCTGTCCGATGGATATTGATAAAACCCACATTCATGTAGAGCTGGTGATGTGGCGTAACAGTTCATTTATGCATAAGTCTTTCCCCAACTTTCCTGAGTGGGTTCGGACGAAACCGATTTAGAGTGGAACTAGAGTTTGATGAAATTTTGATTAATTGTAAGATCTTGTGATGGACTAAGCTTCTAAGCTAGCATTTGATCAACGTTTGTAAAACTTAGACTGCGCTAAAATCTTAGACTACTTAGTTACACCACGTTTTATTCAAGTCTACCAACCTACGCGCCCAGAATCCAACCCTACTCAGGTTGTAGAAATAACGCATAAATGAACTTGGAAGGATTTTTCCTCTACAGAACAATTGTACCGAGTTTCAACGAGGTCTATAATAACTATTTTCCATCCATAAAATGTCTCCTCCGTGATTCAGTAGTCCCGATGTAATAGCCGGACTGCAATATTTAAGATTTGCACAATTTCAATAGATTAATAATATCCATACGGTAATCGTATTTAAAAGCCACACATCGTAAAAAATTATTTTGCACTCGCTCTGGTGGTTTGGGTAATTTGGAGACCATACTGGAGAACCACATTGCAAAAACAGATCTTACCAATGCTATGTATACAATTCTTCGGATTGAACTTTCCTTAATGATTCTATCTTGCTCTTACACACATCTTGATCTCCTGATGTGATCGTCAAAGAGTACAAACGTTGAATTGGCCTCAAGAATTCTGTATACGCGGTCTTCATAAGAGCTACACGAACATTTCTATCTTTTCCAGGGACAACCTTTACAATCCTCGCTATTGGATTCCAATTCTATCACTTTAAATTGCACTTCCAACTAGAACAATAATTCGAGAATAACATTCTTGAATCTTTCTTCGGTTTACGCTCAACTAATTGACTCAAATACTCACTACAAAAGTTTCGTCACAAATCCTCCTTGACTCTTTGGTGATAGGCAAATTTCCTCTCAGCACTGTTAGAATCTAAATAATCCAACCCTGGGCTTCCCTGCTGCCGTAGATCTCGCAAGAACATGGCTGGGGTGAGAGGAACCAAATCTTCAGTTTTCAGAAATGAATGACAATGGTCTCGAATTGATAACTGATTCACAATCATATAAAATCGCTATTAGTTCTTCATAATTTAATAAAGTTCTTCATAATTTTTACCAAACACTCGTCGCAACAGTTGTTTCAGAGTTCTCATAAGACGCTCTCACCAACCACCTTCCACCAAGCAGGAGTCGGAGGAATAAACCTCCATTGAATTTATTGGACAGCTGACACGGATTCCACGACTTTCCAATCCACAGATTTAAACAAATGTGTCCATTCCAACAAAGTTTATTGCGTTTTCACTACTACAACGGTCTTCCCCTTCTTGTTACGAAGCTTAAAACTCTGCAAGATGGAATCAGTAGACAACAAACTTATTAATTCCAAATGACTGCTACAAGTCTTTTTGTATCAAATCTTCTGCGCTTCTCACATTTGGAAATAATGGCACGAATTGACTTCCTTCCCCTCGGAATCCTATATCTTTCACATAAACGAGAAAGTAGCAACTGTGTTTCTCCATAACACTGCTTCAAATGTTCCTCCCTCACAAGGGCCAGTAACACTGGATGACTGGTTGGCAATAAAATAGGAATCCAAAAATCCACCGTGTCTTTTCTTCGTTCAGTTTTTGTTTTGACTCTTATAAGTCCCGAATTATCCCTTAAAACACTTAGTTCAGGTATCTGATTTATGTTTACTGCAAAACATTGCTTCTGAGCTACTAGTATTACACGCCTCTCTGTTTCATCCAAATCACTGGCATTTACCATGCCAGTTTTACGATTATCTTCTCCATTGCGGGAATTGTTCAAAAATCTTAGCATCCAACCCACCATTTTGACAATACCTGAACATTTCGAAAAATAATTTCTTCTGTTGTGACTTCCAATTGTGACAGCCAATAATTGCAATCGTGGGATTGGCAACCTTTTCAAAGGTGCAATTCTTGTCGTTGCTTGTAGGAACTTCAATTCCACTTGATAATTGAGTTCGCATCTCACGAAGACAACGGACTAATATGCAAAACCACTACCATCGCAAAACGTATGTAGCTTCCACCCATCCTTGGGAAATGCATAAGATGACAAACATCGAGGGATTCTGATTGACGGCGGCAGTTTCAATTCGCTCATCCAATTTTGTAAACTTTGTTCCCAACTCTTGAGGTAATACTTCAATCCAACTAGTTTTCATTCCCCAACTAGATTGAAGTAGAATATCTTCATATACGCAAAACAGTGACATGTGAAACCAATGGGGTCAAAAACCTTGAACTACAGATAATATGTTTCTTCGGGTAGGAATAGGAAATGGTTCTTAAATGTCCTTGACATGACACAACAAAACATCCTCCTGCTTATCCTAAAGCAAACCAAATACTTGAGAAATGTTGCATCCACTCTGAAAAGTGGATTCCCACAACCTTAGATCAAATTTGGTGGTGGACAGTAACTCAGTCACATCTTTGATGAAACTAATCAAATCACCTTCCGAGTCAACTGAAGTGACACAATTATCCACGTAGAAGGATTTTGATAATTTCTCTCCAGTTAATTTTAATTCTGGCAGTGCATTTTTAACATGAAGCTCAATCACTGCTCCCAACAGGAAAGGATTACAATTCATGCGGACCACCACACAACGATGACAAAAAATTCTTACCTGTCGGCCTTTCTTGTTCCTTCACCAGAGAAATTTCAAAAAAATCACTATTGCTTTCCTTTAGCGCAATTTGAAGAAAAGCTCTTCCGAATATCTAAGATAATGCCAATTTTTTTTCCCTAAATCTCAACAACATGGATGGGACGAGTTTAATCAAATTCGGTCCTTTTTCCAGACAATCGTACAAGGACGGCAATTTTTTCTGCCTCACTGAGCCGTCGAGAACAGGTCTAACTTTTGTCGTGACACAAAAAGGCTTGAAGACAGAGCGATGAGACAAGTACCAGCCAATGGCATTGAACTTATTATTTGGCACTTCTTCAACTACTCCTTCTAACCACCCATGAACGCGTTATTATAATTCTTAAAATTCCCAAAATCATCCAATTTCTTTCTTGTAGAAATAAATCACTTTTCTGTCATTAATTTGGTTTCTTTTAATTCTGGATGACCATCTATCCAAGACAGACTCACTCCATATGAACCATAAGAATTAATAAAGACAGTATCCTGGAAATGTTTTTTGGCAACAACTTTCAAAACCAGTTTAGAGTTCGTCTTTCCAGTATCTCTAATTACAATTGTTTTGAATGTCCAAAGATTTGTAACTGACGATTCTTGGATCAACAGCAACGACACAATCAAGGATGAGCTAGATTGACAATGTTCAAAAGACACTCTTCCCATGAGAGTGCAGCCCAACTTATTCTCAATGGCAAAAAGTACACTTTTCAACTGATGAGCTCGCCCTGTCCACAAACTGCCAGCAACATCTGATTCAATTAGAATTTCAATTTGCGTACATACGTTCCCGACGTCAGAAATCCAAATCTTCTTGTTATTCAATTTTCTAAACGAGGTTCCTCTTTTCGCATGAGGAACTTCTCCACAAATGACCTCCATAAATGACATTTTCTAGAAAATTTTCCATTTACAGTACTCAGAATTACATCAAATCTCATGTGCTGTTTCTCGGACTGAACCCCACCAAAGAGCATATGAACAATTGACTCTGAGGATACAACCGGAAGCTTCATTTCTTCAGCAGCACTTCTCAAAATATAAGACCTTTGAGATCCTATGTCAACGATTGCTCTTGCCTTCCGTTCACATCCTACTCCGTTCACGGTCATCACTAACGTCTGAAGAAAGACATCACCGGAACAAGATTGATAAGACATGGCCGAACTTCTTGACTCCCGGACTCTATCTTGACTGACTGGACCATGGGTGGCAGAATTTTTGTGAGCTGGTAGATCGGAACGCATGACTTTAAAATGCTTCTTTCTATACAGGGAGTTAGGCAGAACGATATCAAAAAAAACTGGGGGGGGTAAATAGGATTATTTGGAACCCATTTAGGGTAAATCACCCTATACAAAGGCGTTTGGTTTTCACACAACAAATTTAAAATTTGTTTCAACCGTTTTTGAGACTTAGTTATAAGTCGGCTTATAACTTATTTGGATGATTTTTTTTATTTTTAGGTTAACGATGTCTACAAGATAATAATACAAAAATTTTTAACTGATTAATTAAAAAACAAAAAATATATTAAGCCATTAGTCCAGAATTTCGGCATTTTTTCAAAAATACCTAATAAAATTAATAAAGAAAAACCAAGCACCTTTGTATAGAGTGATTTACCTTAAATGGGTTCCAAATTATCCTATTTACCCCCCAGTTTTTTTTTTGACATCGTTCTACCTAACATCCTGTATACAAGACACACGACCTTTGATTTACATAATTTGAATTGATGACCGACTCTATGATGTATTTCTTGTAGAGAAATACAACATTTCTTACTTAACAAACCTTTCTTTTTTTCACTCGGATCCATTTTCTGAGTTTGAAAGTAATTATTGATGGGATTTCGCACAAAAACATATACAATTTTTTTAACCCCACCGTCGTCACCAGAGAAAAGTCCAGCAGCTATTGGAATACTAACACTGACACTCCTTATTTCCTCCCTCCACTACAATTTACTCCATTGCCAAATCAATTACGAGCCAAAGAAATCTTTTCTCACCTTAAACTTCATATCTCAAAAATTCCATCAATTGATTGAGTCGATTCTTTTGACTGACCACTTCATCCTCTCCCAGTTTTGAATTTCTCATTCTATTCCAGGTTCTGAGCAATTCTTCAGGTAAGGTAATTCCACAAGTGGGAACAATATGGCATTATCATAATTATCTTATTCTTATTATCATGATATTCTTCAATTACCAATTTTTCGTTCGTTCGTCATCAAGATCGCGTAACTCCTTGACCAATCTTCCCAGTTTCATCATGGAAGCGTTTATGGTATCTTGTTCCATGGCTTTAACACCATCCACATTCAACATAAAATTTACTGTCGGTGTACATGCGGTAGGTCTGGGACTCTCTTCTACCGACGTCTGTCCATTTTCATTTTCCCCAAAATATTTAATCAACATCAATCCAAAATCCTAAAACAATCACGTCGAGGTCCCCAGGATGTCGGGCGCACGTAGATTTTAACCGATTCTCTTTCCCTGTCATGTAGTATTTGTGAAACTTTGGCGGTTACAAATGGCGTAGAGGCGAAAAAGGGTAAAAAAGTGTGATAGAGTGAGAAAATGTAAAAGACAGTGATAGGAAAAGATAGAGAGTGTTGAATGGTGGGATAGTAAGTTACATCGTGAGAAAGAGTAGGGGAGGGTAGAGACTCTGATAGTTTGATAGTGAGTAGAAAAGATGGAAAACGGTTCAAGAGAGCGGAAAGAGTGGATGAAGGAGAATGAGGTGAGTGAGGATAAGGTGGAAAGAGATGAAAGAAGGTCTAAAGAGATTGGAGTAGATGAATAAGGCTGATAAACCGTGCAAAATGGTAAAAAGGAGTAAGAGAATGTGAACGAGCGGGACAGGGACAAGGACGGGAAAGAGTCCTTTAATTATAGTTTTCCTTGTAGTCGCATTAACAGTTCTTTTGTATGTCTATTACTGCTTTATCTGCGAATATATTCTACAGGTAAGCAAACCTACTTATTTGTACTTGCAGTTACAGGTAGTGCTATTATTACTGAGGTATCGATGCAGCTCAGGTACCGACTTGTAGTTCACTTGCGAGTGATAAACCAGCAGGAACAACTTGCAAAGCAGGTATCTGCGCATTTCTCTGGTACGAACTTATGCAAAAGTTGAGAACAACGGAGATAACGCTTGGAGAAACACATGTAAGGCAACATCATCACATATATTTATGCTACTTCTTCTGTAACTGATAAAAGACATGTTCAAATCAATTTTAAGACTTTGATTTATTGTTTCTAGCCTTATTTGGTGAAACTCCATAATCAATTACTAAATAAAACTGATTTGTTAATACTTTTACATATTTATTATAATCTACCTGACAATTGTTTCGACTGTTTAGATCTGCTATATTATATCCTATTGGACACACACTTCGAAGTTTGAACATAAGATATAAAGAGCACCTACGTTGTTACAGAAGTAAATATCCAAAAAATATCTACGCCAAACGCCTTTTTAGAACAAAATCACACAATGCCTTCCCAAAATAATATTAAATTCCTACATTTTTGTTAATAACAAACGCAAATTAGACATTTTAGGAACTTTGGAGATATTATACAACCACAAACTCTGGGTACTTTTAATGAATGAACAGATTGAGCTCAGTAATTCTCCGGTACTAGAAGTGTTAGATATTTAATATATATTTTTTATCTAGTTATCTATTTTTTGCATTTACCTTAGCGACGTGTTTGTTTATATTTACATTACCTTTGATAATGACAGCTCAGCAGTCGAAACATATGTCAGAGAGATTATATAAATTTGTGAAACTTTTAACTAAATAATCAGTTTTATTTGTTTCGCAATTTTAAAAAAGTTCTTATAATAAACATTTCCTTAAAAAAGTACGTAAAATAAAAGTTGTATTCTTATAATAACATTTAGATGTTTTGCATCTTCATCGAAGCTAAAACATAACAATTTGTAAAATATAAAAATCAGCTGATTGACAGTTTTTTCTATATCCAAACAAAATAAGACTAAATCTAATAACAATCTAACATTTAAATGTACTGTTGCTAATCATACTACTATTATGTTATTAAAGCCGAGTTCAGCAGAATCAATACTCAGATTAATGATTGATCTGATTACTCAAGTAATTGGAGAGAGCAAGACAATTGTTTTAATAATAGTTGCTAACGCTGGTTACTCGAGCGATCAAATACCTTCGATGCAATTACCAAACTTAGCTTTAATTTATTTTTACCCTTTTGAAATGTGTTAATTGTAATCATTAACAATGCATATTATAATTTTCCCCTTTTGCAATATATAAAGGTAATATATTTATTTATTTAGGAATGGGTGGCATTATCTGAAACATCATAATAAAACTAACAGCCAGCTGACTGTCTATTTAAAATTCGCTACTGTTTGTATTTACAAAATATATAGAATGCATGAATACACTTCTCAAGTGCAAATTCGCGTTCTTGGGAAACCCGTCTTATGACGTCATGCTTCGACGCCACCACATGCTTCCGAACCAATCAAATAAGAGAATCTAAAAATAGATGTCTAAAAATAGACGGACGCTCAATGAAACACTAAGTAGTTCATGACGCTCAGTAATCGCTTAAAATGATTTACTACTTACACACGGTGTATATGTGTGGACGCTCAGCTACAAACTTTCTATACTGACGCTCAATGGTACGACAGATAAATATATATACATATATACATATATACATATATACATATATACATATATACATATATACATATATACATATATACATATATACATATATACATATATACATATATACATATATATATATATATATATATATATATATCTTGTCTTTGTGACACCCAAATTGCATATGCATTGTAAGAATGGCACCCAATTTTGCAATCCGACACCCGGCATTGGGTGTCGGATTGTTTTTAGCTGGAAATAGAGTGTATATAATACAGACCCATCTACACTTAAAAAAACACAACTTTTGATAGGGTGCCAAATTTACATCTTTTATATAGCTATATACAAATTAGTTCTAGAGGGTCTCCACCAGGCGGCGCTCGTTAATATACAGCTGTATATTTTTATATAATATTTGTCAATGTGACTACTTATTAATTATTGCATTTAGTGACACCCGACATATGGCAACTCTGTAATACCCAATATAACCCAGTCTCTTATAACATCTCTGAGATGTACTTTTCTTGTAACTATGCTAACGTAGCAGTGTTGGGGATCAATCAATTAAATGTTTAATCAATTAATCAATTGATTGAACATTTAATTGTGACATTTAATTTGCAATTATATTTAATTGCAACTAACCTTTTAATTGCGGACTGCAACTAAATTTAGTTGGTTAGTAACTTGATTGCAGTTAATATATCATTTGCAATTGTGCAGTTAAACATTTTTCAATTAACATGTCAATTGCAATTAAAAATCGCAGCTAACATTGTTACAACTAATACTATTTATGAAATGTTTGAATTACGTAAAAATTAACTATAAAGATCATTCTGGTTTTAGTTTCAACATATTGCATTTCAACCTTGTACCATGCGTAAACAAAGCTACCAAAATATAAATAAAAAGTACAATTGAAATGTTTATGAATGTATTAGGTCAATTGGGTGTACAAATATACTGCTCAACTAATGAACTGCACAATTTGCACAGATTGGTGTAATTTTTTAAATATTTAAATATTTCCCATAAAACCAACGAGTATTTATTTTATAATACTTATATTAAGCATATTTAATTGCATTGTGCTTCAATATCAACTTACGTATTAACATAATAATATTTTTATTAATAAAATATACTCAAATACCAATATAAACAAATTGTCCAGTTCATTTGTTGAACAGTATATATATATACACTTATTTAAATATATAATCTGTGTAATCTCTATAAAAAGAGGAATTGTATAATACTTTTAATTTAAGAATTTAGAAGAACCGGACAAAACACACTATGATCAAAAATTTATATTATCACGCCATTGAATAGAAGAGGACACAAGCAATTTTCTGCTATAGACTGCATAAGACGTTTTGTATGAATTATCTATTTGTTTAATTGTCAAATCTCCACAAATACAAATGGCAAAATATCGTACATTTGCCAGCAAACGTAACGTCCTAGCTGTAGAAAATTAAAAACATCGGTATTCTTAAGGGATGAATTAGCAGGTAATAAAAATGCGTATCTACCCCTTAAGCTTAAAACATATTTTAACAAAATTTAAAATAACACCAGATGGTGAGAAATAACGGTTCAAGGGATTTATTTACCACCTTGGACTGTCAATTTAGGATTTGCAGGTGTTTGAAAGTGTTCTTTATAAAAAATAATTTTTTTGCCATTTATTCAAGTATTCCAGTATTACTTATTTATAAACAAAAAAAGCTACTGATAAGTACTATACCTACTTCTTGATTGTTTTTTTATTTTAAATTTTCTATATAAGGCTTATATATTAAATATATATCAATGACAATTTCACCTTGTT
The DNA here is from genome assembly GCA_929113105.1 of Agrypnus murinus. Classification (NCBI taxonomy): domain Eukaryota; kingdom Metazoa; phylum Arthropoda; class Insecta; order Coleoptera; family Elateridae; genus Agrypnus; species Agrypnus murinus. Next base: position 32,861,695 of record OV816023.1, on the reverse strand, counting down.
TAATTGATTTCTCATTTAATTGTTTTCGGAAACAATGACTAAAAGTTGACATATTTTAAATTGAAGCTTATGCTTATTTCTGGCAAGAGGCAATTATAATCAAATGCGTGTCATCTTGGCAACATATTTTTCTGAAGAAACTCCTCGTCAACTTCAACCTTCAAGTAAATAATTTCTTAAAGTCCAAACGGCAAAATACCATTTCTTTTTTGAAGAGATACTCAATTGTCCTTGTACTTGATAAAAATAATTATCTTTTTCATTCGGTCTTGGTCACCATCCTTTTCTAGATAACCATCTATTTTTTTGAATTGCTTCATTTATCTCGAAATTCCTGGCCGTGAAAGGACATTTAATTTCTACTAAGTGTCCAGAATTTTCTTCTATACCGACTGTTGAAGCACCGAGAAGTAGCCATTTTGCGTTTATAAAAAGCCCACAACTAGAAATGCGAAAACCAAATTTCGTTTCTAACAAACATTTAGCTCATTATTTTTCCTCAAGCTGTGGCTCTAGAAAGAAACTCTTTATAAAGGATTCCAGTAACGGTTGAATCACAACCTGTTGTAGTAGATCGCGTCTTACAAACTTTACCAAATAATGAAGTAGTTAATAACTCTTTTCTATATTGTTCAATCAGACATTGTGAGAATCAGCTTGCAATCAAGTTTGTGCTTCTGTTTCTTTGTAGTTTTTCTCTGATTTTTAAAATTTTCTGAAAATTCCACTATCAAGTCTTCAAATGCATCTACTAGACACCTCAATTAACACTTTATTTTGGAATCGTTGAATGGTGTCGGTGTTACTTTGTTTGGTACAGCCCCAAAACTGAATACCATAGGTTCATACAGGCTTCAGTATTTGAATAATAAAAGCTTATTGTGTAGAGAGAGAGTGGAGTTTCTTCCAATCAGCCAATACATTTTTCTGTATTTAATACCAAGTTCTTTTTTTTAACGTGTGCTTTCCATCGAAGCTTCGCAAGTGTAATGCCTGTGTTAGAACATGGAATCTGGTTGTTATTTATGCTGACTGGCGTATATTGGATAACTTTATTCGTAAAGTTTACATGTACTGATTTGGATTCATTCAATTTTATTCTCCATCTTTTTGTCCTACAGTTTGTAATTTTTCTATGGCTTCTGCATTGGTTGTTTTTACTGCTAATATAGCTGTGTCATCAGCAAAAGTAGCAAAGGTGTTGTTTTCTAATGCTTGAATATCAAAGTGTACAAGAGATACAAGATCGGTCCTAGTAACACTTCCTTGCGGCACTCCTGCTTTAATTTCCTTCAATTCAGAATAAGCACCTTCCTGCTTGATCCCGAAGTATCTGTCAGAAATGTAAGACTTCAAGATTTGAGAATATTGCTTTGGCAAGAATAGTTTCAGTTTATAATTTAGACCTTCATGCCATACCTTATCGAATCCCTGTACTACATCAAGAAAGATGTAAAACAGACATTATTTTCTTCTAAGGATTTCTCTATAATATTAGTGATTCTATGTACTTGATCGATAGTTAAATGTTTCTATTGAATTAAATTTATCTCTTCAATGATAGGTTTTAGTATTTTTAACAATAATTTTTCAAATAACTTCGATATTACAAGTAGTGAAGATATAGGTCTGTAAGATGGAACTTCATGAGGTGACCTACCAGGTTTGGGAATCATAATGACCTCTGTGTCTTTACACAACCTAGGCACGTACTTTAATCTAAAGGCAGCGTTTATTAGGTAAGTCAGCTTAACTGTAGATTTCCCTGGTAACTGCTTTAACACTTCGCCAGTTATTACATCGAACCCTGGAACTTTTTCGGATTGATGTTGTCTTTGATTTCAGACATTACTTCCTTAGGTGAAGCAAGGCTTCATCTTGAATGAATCGCAAAATTATTTGCTTTTTGCTCGTTATTTTTTGTCCACTTTCCAGCTTCTTGTCTTATTGAAGGAATTTGGGTTATTGGCCCTTTCACCTTGTTTGTAGCTTTCCAAAGAGAATAGTGCTGCTGCCAGTCGTTTGTTTTCTTAGATACGCTTCAATTGATTCATTCTTTACTCGCTTGAATTTCTCTTTTTAGTTGTTGACTAGCACTATTCAGAAGTGTTTTACCTTGAGGGGCTCTAGATTGTTACCACGTACGTCTTAATCTTCTTTTTTCTGTGATAGTTGATGATGCAGCCCAATTTTTGTAACATGTATGTTCTGGGACCTGTTCCTCTTTGTTCTCGGCCCTTTGACAAACACAGACTTGACATACAATATTTTGTCTGTTTAGCTCCAAAAATTGCAGCCACTCCAGAGAGTGAATTACAATTTCCTCCACCACAATAAGATCGTTTTGTCAAACTGCCATCACAGACAACTGCGATCATTGGTGTGCCATTCTCATCTATAATTCAACATTCTATGGCCAATCTAGCTTCTTGTTCCGCAGCTTCTCATGGATTTCCAAGCTATTTCTTCCCAAGCGTTGCATACCATAGTATGAACATTTTTATATAGGGTAAAACTAAAACAAGGAATATCCATAGTTTATGTAATATTTTTAACTATGTGTAGCCGCCAACAGCATTTATGACAGCAGTGACAGCGGAAATGTTAATATCGAGTCTTTTTGGGTTTTCCAGACAACAAACAGCTTGAGACTAAACCAGCTCTTACTTCTTTGAATAGGGAATACTTTAGGTAAAATAAAAACATTTAAAACATGTTATCATCCACTCTAAATCTCACCTCTATTTTTTCTGTACTAGCTAGGTACATCATCACCTTCACTGCTTATTGTAATATTTTCTGTGCTGAAAGCAGTGAAGCTTGTTTGGTAAAGTATTATAGAAATATTAAAGTTATCAAAGTGGTAGAAGTTATGACCAAAAACACTTTTTGGAAATCTCACTTTGTAAACAATCTCACTTCAGCAATCGAATTGTTTCAACCAAAGACTTGGAGCAAATTAAATTGTAGACATTTCGGAAACGGATGGAACGAATTCTAGAAATTTATATGAGCGGATAAGAAAAGTAACGTCATCCATCTTATTGAAAAATATAAGGGTTATTGCCAGCAAATTTTGAAAAAAATTAGTAATATATAATATAGGGCTCGTCCAATTCATAAATTTCCGTTGAAAACTAGCACTAGGATGCTCTTACCTAGCATCGTCTAGCACCCAAATTTTAAAGCTAACACCATTTTAGCTCCAGAGCTACTTAAAGGTAAATTCGAGAGAGGGGAGGCTAAGTTAACGCCAGCCCCGCCAATTTGTTCTATCCTTTTCAAAACTTAGCACTAGATAATCCATAGCACCCATGTTGCGAAGCTAGCAACACAATAGGGGTGAAAATATAAGGGTTAAAAGCACCGTAGATGTATGTTTTCACTTTTTTTCTTGAATCTTTCATCATCGAATGTAGAATTTTTATACTACCTATACTTCTATGATACAGCCAACTCTCATCTATCTACCTAACAATGAAAAAGATTGACTTGTTCATCACGAAGCGCTTCCAAGTTCTCCTGACAGCACTGGGCCCCGTATCCTCATAAAAGCTTGGACATGTCCAACTCTTCGTGAATTATTTTCCAAATTGCACTGACCACTGTCCTATGAGATACCTGGTTGCTAGATAGTTCCAGGTAGTCAAAACTGCGAATCAGCTGCTCTGGATATTCTCGGTAAACTCGGGTCCCAGGATTCGTTGAGTCGGAGAGCTTGCGAGTTTTCTCCAGCCTTTAAATGGGTTGGGATACCCAAGCACAGAAACCCGATACGGCCGAGCCGAGCAAGGTTATCTTGGGAAACGACCGTAAGAGATGTTGATACGGACACGAGTCGTGTTTGAACTAAATACGGTTCTGGGTATAGAAAACACTGATCATTTTGGAATTATCTCCTGAAAAGTTAACTAACGTGACTGTAGGGGTTTTTGATCCTCTTCTATAGTTTGACTCCTCCATTACAGTCACAAACTATCTAAAGTGAATCACTACCACAAATTGCACAAAGGTCAAGCATGTAGTTGAATTTTGAATTTTGAAGTGGATTTTCCCAGAATACTACTCCTATTTATATAACAGAATCATATCTAACGCATAAATAAGACGATAAAACAAAAATAGATTGCAATTATCTCATTTAAGAAAATTGGATTCATAGTTACAGGTATTATTTTACGCTAAAAGAAATTTTGTGGTAGTATTAATAAGAAGGGTTTATTATGATTAATTATAATTTATTATTATAGAACCAACCAAATTTTTGTAACATTGAACGTCTTGCTGTTGTCTGTTCATCGACAATAGTTAATATATTTGGTTAAATTAAATTATTTGTGTCGGTCCATATTGTATGAAGTTGGTTAATGATTTTATATAAATAAAACTGCAGAGTAGTAAGAACTATAAGCAAGAACTGAAAACAAATGATTCATTTCCGCTTGTATTCATTCACGAATGGAATTTTTTTAAACAGTTGATTTTGCATTCGTTCGCGAACGAATAAAACTGCCTTCGTTAAAATTTAATTCTTGAAAGAATAAATCATAAATTTTTAAATATAAAATTCTTTCACAAATGATAAAATACGAAAAGAATCGAATCTTTTTCATTTGCAAGTGATAATTTCCTTACCCTGTAATAACTAAATATTAAAAAAATTAAAATACATCGTTAAGATTTATTAGAAAGTATTAACTTATGAAATTCTATTTTACATATTAAGTATACAACTTGTTGTCAGTCAGCAGAAAATTATGTACAATACGGCATAAAGTTTTGGAGTTTATAAAGCACAGTACAGCAATATTGTAAGCTGATTTATTTATCGTAAATCTTTATCGAATTAACTTTCTTTGTATAAAAAATAATCAATTTTAACTAGTAAAATTACTAATGGACAATTTGAAGATTATTTGATATGGATTGTAGGTTTAAATTTAACACCAAAGGTTAGTTTACTATATATAGAAAACATATCTAAACATATTGTTCTAATTAAGTTACATTAAAGATTAAAGAATCGACCGCACTAAACATAAAACATTCCTTTTCCGTGATGTCATTCCGACCTCTCGAAACTCAAACCCCTAAAATTGAATAAAAGGAGCATTGCTTTGTCTAGAATTGTCATCTTCAATTCCATCTGCTCTTTCGAATTTTCAAGTGTTATAACTTATATAAAACAAGACTTGATATAAATTTGTTTTATAAGTAGCCACCATCCAAATTAAATATTTATATTCTGAACCACTCGTGGAACATATAATGTGTTTAACAAATATATCAATGCCACCAGTTTATCAGAATAATATGTCAAGTGACACCCGCTAATTTGGCAACGTTGGAGGGTGCCAAACTGGTAATTTATGATATAAAAAATATACACTTGGGTGCCATTTGCACTATATATATGCTGGTGTCATTATGCCCAGTTTTATATTGCAATTATATACACAGGGTGTCACTTTTACATTGATCGTGCAGGGTGCCACTTTCTACAAAACACATGTATATATATATATATATATATATATATATATATATATACATATACATATACATATATGTATATGTATATATATATATATATATATATATATGCATATATATATATATATATATATATATATATATATATATATATATATATATATATATATATATATATATATATATATACATATACATATATATATATATATATATATATATATATATATATATATATATATATATATATATATATATATATATATATATATATACATATATATATATATATATATATATATATATATATACATATACATATATATATATATATATATATATATATATATATATATATATATAGATATATATATATATATATATATATATATATACATATATATATATATATATATATATATATATATATATATATATATATATATATATATATATATATATATATGTAACGATAATTAAAGTAAAATTGTATGGAGAAGACTATGTGTTTTAATAAAATTTTTTTAAATTAAAATTGAACTCCATCTAGAGAGATGGAAACAGAATTATCAAATATTAAAAATGGTTTAAATTGGTTTATAATTTTTTTTAAATATATTTTTTTGTGTATACAGTTACCAATTAGGTTTAGTCTGTGTCTTTCCAGCCAGTTCTGTGTCAATTTAAATCCGACTACAGCTTTTCTTTTCATTTCTTCCCAATTACTATCACTGAAAATAATTAGGGTTAGAAGCGAGTTGATGTAAAGGAGAAATAATATTGGGCCAAGAACTGTGTCCTGTGGGACACCTATCTTAATTTTTTGTTTCTTACTGATGACTCCATTTAACCTGACTGGTTGATATAGTTCAGAAAGATAGCTTTTCATAAGGTTTCACACTGCTCCCCTCAAACCACAGTGCAAAAACACATTTAGAAGCTCGTCATGAGGAACTGTGTTGAACGCTTTTGCTAGGTCGATAAGATTGCAATACTTGTTTTGCCGATATTGAGGTTATTTGTAATTTCTGAAGTTAGTTTATACATGGCATCACAAGTACTTAATCTTTCCTGGAAACCAAATTGATTCTTTGATAATATATTATTTAGTTTTAAAAAATTCATAATTTTTGTCTTTAAACCCATTTCAAAGGATTTTGGCAAAGTTGCATATAAGACTTACGGGTTCGATAATTATTAATGTTTGTTTTTGTACCTGATTTGGGTATTGGAGTAACTAAATATTTAATATTTAAAATGAGATGGTATTATTCCGGTTTCAAAAGATGTATTGATTATATGTTTGAGTGATTGTATTTATCAAATCTAATGCTGCAGGATGACGGAATCTCGTGTCATGTGTTAAAATTATGTTTACCTACTATTCTGGATCATATAACTCATGTAATAAATAGTAGTTGCTTAGAGTGTGGATATTTTCCTAAAAAGTGGTGTGAATCAATAGTCCGTCCAATTCCCAAAATTTCAATACCTAATAGTGTCCAAGATTTGCGACCTATTAGTTTATTATCAATCATTTCTAAAATTCTAGAGAGAGTAGCTTATACCCAACTATATGCTTATCTTACTAACAAAAATATTTTACCTGTAGAACAATCTGGGTTTAGGAAAGCTCATAGTACAAAAACTACAGCACTCTTAAATCTTACTGATAATATTATCAGTGCCATAGATCGTAAACTTTGAATTGTTCTCGTTGCCTTAGACTATTCCAAAGCATTCGATTCTACTGACCATGATTTATTAATTGCTAAATTAAAACACTATGGTTTAGACAGCTCTTCACTCTCCTTCTTTAAATCAAACTTATGGAACTGCACCCAACGTGTTTGCATTGACAATAACTTATCAAACCCAGAACATATTCTGGTCCCTCACGGTTCTACTTTAGGCCCATTACTGTTTCTGTTGTACACATCAGATTTGCTGAATGCAATCTCCGAAAGTGAAATTCAGCTCTAGCTAAATTTTGGAATTTTCTAAAAGTCACAACTTATCAATCAATCCCAATAAAACTGTGGTGCTTTTGTTTGGCAATAGATCTTTACGATCAAATATAGTAAACGACATTAGACTTGAACTGGGAAATACACATCTTACTATATCTGATTATGGAAAAAGTTTAGGCTTAGGCATTGATATCTCTCTCAAGTTCAAGAACCATGTAAATGCTCTGGTACAGGAATGTTACCCACGTACTAGGATGTTATATGCCAGCAAGCATATGTCACGCACCCTTACCATAAGATAAAGCGACGATAATTACCAAAGTAAAGGATGGCTTAAAGTTGTGTCCTCCCGGACCAGCTATCAGTGGAGAAGGGCTGGATTCAAGTTGTAAGGGAGCGCCACTTAATTTTCCAACTAAGGACACAGCAACCATCGAACCACCAAAATTAAGAAAAGGGCACCAGATACTTACCGTCTCGGGGCTAAGTAAGTACTTGCTTATCATAGCATTAAAAGGCCCATTCATGAACATAAATTTCCTTTAATTAATATACTTGAATATAAATAATTATGATAATAAGTAGTCGTGGGCTTACAAGAAAAACGCACTAAGTCAAAAAATCTCGAAAATGGAACTTTTGCACCTCTCTCATAAAATTTCGCGGTCTGTTGACTGGAAGAACGCACTAAGTCCTATATTCAATATTAAAGGAGTTACAGACATGTACCAAAGGCATTAAAGTACTTTAAACATTATTTAAACTGGCACAAAGCACTAAGTCATTTAATGCGTTTCTGCTGTATGGAATATGTAAACAGATTTATTCAAACCGCATTAAGTGACTTAGTGCATTCTGCCAGTTTAATATAGTTCTGACAGTGTGTATTCGCCGGTAATTATGGCGACTTAGTGCTTTTTTCAGTCAGCGTTTCTTTTATTTATGTGGCTAGTATAATTATAACAAAACGTGTTTTTCGCTAAACAAGCATCGGTTTTTGATGGTTTTCAGTTTTTTAAAAAAGTATTACTTAATTGTGCATGTGACCTGTAATGGGTAAAAGGTTACGATGAATAATACAAGAACTGCTAAAATATTTTCCTTGCTGGACAGCAGTAAAGAAAAAGAAAATAAATCAGGTGAGTTTTGAGGTTATGGTATAATATTAATTTTTCCTAAGTATTAACTTGAAACTTGTATCCGGGATTTTAGTTATTTTAAAAAGTATTTGTTAATGTTCGATCCTTAGAATTGAACCACTTCTTTGTTTTTTAAAACTGTTTAAGATTATTAACATAACATAAAAAATTTGCCAGCCACCTTCGGGTTGTAAGATCATTACAAAATAATCATTTTTGGTGCTAAAAATATCTGCATTTATACCTAAATCTTAAATGAATAGATTGTATTACTTTGTATTTCCTTACATTGTATTTCTTTCTTACTATAGATGAAAATGCTTTGGATAAGGATTTTGAACCTTGGAGAGAATCACTACAGTTAATCAACCCTTTGCAAACGCAAGTTAATAGTTGCACACCCGTTAATAATAATATAAACGTAATACAGTCGGCATTTGATGATACAGAATTGGCTTCTAATAATATTGTAGGCCCTTCAGAAATAGAATCAATGAGTAATGCTGTCGCTTTTAAAATTTCTATGAACCTTCGCGAAAACGATATAACAGACTTGCAACCTTTAGACTGCAACTATGGTAATGATATTACAAACGTTACAGCAGAATCTTCTGTTACATTTGAAGATCAAAGCAGCCATAATGACACTGACATCCTAGAAGATGAAGATCCCTATAATGACAATTCTGATAATGATAAGGACTACGTCCCAAATAATGCAGATATGTCGTCTGACAATGAAGCAGAGAAGACGAGTAGCAATCAAAAATCAGACAAATGCAAATCTAGGTGGAAAGAATCCAGGCCAGAAACGTGGAAGAGGAATAAAAATAGAATTCTCAAGAACAAATGTTTCCCATATGATAACTATAAGGGAGTTCGACAACCAGGCAAAAGTCCTAAAACAGGAAATCTCATTTTTCTCAGACACGTGTGGTGGCCAAAATAGAAATGTGCAAATATCTGCACTTTTCCTTAATTTGGTTCAAAAAACTCATTTGGAAGTAATAGAGCAAAAATTCTTAGAAAGTGGGCATTCATTCATGGAAGTAGACTCAATGCATAGTGCAATTGAGCAACAAAAAAGATTTATACCTGTCTATTGTGTTAACGATTGGATAAACATCTTTAAGCTTGCCCGTTCAACGAGGGGGCGAAACAAAAACAAACCACCTTACATTACACAAGAAATCAAGTTTGACGAATTTCTAGATCTAAAACAAATGTCAGCAACATTAGTGAAAAATAGGAATTTGGATGAAAACGGTGAAAGAGTAAATTGGCTTAAAGTAAAATGTTTTAAGTACGAAAAAGCAAAACCTAATATTATTCAATACAAGTACGACTATAACAGTCCTTATAAAAGCATAAACGTTGGTGCAAAGCGAAGAGGACGACGTTCTACTTCGAATTTTATAGAAATAGAAGATCTTCCACGTCTATATTCTGAACAACTAAAAATTAGCCATGATAAAAAAATGAATCTGTTGACTATGTGTCAAAAAAGGTGATACCGGAAATATTTCATTATTGGATCAACAGTCTACCTTCGGATAAAGGAATTAAGGATGTCTTACCTGAAGCGGACATGTATGATTCTGAAGTGGAAGAAGAAATAATTTAAATAGTTCTTATTTTGTTTTAGTTACGTAATGTTTAAATAGCACTTTCTTTATATAACAGCGTTTGGTTAGTTATTAGCATTATTATAAAGTTTATGTAGTTTCCTTTAAAAATAATAAAGTTTATCTTCAAACTTCGTGGCAATCTATGATTAAAGAAATAAAATGCAACTAATTATAGTTTTTGTTTTACATTACTATTGGAATGACTTCTGAAAACGTCAACGTTTTATGTTTACAATGTAAAACTATAAGAAAAACTAAAATCTGACGGTTTCAAAGGCCACTCGAATCACAAAAGAAAGAAACAGGGTATACTTGTGAGTATTACTATTACCAATTAAAATGTCTTCAGGCTAGATCTTCAGTTTCCTGTCAGGTAAAAAGCACTAAGTCATTGATTTTTATTACTTAAAGGGGATTAAAATGGATTTCTTATAAAATTAATGTTTTTATTTATTACTTATATTGATTAGAACATGTTTACCTCCACATTAGAGTACCAAAAGCATTAGAATTATTTCATAAATAATTATGAAAGGCCCACAAACTTTAAAATGCGATTTACTCAAAACTGTATTTTCTGACTTAATGCCTTCTGCTTGTAAGCCCACGAAGTATTGAAAGTAATTAATTGCATATTGAAACAAATATTAACTGTACTGTAAAATCTATTGAGATGATTAAAAAAAAAGAAGTGATATTATTGTATATCAGTCAGTATCAAGTTCTTGGTAATTGTTCTTATTAAAGGGCGAACATGGCACATACTGTAAATATGTAATTATAAAGTAACCAAAAATAAGATAACCACCACCAATGTTAGAACATGTAATAGGGGAGAGGGGTGCAAGTTAATGCAGTAATACTATGAGCAATTGGGCATTTGTTCAACTAACAGACTTGACAATGACTAGATTACACACTTATACAATTGATAATTTCCAATCCAATGAATAAACTAAATAATGTATCTAATTAATATTAATTATATTCTAGTCCTAACGTTGACTGGTTAAATGCTATGTTCAGAAAAGACTCGATGTCCAAATGACTTCTTCAACATCACATAATTAATAAATGACCTCAACAAAAATTTGAATGACGGCTTAGCAAATTACAGGTTATCTCTTATGATAAACTTAGCTGATTTCGACATTCAACCCAGAAGATTCTTCAAATCTTGCTACTCGCTGGTTTATTTCCTTAACTACCAAACTTCCAGGTAGGGGTGAACTACAGTTTGAGTTTCTGTTGAAAATAGTCTTCTTACTATACTTAATGGGGTACACCTTTCCCAAGAAGCCTAAAAGAAAATTCCTGACTAGGAAAATGGTTTGCTACATAAACATGTTAAGAATTCATACCTCTGATGGTGGGCGGCTAAAAGGTAAAAGGGCGGTATCTACCCGATAACAAAATGCATCCACATTCAAAGAATAATTTGGTAATCCTAAAATATAAGACTGTATGTAACTTTTTGGACGTAAATCCATTATCTAAATATTTTACCTGTGAAGAACTTCAGGCATTGGGTGGGGGTTAATTCGTATCGATCGAAGGAATTGATCTGGTCTAATGAATCCGCTTGTGCGACAAAATGACTTCCCTCCAAATATTCCAATAGGGTAGTTACCAGTTTGATTATTATTGATGTGGTGCTAATAATCCGCTGAAGCGTAATTGAAGACAAAATCTCACCATTACCATCATATATGGCTCCAGAGATTTGTTTCTTAAATAGCACCCACAATATTTCACCAAGATCAAATTCGATCGTAGTTGATTACTACTAAACCAAAAGAAGAATGTCGTTCAGACCTTTCTTTAAAAACCTATCACCGGATATCCGTCGACGGCAAAAATGCGCAATCACAAATATCAAGGTACGTCCGCGAGGGGCAGCGTTGCAAATATTATTCCAATCTAATTAAGAAATTCCATGTCAAAATGGGTTAAATAATTAACACAACACGTTTCAAAACACACGGCAGTTATTATGTAATGCGATAGCTTCTGCGCAAAGCAGATGTATGACCAGTAGTCTCAAGTAGCATGAAGAGATAACTGCGGCAACAATGTTTATTAAAGGGAATTATTCAAGACAGTTGCAAGATAAAGTTTGTTTACATATCGTATGCAAAATGGAAATTTGTAATTTCTATTAAAAATACTTTTAAATACGACAAAATTGTTTACAAGGTGCTGTCCGCAATATGCATGAAGATGTTAGCACCAGCGTTAAGGCTAAATAGATGACTCGAAAGTTGGGTAAGTACAAAACAAGTTAATTACTGTTTATTTTGAACTAATAATCTCTATCTATTAGGAATAACCACAAGACTATGAGAAGAAATCTTTATCAAGTAAGTACGAAACTCTAGTGAAAGTTCCAATTCACTAATGCTAATACCTAATAATTTTTTAGCTAATAAAAGAGTTGAAAACAAAAAAATGCCAACTCATCACTAAGATTCTACCTAAGCAAGAAGAGTTGCCTATACCATCAACATTTTATTTTATTTTATTGTGTAATTGAAATATTTCAATAAAGAAAATATAAGAAAAATATTTTATTGCTTTCGTACTATAAATTATAAGCTCAAATCAATGCCAATTGGTAAATAATTTAAGATAAATCTACTGACAAAAACGAACCGTTACACATATTCTTAATTTTAAAATGAGGAAAAAGCTTTCAGAAACATTAGTTCTATCTCTGCTAAATTACTGTAACATACCTTACTACCCCTGATAAAGCAACTCAGTACCAATTACAGCGTGTGCAAAATACGTATTGTAGGTTCATATTTAATCTGAGAAAATATGATTACATCTCTCAATATATTTTACAATTAAATTGGTTAAAAGTGTCTAACTTATTTCAGTTGAATCTTCTCGTTTTTCTGCACCTATTATTTAAATCCCAAAATTCTCCATATTTATTTAAAAAATTAATCTTTAGAGATCCTATTCGCAATCATAATATTAGACGCACTCATGTCCTTACCATGCGACAACACACATCAGCTATATTTGAGCAATCTTTTAGATATAATGCAGTTAAACTGTTTAAATTACACAAACCAGATTTGTCTGTTTCTTTACAAATGTTTCGCAAAAGAACAAAAAACATATTGTTAAGTCAACAAAACTAATTTTACCTTATTTTTCTAATTGAATGCATTATTTAACAATTTCATTTCAACATACTTCTATTATTTTTTATATTGTTTCTTTTTTTTATGCTTTCTGTGAACTGAAAAGTTTAAGAAATAAAGAATAGCTATGTAGCGAATCTTTGCCTTTTCAGGACAAATGTCTGCAATAGGTATTTGTTAAACAAAGACGATTTATTATTATTTTATCATGTCCAGGAGCACTATTGTCTTTTAGAGAGTTGATGTGAGTAAAAATCTCATTTTCTGTTATGGAAGTTAAATACATTGTCTTAGAAATGATCTTAACATTTTCAAATTCTTGATTAGGAATTGGTATGTTTTTTCCATTTCAATCCCGACATTTATAAAAAAGTTATTACATAAATTAGTCATTTCCTTAGTGTTAACAAATTCCTGATTATTTTCATCTAAAATTTGAATATTTGATTATCAAAATTAAACTTTCCATATGTAGCATCACGGATAATTTCATATATTTCATATTATTATACCATTTGTGATCCATTTTTTTATTTTGTGATATTTCTTTTTAGTTTGAATAACTTTTTGATATGTACATTCTGTGATTAAATCAGTATATTTATTAATAAAAATGTTAGTTGGTAAAATCTTTGGTATTTGTGAAGCATGACCAGTAGGGTGTACTGAAAAACACTTTTTTGGAAATTCAAAATTTCAAGTTGATGAAGAGTTGTCTCTATAGACCCACATATATCACAAAAAACTTTGGCCCAATTGAAAATAATTTAGGTCTCCCACAAGACGCCTAAAGTTTATAATTTTCTTCAAAATATTAAATTTTTCCACATTTTTTATTGTAATGAAGGACGGAATGATTTGTTTTTCCAAATTGAAAAATTTTAACGATAGGATGTGAAATAAAAATATAAATAAAAGTATTACTCTAAGGCAACATTTAGGTCTCCCACAGTTGGCCTGAAGTTGAGTAATTTTAACAAATTTCACTTATTTTCATAGTCCATGTAAATTAGTATCTGGTGCTAGGAACGATCAATCTAACGATCTAACAATTGTTTTTTTCAAGTTTCAAATATCTTTAATACGATCTGAGAGAAAATAGAACGTTCTGACAACAAAGCATAAGTAGGTGGGGCTTAGTAGCAGCGCAGGTAGCACCACGCAGGTGGCGTGAGCTGTTCTGTTTGTCATTTGGCTAGCAGTAGCTGTCATAAGTGCTTCGTGTGTTACCGCTGCTTTATGGACTTATAAATTCTCTCACTGATAAGTGTACCAGCGAAAATATATGAAGCTATACTAGAAAATCAATTAAGAACCAATGTAGAAGACAAGCTAAATGATCAACAATATGGATTTAGACCTACAAGAGGTACGCAAGATGCTTTATAAACGATCAAACAGTTAATAGAGAAGATGTTAGAGTATGGATTAAGTTCTGGTGCTAACCATTTTAGGTAAACTCTTTTCGTTAAAATCTCGTTGCGCTAAAATCTTACAAATGTCTTTTTATTTTAGATAATATTATTTCCCTAGCCGTCACCTTGAGGGAATTGTATTGTAAAAGACCTTTCAGTTTATAGAAAGGTAAAAATCTTCAAATATTTAAAATTAATACAATATACAGGGTGATTTGCCTCTCTGATCGTGGGTCCTTTAGAAGGTCCTTTCGCTTTGGGTCCGTACCTACATCAATACATGTACCGGGTCAGAACAAAACAACAGATATCGAAGGGTGAAGTGAAAATTAACACTTTGAAAAGTGTTAATTTTCTTGAGATTTCCAGGTTTTCCATACATTGAGAGATTTTATTTCTTTTAACTTTATCATGAAAACGTAATCAATGAAAACGTTATGTAGTTCTATATTATGTTCAGAACACTGTCGCATTATGAATATACCATCTGTTGTACATCAATTACTTCTAAAACCATTTTGGTAGTCACCTATTTTAGCATCTACATATTTTGTTAGTCTGTTATACAGCACACATGAGAACACTTTGTATGACACATTGAGCAGCGTTATTCCACGATAGTTTTCACACAATTCTTTATCCCCTTTTTAAATATTGGTATAATTAGGCCACTATTCCAGTCATCAGGCATTTTCTCTTCTTCCCATGTTTCTTATCAGTTCGTGTAATTCTTGGTGTAACTTGGCTCCTCTGTTCTTTATCAATTCACCTATTATTCTTCTTGTCCAGGTGCTTTGTTATTCTTTATCTTGTTGATTACTTCTATAACTTCATTGTAAGTGGGGTATTCTACATTCTGATTTAGTACTTCAGTCTCTCGCCTTTCAGACTCCTCTTCAGGTTTATTTAGCAAGCTACTAAAATATTCTCGCCATCGTTCCAGTATCTTGTCTTTTCCCTCAATTAGCACTCCATCTTCATTTTTACAGGCTCTTGTAATTGTTTTTGCATTAGGGATGTATGTTTTAACTTCGTTAAAAAAGTTTCTTGGATTATTGCAATGGTTTGTTTCCTCTAATTTTTATATTAATTGATTGTAGTTCTCTCTTTTTTTTCTTCTACATAACTTGGTGGCTTCTTTTTGGTGATTCATGTATTCATTCATGTTTTCAATAGTATTGTTGGCTAAAAGTTTTTGTCGTGCTTTATTCTTTTTTCAATTATTTCCCTGCACTCCTGGTCAAACCAAACCTTGTTTTTTTGAACCTTTTATCTATTTCCAATTGTATCTGCTGCATCTTTTTGTAAACTAGTTTTTATTTTTTTCCATCTGTTTTCTATAAATTCTGCGTAACTGGTGGATCCACCCCTTCCAGGTTTTTTTCTACATTTATTATAAAGGCTTGTTTTACTTCTGGACTTTTCAGCTTGTCTGTGTCCCACCTCCTTTTTGTAGCACCATTTTCTACCAATTCAATAGATTGCCTCATTTTAACTACAACTAGAAAATGGTCGGAGTCACAGTTAGGGCCTCTGTAGGTGCGTATGTCTTCTATTGCTGCTGCTCTTTTTTTGTTAACCAGGATACGATCAATCTGGTTCACTTCCCGGTTCCCTGGTAATCTCCACGTACCTTTATGTATTTTTTCATGAACAAAAATTGTGCTGCAAATTGTATAATTTTGTACTGCTGCTAATTGGCATAGCCTTTGCCCATTATCATTACTTGTACCCGCTAATACTATTTTCCTTACCTACTTTAGCGTTGAAGATGCCGAGAAGGATTACAGCATCGTATCTAGGCACTCTGTCACATAGTTCTTGTAGTTGTTCATAAAACACGTCTTTCGTTTCTTCCGCTGCCTCCTGTGTGTGCATATATGTTAATAAAAGTTATATTGAAGTATTTTCCTTTAATTCGTAATTTACACATGCGTTCGTTAATTGGTTGAAAATTCAGTATTGCATTTTTCAATTTATTATTAATTATGAACCTTGTACCATATTCCCCTTTCTTTTCTCCTCCACTGTACATAAAAGTGAAGTCTTTATCAGTCAGAACCCCCTGTCTCTGCCATCTTATTTCCTGTAAGGCTATCACATCTATTTTAAGTTTTAGGACTTCCTCCTCAGCTATTTCTCTCATTTTGCCTGGCTGCAACATTGTTAATACATTCCATGTACCAAATTTAAATATGTTATTATTTATTAATCTGTTCCCCTTCTGTGTTTTCTAGATTTTTTTTTCTTGCAAAATGAATGTGTTATTCTCTTTTTCCTTAATCGTTGCCATGTTTGTCATCATAAATCCATCCTGAAATTCGTTATTTACTAGTTTTAAGGTGGTTCTTCCTCTTTTAGGATTAACCTATTTTTTTGTGCTCCATATGAATTGTTGGACATCAATTTTAAGTTTTTGGTAGCCTACCTTCGTACTGTTGCCATTTTCTTCCTCTTTCCATGCTCTTTGCCTTATTTGTTTTTGAATTGCCCTCTCTTGATACGTTAGGTCGTTACTAACATATACAGTGCGTAAATTAAGTATGGAAACGGTGGTATTATTTGAATACGGCCGTAGATAGAACTCTGAAATTTGGTATAGAAGTAAAACATACGGTTTTCTACTAATATTCGTGGTTCCCATTTTTTTATCGATTGTTACGACTGCAGCACGGCCAACTTGATTATTTTTTTAAATTGAAATGGGGGTCGAAAGTACCATCATTAGAAAGCTGTTTTTGTGTAAAATCCAACGATGTAGCACTTGATATGGCAGTTTTGACAAATAACTTCACTATACCAAATTAAACTTTGAGAATATTACTTTCAACGGTTTGCTAGATATGCTAAAAATTTAGTTGGCGGTGAATGCTTTGTTTTGTTTTTCAACTTTAAACAGTACATTTATGACGAATACCCATTTAGCATAGCATAAAAATTTTTAAGGAGCGAAACCCTCTTGATGTTGAGAGTAAACAAATGTTTGTTATAAAACTTCAAACAATGAACAACATACTAGCACTAGCAACGTCATAACTAAAACAACATTTAATTTTAAAAACCTAGCAGATGTTTACAAAAGATGTTCAAATTGCACCCCAGATTTTGCTAGATTTTTAACACTGCCAGTCTGAAGCGTTTTAATGTTTTACAAACCGTAAATTTACTAATAAGATTTCATAAGATTAGGGTATGTTGCATTAAATAAATTACATACTTCCGCATAACTACGTCTTCTATCACCATACCCTATCATCATGAGAATCTCTATTCTCTCCTTTTCTGTAAGATTTTCCATGGTACTTTCTCACTAACTACGCAAATTCAAACAACACTTATAATTTTTGACGTTCAATATTTGTTGAACAATAGTGGCATTGTTTTGTTTTCAGCGCTTACTATCGGTTTCAGTTATCTAATAAATTTTTATCTACAACCTTTAATTTGGTATAGTGAAATTATGGCAGTTTAGTCAAAACTGCCATATCAAGTGCTACATCGTTGGTTTCTACACAAAAACAGCTTTCTAATGATGGTACTTTCGACCCCCATTTCAATTTAAAAAAATAATCAAGTTGGCCGTGCTGCAGTCGTAACAATAGGTAAAAAAATTGGAACCACGAATATTAGTAAAAAACCGTATGTTTTACTTCTATACCAAATTTCAGAGTTCTATCTATGGCCGTATTCAAATAATACCACCGTTTCCATACTTAATTTACGCTCTGTATATTACTTCCTTTTAATTTTTTTGTATTATTGAATATTTCTTGTTTTTGCTACCAGTTTTCCAGTACAATTATCAACGTACCATTCTTTGTTTTATAAGAATCTTTAACAGCTATGCTTACACCCATTTTTTCTTGTATGAAATTTTTTGCAACAACCGTAAGTGGCCTTTTATCATCTCCACTTGTTTCATTGCTCTTTCATTCCACTTGCTCCTGATATCACTATGTTAGGTTTTCTCTTTTCTCTTTCGTACATTTCCATCTTGTACTCTGTTTCACTCAGTTTGTTTTCTAGTTCTGTAATTTTTCCTTCTGCCTGTTGCTTTTCTATCTTCCATTCTTCTTTTATCTGTCTTACCTCCTCTCTCAGTTTTATCATTTCCAAATTATCTTTTTGCAATTTTTCCTTCATTTCTTTAATTCCATCTGTTCCCTTCTTTATCTTTTTATTATCCTTTTTTTAAGCTTGTGTATGTCCTTAGTTAGGCTTTGTATAAGGAGCGTTAGTACATCCATTTCTTCCTGTTCGTTCCGGCTAATTTCCTTCTCTCTATTTTCCTTATTTTCAATTATTGTTCTGTTACTTGATTTATTTTTTCTAAAAAAAATTGTTCGTCTTCTATCATCTTCTAGATTACATTTACAAGAACAAATAAATATATATTCAAATATTGGATTTGAACTTATCTGCAGACGCTTTTTGGTGTTTGATTGTTTTCTGATAGACTCTAAAGATTTTTTTATTTTTTACCATGGTCATGGAGTCTCAAAATAATATATAGAATGTTGTTCATAGTACAAACAGGAACAGAAGCCTTCTTCCTTAACTATTCAGGCATTACAGCCACTCGCATATAGCTATTACCTTTTTTGCTGGCTAATGACAACCCTCTGATTTCAACTGCTTTTGAACCCACTTAAAATACTTCAAAACATCTAATTTAGTTAGCAGTAAACTAAAATCACTTATATCTTTAGGTTGACTGATAAAATCGGTTTTTCCGTAATTTTCGCGTTAAGTGAGCTTTTTTACTCATGATCATAAATAACAGCCACGCTGAATTCACTAAAGTACAGTAATTATAATTACTAACTTTAAAAAAGAGAATTAATAAGCCCATAAACCATCAGTAAGATCTGCGATCATATTAAACATATTTGAAACTTGAAAAAGCAATTGTTAGATCGTTAGATTGATTGTTCCCAGTACCAGTTACTAATTTACATGGACTACGAAAATAAGTGAAATTTCTTAAAATTACTCAACTGTGGCAGACCTAAATGTTGCCTTAGAAGTAATACTTTCTTTAATATTTTTATTTCACATCCTAATGTTAAAATTTTTCAACTTGGAAAAACAAATCATTTCGTCCTTCATTATTATAAAAAATATAGAAAATTTAATATTTTGAAGAAAATTATTAACTGTAGGCGTCTTGCGGGAGACCAAAATTTTTTTTGTGGTATATGTGGGTATAGAGAGACAAAGTTTTATCAACTTGAAATTTTGAATTTTCAAAAAAATTTTTTCAGTACACCCTAATGACCAGTCTTGAGCTTCAACTAATTGTTCAAACTGGACCTCATCTAATTTGTTTATAGTTTGGCTGGTCGCTAAGGTTGTTTTATTTGATTTTGAGTCATTATTATGAAATATGTTTAACATAACTTGAGTCGAGCATTTACTTGTGATTTATTTGAACCAGATGCTTCATTTGTTTTTGGACCAATTGCCTTGAACGTGCTCGACAAAACTTCGGTAGACATTTAAAAGCTTGTTTGCGGTCTAAAGGTCTCACTATACGACAAGATGGCGGCAGGCAACCAACAGCCACCGGACTGACAAAACATTATATTGTGCATTTTTATGAAGGGATTAACAACAGTTGTCCGTCATCATTGTTTGTAAGAAAGTTTTGCAGGTTGGTGTTGGTCTGTTCCTGACAGAAACGGTTAGTGTTAACAGTCGGTCGCTGTCAAACTGTCCTGTTAGTGACCGTAACCTACAAATTCTCTGAACTTTACTGTAATCAGCGTTTGTTTTTTACATTCTACAATGAACAATGATAACTAATCTAAATAATCTGTAGGCCTGTGGCTTATAAACCGCTGTTAATTAATGTAAAAGGGTTATTAAACGTTTTAATTCATTTTAATCCCTTTTTAAATTAAATTTATAAAAGAAACAGAATGACATTATATCAAAATTACCTTTTTAAAAATATACATAATAAAAATAGGTTACTAACATAGAAAACTATAATAACACAATCACAATATTTATTAAGATAATGGATGCAACAAACGCATAGTTATTAGTTTTGGAAAGGTGTTACGGTGTATTTTCGATAAGGGGATTTTAAGAATTTCATATCCCATAAACATTTAATAGTCGTATAGTGTTGATATCCGATGAACCGTGTTGTAGCTTAGGATGAATGGTCATGCGTATCAGCGACTTTTAGGGAATTGTCAACTGACATCCGAAGGAAAACTTTCTCTTCCGTTTTGGTTTTTCATTGAATTTATTATGTTTAAAACTAGTTGGAAGTAATTCTATGTTAAGATAGATTACGATTGATGTAAACATCAGTTGCAAGCAGTGGTACTGCAGATTTTGCTAGGTTTTCCTGTAGTCTCGTAGGCAAATGCACCATGCTAATTGTACTTATTAATTAAGTTGCTCTAGCTCGCTCAATTATATTCATCCAGCAGCTGACATTAGCATCAATCTTTTTCCCTACTTGACTTTTCTCTGACATGTATTATACGACATACTTTGTATATCGTCCCTAGTACAAATAAATCTATTATTATTATTAATTGCACGTGCTGAAGATTTGGGCTATATTTGGTTTGAATTGAATTGGTTCGATTTTATATTCTTCAGTTAATTGGAAAATTAGCTAGTTATAGTTGATAAAAACGCTAATTTTTCTCTCTTTCGAGGATTTGATTGTGCATACGTTGAAAAATTATTTCTTTGATCCAGCCCGATAACAAAGGTACATATTTCATGTCTTGATTATTTTATCTATTTTTATAGTTTAGTGAATCCTGTAACTAATTCTCGTCGTTCTTTGTAGGGATTTATCTTCATATTTATTTTTATATCTATATTTATATTATTATTATCTTTATTTATTGAGTTAATACTTATGGAATGATACTTTAGTGGAAATTTTGTAACTGGAATAAGAGAAGAGATATGATTTAGAAATTCAATCTATTGTCATTGGAGAATGTTGGTTTGGTAGTTACCTTGAAGATACGTCTCATCATTCAGTGGATTTGGATTACCGAGAAGATCTAATCAATTATATTGAATTAACAATCAGTCCGCTAGGAGCTGGTAACTTCTTTTGAGGGTTATATTAATTTTGGTATTCGGGTAATATGAATTTAATTATCTATTTAATCTTATTGAATCAAATGTTGTGGTTGTTAAATGTATGATTGAGTGAGAGTTAACATTTGTGGTAAATAAGATACTAATCGTATCTTCAATCTATTGTTGCCTCAAATTAAGTTGGGTATTAATTTTATGTACTCTTATATCTAATTGATAAATAGAATGATTATTTATTGAAACTGATTTGATGTATGATAATACATATTAATTTATTGATTTTTGAAATATGATATATTATAAATGATATATGTGTTTTAATCTATTTGGGAGAATAAATTTACTTGTTTTATTAGTAATCTTGTTTCACTTATTGATTGTAACATATTCTTGTCTGAACAAATTCTGGGTAAGACGTGTAGGTGGATGCTTCTTGAGTTCTTGGTAGGAAAGAAGCATTTTATATTGATTCTGGTGGGGTCTAAAAGCTGATATTAACCAAGTGGCGCCCCAAGTATGTATATATATATATATATATATATATATATATATATATATATTTGTCAAACCGCTCATATACACCCGTTTCGCTATATTCTACCGACTTGTCGGACCATTTTCGACGCTCTCAGACCCGGGCTTGGGTCTGGCAACGTTGTTCTATATTTTTGAGGTCTACAGGATAAGGTTTACCTAAAACTGCAATAAAAAAATATACAATTTGGGTTTGGAAAAGTAGGGTCTGTAAAAAGTTTTATACAACCGTAGTTCATCACAATGAACTATAGGGGGCGTCGCGCCTTTCTCAAGTGTATATCGTATATATTTTTATACAAGACGCTATCAAACCCGCTATGTTCTACAGACTTCCTAAGCCCTGGCTCTGGCAACATTGCCATGACGCATATGTTAAGCTTTGTTTTATAAACGTTTGGTTATAATAGCTCACATTTAATATTTGATGGAGAAAAGTGACATAAGAATTACATCAGCTCGTATGCGAGTTCTTTTCACATTTGTAAATAATTCTCTGGCTTTGAAAAATTGAAGGTTTATTTATAGCATATAACTAGATAAATTCTATATAATACATTATAATTTCTTAAATATTAATGTAATTTATTAAATATTTTTTACACTGTTTCTTAAATAATGTTAAAGATGTACAGTTTTTTACATTAGCTGGAAGTGAATTATATTCAACTAAACCTTTATGAAACAGATTATTTTGTCCTATATTTGTTGTTACTGTATGAACATACAAATTATTTCTACTTCTAGTATTATGATCATGAACATCTTCTACGAATAGTAATTCATTTAAAATGTGCTCTGGATATATTCGGTTTTTTATTTTAAATATTATTATCATCGTATTATAAAATATATTTTGCTTAACACTTAACAAAGATGTAACTAGTATACCTACTACATTTTAATATTATTCTTAACGCACAATTTTGTTTTTTTTTGAAGATTGTTAATTTCAGTATTATTTAGGAGGTAAAGTATACTAGCACAATAATTAAATTGGGGAAGTATTATTTATTTATATAGTAATAATTTAGACCACTTGCTAAGATTTTGGCTTATTCTACCCATGAAATTTACTATTTTTGCAACTTTACTGATAACATAGTTTGAATGACTAGAAAATGTTAAGTGGCAATCTATTATTATGCCTAAGTACTTCCACTCATAAACTTGTTCTATTTTTTGACTATTAATTTGTATTCCCACATGACTAGATGTATCAATTCCGTTAAACTTATTTTTTATTATCATGAATTTTGTTTTATTTACATTTAAAGGAAGACTATTTTTACCTAACCAGTTATATACATTTACTAATTCATCATTGATGATATTTATTACTTTTTTAACATCATCTCCTATAAAATATATTAAACTGTCATCTGTAAATTATTGAATGTTACATTTTTTAATTACATTAACAATATCATTTATGTATAGTACAAATAAATCAGGGCCTAATACAGTTCCTTGTGGAACGCCAAAGGTAGTTTTTTTAGCTGAAGATGTACTATTAAAGTATCTAGTTTTTTGAAATCTGTTTTTGAGATATTCACTAAACCATTTTATAACTATTGGGCCGAACTCATATCTTTTTAATTTCAATAATAATAGATCTCTATTAATAGTCTCAAAAGCACGTCTAAAGTCTAGAAAAACTACACCTATCACCTTCTTCTTGTAAATAGCATTTTTCCATTTCAAAAGAACTGATTGTATTGCACTTTCACATGAATTATTTTTCCAAAACCCTGATTGAAAAGGTGTTAACGGTTTGTTCACTTCAATGTAGTCACGAAACTGGATATTTACGACGGTCTCTAATAATTTTTCATAAGTTGGCACCATGTTGATCGGTCTGTATTCTTCATATTTGTTAGTGTTGGTTATCTTCTCAATGGGGATAATATGGGATGTCTTCAAGGTTTCTTGGAAGGATACACTTTCTAGACTCATTTGAATTAGATGCAAAAATCTCTGTCCTATTACATTGGAAGCTAATTTAAGAATCTTTACTGTAATACCATCGACACTACTATTCTTATTAGGTAAATTGTTTATAATTTCTTTTAACTCCAAAAACTCTATTGGTAAAAACTTTTCGAACTTGCATTGATGTACATTAATGTGGCTTAACTCAGTTTCAATTTGGGTTAAATTTGTTAATGTAATAATTTGTTGTATGCTGTTAATAAAGTAAATATTGAATTTTTCTGCAATTTGAATTTCCTTTTTTTCTAACTCATTGTCAAAAGTAATACCTTCCTTTTTTTGTCTGTTATGGCCTCCTTTAATTAATTCTTTAACTGTTTTACACATTTCTGTTGAGTTATTTTTCATATCATCTATTTTTTCTTGATAATAATTTCTCTTGTGGTTCCTGATCAAACTAACAATTCCATTTCTTTGTTGTCTATACCTATTCATATCACTTTCTTCTTGTGTAAAGATTGCTCTTTTATATAATCTGTCCCTTTCTTCAATTTCCAAGGCTATTTCTGGGGTCCACCAACGCTTACAACTCCATTGACATTTAATGGTTTTTTAACAGTTGGAGCATGCCTGTTTAGTGTGTCCATTATGGTTTTAACTAATGTTTCTGCTAGTTGATTGGTGTTTGTACAGTCCGGATTCCATGGTTGATCCATTAGATCTAATTGAAATTGCATTTCATTGAAGTTGCTCATGTCTCTGTGTTGTATTGTATATTCTTCATATTTTTCTTTCACTTTTGCATTTACAGTTATTATTGAGTGATCGGTTATTTTTGGAACATGGTGTACCTGGGCATCAATGTTTTTTTCATTAGATACAAGAAGATCTATGAGTGTAGCACTGTCCTTAGTGATTCTTGTAGGTTGGTCGATAATCTGATGTAGTCCATTATTTTCAATTAAAGTTCTCAGCCTATTTTCATAATATGAATCCTTTAATAGGTCAATATTAAAGTCTCCGATAATTAGTAAGGTCTCTGATCTACTAGAATATACATCAAACAAATTTTCAAGTTTCGTTAGAAATTGAGCATCACTAGAGTTTGGAGAGTGATATAAATTTATAAAGTTATATTTGTATGATTGATAGCATATATTAATACCTACAATCCATGTGTTCATATCAATGGTATCTTAAAGTAAGGCTTTATAACTGAATTCATTTTTTATATAAATGATTAGAGTAAGGTTAACAGGATTTTCGAACAAGTGAGACAACGCAACATAATACGGAAAAGTTAATTTCTGGGGAAAGTGGATGGTTTCCAAATAAGGTGGAAAAGTACATATGTCATTTTCCGTAGTAATCAAACGATAAATTTCAAGAACTTGATTAAATCTTTTAGTATAAAAGTACTGTAATATCTTCTTTGTATGTTTGTTTGAAGGATTGTTTGTGGTTAATTAAAGCTTTATTCTTTTCCTGTTAAGATGAGAAAATGAATGCTTGAACTATTTGGTTTCTGAATTATTTTCTGAGCCCTCGTTTACATTCGTTTCCTTGGATACTACAAAGTATCCAAGGCAACGGTGATCATCACATTTATTGCTCCCTTGTTTTTTAGAATTTTTCCAGCAGAAAAAGTCTCCATCAGTTTGCTTGAGGACAGGATTGGAAAGAACTAGTGAATGTACGCATAAGATGCGGTTGTGATTGTAAAGCAACTTGATAGATACGTAAAAAACCGCGTTTTTTTCTTTGGCTGGTTTTACAATTGATTAAAGTTAGTACAGGGCTCTCAATGTTAATGTTCGTTACAATGATAAGAACTTAACCTATAGAAATGAGCTAATAAGAATAACGTGAGAATCGAATGAGATAGTTGAAAACGGTTAAAATTAAGACAGCAGATTCTAAATTTTAGGGCTCGTTGCAAAATGTAAATAACTAAAAACTACAAAACTTAACCTAAGAGGAACGTATGAGGATTCTGTTGGACTTGTAGGTTGTTGGTTGGATAATAATCGTATATGCAACATAAAAGGAAAATAGTAAATGTATGTACACAAATATGTCTAACAGGTAACAAAAAGTAATTGCGAACGTTCTATACATAAACGGCACAAAAAAAGATAAGAAGGATTTGTAATGGGCTGCATCCGAGTTTATCTGCTATGTATTCCCTGTGTTCCCGATCACACGAAGTAACGAATTTTTGGTACGACCGTTTATTGAAGTTCACAACAACCGATTTGTAATTATACGTTTTGCGACACACTGTTGTGTGGGTTTCTTGTAGGGTTCTGAAACTTTTTCTGGAATAAATAGGTTTAGCTCAGGTTTAAATCGACAATATATGCCAACGAAATGGCATAATTCTTGTTGCATTCTAAGGATTGGAAAGTTATAAATAGCTTCTCCTTTTGAAATTTGCGGCGTAACTCCATCACTGTTCACTGTGTGGTCGAGACAAGTTAGTTCTTTGGTTTCAAAGATTGTTTTTTTTTTAATTTGATAGTAAACCGTAATGATATAGGCTTTGAAATACTTTCTTTAAATAGTGTAGATAGTC
The DNA here is from genome assembly GCA_929113105.1 of Agrypnus murinus. Taxonomy (NCBI): domain Eukaryota; kingdom Metazoa; phylum Arthropoda; class Insecta; order Coleoptera; family Elateridae; genus Agrypnus; species Agrypnus murinus. Next base: position 32,834,774 of record OV816023.1, on the reverse strand, counting down.
TGCTTTGATGGCAGCAAAATTTAGAACAGAAAAAACTTTATACAACCGTGACTTCAGATAGATTATGACTTCAGCGATGGAACTGCTCCATGTACTGGTGGTGGTGGTGCTGAGAGAGTATTGATGCTCTACTGGAATTATGCTAATTGATTTCTCGACATCTGCTTCATAAATAGGATCCTGGTATCTTGAATGGTATGCTTGCAAGAATAAGTTTTTTGACAGATTGTTGCGTGTTCAATTAAAGTCGGCGGTCACCACATGTAATATCTTCTGTGTTTGTTTGTTTGAAAGACTGTTTGTGGTTAATGAATGCTTTATTCTTTTACTGTTAAGATGTGAGAATGAATGCTTGAACTATTTGTTTTCTGAATTATTTTCTGACTCCTTGTTTATATTCGTTGCATTGGATACTACACGCACACATACATATCACTGGATCACAGTACTTACTCATACATATCGTTGACGTTAATGCATACTAGCGGAACTATTTTCTAGCAATTTTCCAGGAGCGCGGTTTAAATGCTTATAAAAACTTTTTTACAGATGGCATGATGAATTCTATGAAATCGCAACTAGCAACATAGCTAGTTACAACATTTCAAAGAATTAAGTTCATATGCATTAATGGCAACGATATGTACTATATACCACCAATAAATAACAACGTCGTAGACCATTCAGGGTAAAAATCGTGAGGTGTTCTTTATCAAAAATTAAAATGGGCGAACTAAGTTGAGCATCATTTGTGACTTTTTTGCTAAAACGCTGAAAGAAAACCTTCTCGTCTGTAATTTGTAAGATTACTTAATGGAACTTTTAATGGAAACAGGGCACTTAAAAGGTTCGGAGAGGCAGTGTATGTTGCAACCCCAAATTGAATTTCATGAACATTGGTATGGGGTAGATGCAGTAGCAGCACTTCACTATAGCAACAAGAAACGGCCACCTCATAGAACAAAAGATAAACGGATAAAATTCTGTGGGACGTTCTTTAACAAAAATGAAACTGGGTGGACTAATATGATTTGCGCCTGGTATATTTAGAACTACATATATTTCAAATGTAATCAGAAAATCTCTGGTGTACAATTCGTCACTAAGAATATAATACATATTCCAATTCACAAATAGCTATTTCAGAATACAATAAAAATTGATCTTTAACTTAGTAGAAGTGCAATATAACGGAATTGAGCAAGTTTTGAAAAACTTCTTCTTTTCTTCGTTACCTTTCGACGTTTCTGTTAAAGGCACTTAACCACCATATAGTGTATACTGTTTTGTACCTTCAAATTCATTAAACAGAAAGTAGGGATCGAACATTTCATAATTTTCTTATAACTGTACAAACGCACAGTAAAAATAGAAACTGCTATTTTTTAAATCTAGGTTAAACTAATCAAATGTAGTGCATTTTGATCAGTTAAACTTGAAAATGACTTTATGCTTGATTTTTTCATGTTTACGAGTAGATAATATCCTGAACTTTGTAAAATATCAATATTAAACCACGCCCCCAGATGGATTTTGTCGTTTTATTTTCACAAACCGTTAGGTTTATGGACTGGTTGTTAAGTGGGTTAGATAAAATAAAGCTTATTTAATTGGCGCATGAATATATATCATACAGGATGTTTCACTTAAGATTCGTATCCTCTGAATAGGTGGTAGTACACATAAAATGCAACAAAAAAGCTGAAAATCATTAGTGTCTATCTTTCATAATAACCGAAAAAAGAATGGTTTTTGAAAAGTGGGTAGCAGGTCACTGGTCTAAGAATCACACTTGGAGCTAGATGTGCCTATATGATACATTGACGCAGCAGCTGCTAGGTGATGTCGCAGTTTGTTTTGACTATAATTTCCAGCAGTTCCCAAAAGTTGACATTTTTAGCAAATTTTTGTCGATTTGCGTAAAAACAAAAAGAGTTTTTTGTTCCTATTGATGAATACTATCACACATGCAGTTTATACGAAAGTTGAGTAAAACACCCTGTATGCAGACCAACAATTACTACCAATACATTTGACGGAGCAACTTTAGAACATAACTTATTGCGATCTTGTATTCGTCATCAAGTACTTTGCTAAGAAAAAAAATGTTGAGTTCGCAATGCTACCTTAGCATCACTTCTGCAAAATTCATGATGAGATGTTGTTATTGTTGGTTGTAGTATTATGATAATTTTGCAGTAAAAAGAATATTTTTAGGAGAATACCCTGTACTGGACAATTATTTTATAGAAACCAAAATGTATAGGGCATTTCACCTTGTTTTGAAATCTTTCTTACTTCGTTTGTACGTCATACTGCATGACGTTTTACCTTTATTTTCTTTCTGCATTTTATAGATCATTATTTGACTTGTCACTATTCGACTTGGGTCAAGTATATCTGTTTTGTGAAGAATTAGATTTTGCATTCAATGGTTTATTCATTAAACATATCACTAGCACAGAATTCCGTATCTAGCGGTAGCTGGTACGCTACAGCTACCACAAGCACAAAATAACACTAATGTATGTTCTAATAACAACTGTCCTTGAACACAAAATTTTATCCAAATTTTATTTTTGACTTTTTTATTTTGAAGGTCTATAGCTTTGTAACGTTTCATTTTTGAACATAGATATGTTGTGCTTAATGGCCTATTTTATGGTTATTTAACATATCACAAAGAAGGCCTATAAAAAATCCAATTCCCCTCAACCTCAATTCCCCTCTATTTTTACTAATTTGACTGAACTGTTACCGTGGCATTAAAATATACATATCTTAGAAACTGTTCATTTGTGCTAAAAACATAACAGTAAAATGTTCAGGAGGTCAAAAGATTTGGTTATAACATTTATTTTTTCAAAACACATATACATGACGTCTCTTCGAAACTTTTAATTGTATTCTTGTAAACAAAAATAATCATGTTAAAATAAATGATTTAAAAACAAATTATTAAAAAACAATTATTTGCATAAACCTTATGTATTTTAGAACAAAAGAGGCTCAATGCTATTTTCTCATGTTAATAATAATTTTCAGAGTTACATCGTTTTACGGAAAACGTTAATTTTTTTGCGTTTAACGTTATTTATGGAATTTACGAACAAATCAACAAAAATAAAGATCACTTATGTGCTTAGCATCCCGAAATCATTACGTCAATCGTAATTTTATCTCTGATACATTCGGCAACGTTGCTGGGTTCGGTAGGGTAGGTAGGCTTGCTGAAAATTATACAAATGGGTCTGTAAACACTGTAATATGTATCGGGTTCAAGAACAACTGTCAAATATCACCAATATTTTTTTTCATATATTTTTACCCCTCGAGGATCTTAAATATTGCTTATCAGAAATAGATCAATATTATGTAAAATATACAAATTTTAAAAATCAAAAAAAAATATATATATATATTTACGGCCACTTATCAAAGTGAGGACATATCATGAACCATAGTTAATGAGGACCACCCTTATAAATGGTCACAGCTTTGCAATTTTTTTTGTCATCACTTGTTTACTTGTTCTAGTTATGTATCTCGCAAATATACACAGATTTCTTTGAATTTAAAAAAGTTTTATTTGCTGTGTATAATAATACCAAGTGAGGCTACACTATACTACTGACGACGTGAGGACCATATTATTAGATACGATTTAATCGGCAAAGTGAGCCCCAATATCAAATTATACACAGGTTTTAAGTATAACATGAGGACCGGCGCTGTTGCCATCATTTGCTTTCAATATCATCAGCAAAAATGCATACTATTCTATTATTGGAATTTGTTAGTTGGTCGGTCGTCAGTATAAAACTAATTTTGTGTGGCGGAGACGGGTATGCTTCAGTAGCCATTTTAATAAACCCGTTTTTGAAAATATCTCAAGAACGGTTGGTTCTACGAAAAAAATATAACAGACTTTTTTGTAGAAAAATAAATTATCTATCTTTTTTATTAAAACAATTTTTTAATTGCTTGCAAATTAATGTTTTAAGAGTTATTACACAGCAAAGTTTTCACTTTTTAGGTTTGCTAAATAATTCGCAAACGGCTAACATCTCACTGAAACAGGAAAACATTACAGTGTAATAACTCTTAAAATATTAATTTAACAAAAAAATTGTTTAAATAAAATAGATAGATAATTAATTTTTCTATAAAAAGTGTCGGTTCTGTTTTCTTCGTAAGACTATTTCTCCAGACTATTTGGACTATTTACTGGCTCCCTAACTTAACTATTTCCTGTTGGCTGTTCCATTGCCTTCTAGAATGTTTAAACGAATGCTTGACCGCTTAGATTAAATTTAGACGAAAAATTAGATTTAACTATTAAGATTCTTGTGTTTCTCATCATTTTAATGGTAATTGTGCTAGTAATATTAACAGCCTGCTATTACTGGGGCAGATTAGTGAATTGATAGCTAAGTACCACATACTTTACTTTAAAATCTAAATGTATTACTCCTAATAATTAATTATTATTAACAGTTAGATTAGTTTCACTAATAATTATAGATGTAAATCTGTATAATATGTTAATTATTCTGAAAATGCTAGTAAAATCAGTAAATATTGTCGCCTAATTTAAAAAGCTTAGTTTGTTCCATCTCGTTTTTTAATTAAATTTAAAAATTTGTCTGTAATTTCCTTACGGTACGTGTTAAAAAGAATATATGTATTTATCTTCCTACCTAAACCGATCTTGGCTTGTAGCAAAGAAAAGTGGTTATTCTATTTTTAGGGTATTTATTAGGCCAAAAAGAATGCATATAAAATCCATATTTAAGTGTAAAAAGATATAAGAAGGGGGATTAATATCGCTCTTGGTATTTTTAATATTTAACTCTAGTTATTTTTTAAATGCTTGTAATGAACTGTATGTGAATCTGCCATTTAAATTTAACCAACCAATAATTATTGTGAATGACTTTTCAGCATTAACTGTGCCGTCTATGAACTCAAATATTACTAATCCTCCAGCTGACATATAGCTCTCAATCATTACGCCTTGAGGAAACTTAACATTAGGTTTCAAGCAGTATTTATGGTATGCTTGGTGTTATGCTCTGATTACTCTTTTGCGAGAGTAAAACTAGAACAAAACTGCTTAATGTTAAGTTTCCTCAAGACATAATGATTTGAGGCTGTATGTTAGCTAGAGGATTAAGAAGATTTTAGTTCATAAACAGCATAGTTAACGCTGACAAGTATCTGCAAAACGACGAGTAGCATGGGCTAAAACTAAGTTGTCCTGGGCAGAAATGCTGGTCTAAGATCATATTCATCAACTAGTTAAAGTTTGGTGTATCCGTTAGTTACTCTCGCAAAAGATTGATCAGAGCTAAACACGAAGCATTCCATAAAGACTGCTTGAAACGTACCGTTAAGTCTCCTTAAGGCGTAATGATTTAGTACCAAGAACTTATAAATAAAGGAAATTAGGATTTCAAAAAAGGCGAAACACCTTGTACGTATTGGGTTGGATTCAAAAATTCAGTAGTGCAGGTACTCCTCTAAAATTAACTTGCCAATACGAATTTTTCAGCAGACTGCTATCAAGAATATCGATAATATCGCCTGATGGATTTTGCCGAAGAGATGCTAAGATAAAGGATGACTGTACCACGATCGCGTCCGGTTCTCAACGAATTTTTCTTAGCTACTTCATGGCAATAGGGGACCATAAAAAGTTACGCCAGAAAGTTCCTTGAGCAAATTTACTGGTGCAAATTGCTGATCCGTGTATGGCATATCTCCTTTCTTCGATAACACAGAAAGAAGGCGAAGTACGAAAAAAAAATTCAAACACTTTTGGTAGGGATTTAAATAAGCTTTATCTTACCTAACCTCCTTTATCTCGATAACCCTAATAGTTTCTGAGAAAAACGACAAAACCGGTAGGGGGCGTGGTTTATCCTCATTATTTTTTCGAGCTCACCACCTACAGGTGTTGACTTTTAAGGAGTTGTTTAATAACCCACAAGGAAGCCGTATGCAAAAATCCATGGACTTACCTCAACTTTCCGCTATTTTTTCTAAATTGACTAGACTAATTATAGCAGTCAAACATAAAGCTTTGTATGCAACTCGTACCTTAATCTATCTATCTGAGAAATCGCCAACACAAAGTTTGAAAAAGTGGCAGTATCGATTTAGCTTTATGGTAAGGTCATTTCAACCGAGGATATTTTATTTAACTACAATAGAATTGGTATAGGCACAAGTGAAACATGTAGTTGCTAATAATACAACATATACATACACTTGCTGATCTGAAAGAGCTTCTATCAAGGAATTTCCACCGTCACAAATATCATAAATTTAGGATCGAAAAGTTCCAGCAAAGAATTAACAAACGAATCTGACATATGGATGTTGATACGAGGGATGCTCCATTAATAGTTAGTAGCAGGCCATGGAAGCTCAATTGGCTAGAAACAATTACAACAATTGAATGTCGCATTAGTTGACATTCGTTACCCACAATTGTCAAACGTTCCGATTTCCTTGTGAAACGTAGTTAATTTTGTAAGATAAGTAGTTGTGCATTTTTAATGCAGTTAAGATGAGCATTCCGCGAACTGCTTTTAGAGCTATGATTTTCTATGACTATAAAAGACAGTTAGGATACCAGCAAAGCCATGAAAATTTGATAGCAGCAAATAATAGCAATTTTTATCATTAATCCATTTTATTTAAAACAAAAAACACCTTTAAATAAGCTCTGATAATAAAAATAATTAGTTTGATGAACTATCATCAAACGATTGGAACTTGTTTGCAACTATGCAGTTTACTTATAACAAAAGCGCTTATTACGATGATATGTCATGGTTTTTATAAAGACTTGATCTTGACCAATATTCGCGTTTTTAATTCTTCTCAACTCTGCACAATTCACTTTACAATGTTTTGACTATTCTAATGCTGGATGACTTATTATTTATTAACAAATTGATGCAAAATATAACAGGACCGTATTAGCAAAAAGTATAGCAATTTTTTACAAATTAAAAAAAATCTTTTTCAATGAAGTTTTTTTTTCTTCAGTTTTAGATTCTACCTCAGACTTTCTTTAACCCTCTGTCTTATTGTTCATTATTTTTGAGACACCCTGTATAAGGCCTAGCTAGTATAATAAGGCCACCATTTTTATTATAATTAGCCCCATTATAAAAAGTGTTGTAACCTGGGATATTACAAGAATCTATTGAAGGAAGTTGGAAACATTTACTTAATATAATGTCACAATAATTAAGTTTAAAACTTTCTAAGAATAGAATAAATTCATCAATATTATGGCAGATACTGCTTATTTAGATGTATAATGTTAACAAACTTATTAACTAGACTAATGGATGCACTTAATCGAACCTCATCCACCATCCACCCATCCAGTTATCCAATTTAAATACATAAGTAATTACACGTAATAAAAATGAAAGCAGTTTTGATAATTTTTTCAATTTGAATATTTCCGAAGGTCTGCGTAATATAACAAATTGATGAATGAAAGTTATGTTGTTTAGTTTGATTGTTACCGTATAAGTGATTTTCATTGAAATCGATCCATTTTAGTGTTAATTAAATTATTATTTAATTATATTAATTATTATTAATTATTTAATTATCTTAATTTAGTTATATTAAATTAATTGTTTTATAAATGTAACATGAAGTGATATTCATAAATACCTGTTCAGAAAGTGGGTATATTAGAGTTTCATCAGATTCTGTTTCATCAGATTTTGTTTCATCAACTTCGAGATGTTTTTTATGTTTCACTACGGGAGTAGAGTCAGAACTTGATGACGTATTATGAGTTTCGATTGGAAAAGTTACTATCACAGTAGGTTCAAGTACAGTTTGATCACTATCACACGTATAATCAGATACTGGTAAATAAGTTGTATCGATAACCACTATTTGTTTGGTTTTTTTCTTGATGCTTGTATCTTTCGGCATTATGTCTTTGCTTTTCTGTTTCGGCATGGCTTTGGTATGTGTAGGCGCAATACTTCTCGTAGGTTTTCGTACAGTTGGTTGTACAACCTGCGTGACTGGTAGAGTCGTTGTTCTTTTAGCAGCAGGTTTTTTCGGAATTCCATAGTACGATAATCTACTCGATTGACTTTTACTAGTTAATTCATGTCCTCCACATCCATACTGAAAAATTAATAAAATTAGTTTATTTTATTGTTTGATAATAATAATTCTAAGCATAAATAATAATTTAAAGACAAATCGTAGCAAGTTCAAGATATGTGAATAAGTATAAAAAATTATTTAGTGCAAAGGCCAGTTGAGTACTTTATACGACGGAGTATATCTTGATTTACCAGAAGGGTAACAACTGTTGCTTTTGCAGACGATTTGGCGTTAATATTGGAAGCAGAGGATGTAGAAGAATTAAATGACTCAATAGAATGTATAGCCAGATGGATGGAAAATCAAGGATTGGAAATAGCTCCACAAAAATCTGAGATGGTAAGGGATCAAGAAGAAGAGAAGGATGTAAAATAAAAATAGAGGGTATAAGACTAGAGCTGTGGAAGAAAGCTAAATACCTGGGTGTCATATTGGACAATTCACTGAGCTTTGGATCTTACGTAAAATATGTTACCTAAAAAGCAGAAGATACACTGACAAGAATTTTACCAAACATAGGAGGACCAAGTAGTAAAAAAAGAATAGCTCTCTACGGAGTAATACAATCCATTCTAGTATATGCAGCCCCAGTGTGGAAAGAGGTTGTAAACATAAAGAAATATCAAAAGATGCTAAGTAGCATGCAAATAAGAGCTCTGATAAGAGTAATCAGTGGATACTGAACAATATCAACACAGGCAGAGCAAGCAATATCAGGAGTTCCACCGATAGAGATGACAATAGAAGAGAGGGATAGACTATACCGGTGAGACAATGGCACAACAGCTAATGCAAAGCGAGAAGAAGGGAAGCGTATATTAGATAACTGTCAGGAAAGATGGATAGCACAAGAAGAGACAGCCGTATATGGACAAAGTCAATTATACTAGATATAAGAGAATGGGTGAAGTGTAACCACAGACGGACTGATTATTTTCTAACACAGTTCCTATCCGGACATGGAAGGTTTAGAAACTATACCTACAAAACGAAGCTATCTGAAGACAACAAATGTATCTACTGCGGAGATGAGGATTCGGCGGAACACACGGCTTTTGCATGCCCTCGATGGTCAAACTAGTGAATGCAAGCTCAACAAAAACTAGGAATAGCCCTCAACAAAAATAATTTAATAAGAACTATGCTAGAAGGAAAGGAAAACTGAGATATTATTCATGACTTTATAAAAAGTCATTATACATACAAAAGTACTGGTACTGGTATATAATTACATATGTGTTTAAGCACATAAGCAGTAAGCACATAAGTACATAAGTACGTAAGCACATAAGTAATAAACTGAAGAAAATTAACGCAAAGTAGTGAAAATCACATAATTCCATCTTAAATATTTTGTTTAGTCAATAGTCGGTGTTAAAATGTGTCACTTTTGGCTGGGACACCCTGTATAGCTACCTGTATCTGCAGGTACAGCTACAACATCGCACTATACTTGTCTTAGTAGATAAAAATGCAGATACCTGCACAGATATATACTAACTACTGATAGAATACTCTGGTTTGAACTGCCAGATGCATGATTCGTGTAAGAAGTGTGTAACTACCACATTTAACAATTTCTTTACTCCTGTTCCCATAGGCTTCCCAAAATGAAACTTACACCAAAGGGAGATAGCATATAGCTGTATAGCATATTGTATTTCTAAAGAAATTGAAGGTACACTTTCTTAGATATTCAAGGTCAAAGGTCACATCATGTGACCTTGGAATGAAAAATTTAATATTTTATTATAAAACATTTTTTTATGAAAACTATGCTCTTTTAGCTTTAGAACAAGCCTAAGATGAAAGCTCTACTATAATTAGAAGTAAAGTTATGAATAGTTTTTGTTCACCTTGCAAGTGTAAATTTTACATTTTTTACCATGTTTGCAACCCTGCTGTATGAATACCGTGTATCACTGAGGGCTATAACTTTACTTTATGTCCTCTACGATCCTACCAAATCTCACGAAAATCTGAGATGGTCGGGTTGTGAGCTGTGTTGATTTGGCATGGAATGACCCAGAGAAAGACTGAGAGGTATATAAGTTCAAGACCGCTATGAGCACTAATGTAGACCAAAAAGGTGATCCCAGAGCTCAATAGAGTAGAAAGTAGGGGGTTTAGCCGGTAAGAGTCCGACACTGTCCAAGAGACAGTCCATGAGGATTTCCCCTACTGATTTAAAAAAAACCCAAACTAATTTTAGTATAGTATTATATATATGTATTTAATATAGTTCAGTATAGATGGCTAGTAAAAATTAAATACACAATTTTGTTTATTTACATTTTGTATGAATTACAATTTGTCATCATGTTTGTCTCACTCTATCAATCAATCAATCAAATATCAAGTTATTAATGATATCACTAAACGCAACATAACTTTATATGTAGGTACTTTTCAAAAACTCCTACCAAAATTACTAGAAATTTTGACGTTCTCTAATGAAAAAAACTTTATTAAGAGTTTTTTGTTCCAATTGCTATCGGAAATACACTGGTCTAGCCAGGTGCAGGGGCTATAAAACACCCTGTATAAGACTGCATTCTCCTATTTTGCTAAAGCAACTCTCTTTCCTTTGTAGATTCTCTGAATGTAGCTTTGATTCTACTCTAACCTACTTAGACATTAAAACCATCAGCAAACATAAACATATTATTGGACAAATAATTAACGTAATCTCCAAAGAAAGTAACTTTAAACATAAATATTTCAAGAGTTTATGAACTAGAATTAGTTGTGAAACATTTTTCATTTCCTAATCAGTTACGAAAAATGTGACATTTTGAAACTAATCGATTTTGAAAAGGACACTTTACATGTCAGAATTAGAAAAATTTATTTTATAACACTAGGTATCTGAAATCGTGTGCTTATCACTCACAGTGAGCAGGTCAATCAAGGGTAAAGCAGCATTTTATGCAGTTTTATGGAAAGTAACTATCCTAAAATGAGTACTTTAAGACTTTGAGTTGTAGATTAAATTAGAGGTTATATTATATATCAATTAAATCATTTCAATCTGATCGATAGTTTTATTTATCTAGTAAAAAATACTGCGTCAAAAGATGAAAACTTCATACAATTAAAAAGTTAAACAAAAAGCCTAATAGAAATGACATTTACATTTCAGATTTTGTGAGGTTATTTAATTAAATTAATTAGTTACAGCAAAAGTCATCTAAGACAAGGTTTTAAAAAGGCTTTGAAAATTCCATGGATATCTTTGATGTGGGTGTTTAATGTTCTCACGGTATATTTAAGTATGTCGTAATTGGAAAATTTGGTTAATTAATGTTAGTAAATACCTTTAATCTGGACTTTTGATCTGCAGGTTTCATTTCAGGTATCCTTTCCTCAGGTAAAATTTTAGAATCTGATACGGATTTATATACAGGACTGGATGTTTCTGTAATACTCTCAAAGTCAAATTCAGATTGGCTGGAAGGAATCCTAATAGGCTCAACCATCATAACTGGTCTTTCTGTACAGTCTTTCTTAATATGCGCCTTCGTACCACTTTGCTTAAGAGAATATGACTCAGACGATGTAGAAAAGTAATAAGCAGACGGTATATCAGACTTGTCACTGCTATCATCCTGTGATGAAGGAATTTGAGGTTCTGAAATTCTAGTTGCATCTTCTTCAGGAACTGTAAGTAGTGTTGCCGTTATTTGCAGTCTTTTAGGGGTTGCTTTATGTGAGCTGCTAATATGTGTTTGTTGCTTACGAACATCAACATCTTTATGTTCTTTAGGAATTGAAAGAAATCCTGGCTTTCTTTGCAATATTTTAGGAATTGCTCCTTTATTTCCTGCAACACCTTTAACAGATGCACTTCCTTTTTCTTCAAGAACAATAGGCTTCAAGGACTCGCTTCTATGGAAAGGTGTAGAACTTGGGCGTGAGCTACTAACACTTGATTGGCTTTGACTTGGACTATGACTTCTTCCAGATACACTTTCTCTTTTTTCAAGAGTTGTAGGCAGTGATGGCTTCGATGACACTCTTTTAGTGGATGATGTTGTTGCACTTGAACGTGAACAACTAACATTTGTTTGTCTTTCACTAGGACTACGAGGACTTCTTGCAAATTTACTTTCTTTTTCTTTAAAGTTTGCAGGCAATGAAGGCTTCATTGGTTCTCTTTTAGGGGCAGGTACTTTAACACTTAGTCGTAGGCTGCTAATACTTTTTTGTACCTGACTAGCACTACTAGAACTTCTTGCACTTGCAACAGTTTCTTCTGCTAGTTTTCCTATTTCTTTTTCTTCTTTCTTTTTTCTTATCTGAAAATTAATAAAGTACTCTTAATAAAGTCTGGACATGAAAAAATCTGGTCGCTTTGTACAGTACCACAATCATTTAAGGGTCTACAGTACGTGGGAATTTATGATAGCTAAAATGCTTTTCGCTCTATACTTCTCATTCAGTTATTTCATAAAATTTTTACACTTTACTTGAACCAAAATAAAAAGGAAAGTCCATTCTACGGAGGTGCTTTTTCGGATTTAAGAAAAAATTTTTTTTTGTTGTACCAAGTTTACAAGAAAAACACAGAAAAATTAATTTATGTTTAAAAAAGTCCTAAAATATTAACCAAGGGTAATTCTGAAAAAAATCAAAAGCGCTGGTGTAGCTTATTAATCGTACTTCACTTTGCTTTTTGTTTCATTTTAATATATCTATTAATAAGATCAGGAGACGAATAATTGGAAATCAATTTTCTTTGGAGTTTTTAGTTATTATTGGTGTCAAAAGAGGCCACTACATTTGCTAAATACTGTAAACACTAAACGTGGTTCCGCCTACTTTAGAGATGTGTGCGATAATAGACCATATGAACAAAATGTAGCAAATACTTTTATTACATATGTAGCTAATTAAATACTTATACTTTATTACTGCTTTACTAATTAAATATCGTATGTTTCATCCTTTATTCTTTATTCATAGAAGTAAAAGTACTATGATATATTTAATTGTAAACTGTAAAGCATAAATAAAATCTAACATCAGCTGTAATGGTACTATAAAATGCACGTTAGCTTCACGAACAACTAAACCTTGTGGCTTGATGACAAAGATGCTTGCATTGTAATTCATGTATCGCAGGTTCGATCCCTGCTAGGTTAGTTATTTTTTTAATTTGAACTTGTTAGTTCTTAAAAAGAATAATTATTTACTTAATTATTTAAATTATATTTTTTAATGTTATTTGTTTTTTATTATTATTGTTCTTATAAAAAAAAACCTACCAGACTGGAATCGCTCCTGCGACCTTCGAAGCATAAGGGATAATTGTTGAATGCGCTCACGTACATTGTAAACCATTAGAGTTAATATTAGATTTTATTTATTTATGCTTTACAATTAAATATTAAATGACGTGACGCCGAATTCAAAAATTTCTTTTTTAAATGAAAGTAAATTCAAAACAACGGAATGTGTTTCTGCATTTACTATAATGCGACACAAATTAACGCATACAAGATGCAAGGTATTAACTTGGTACCTATAAAAGAAATGGCTGAAAAGTACAGTAACCGCTTTTACAGATTTCCGCGGGTTCTATTCCCGCCAGCTGCATAACTTTTTTTTTTAGATTATTTTTAATAAAACTACATCCTGTTTACAATTGCATTATTTTGTAAATTTAATTCAATAAAATTTTTAATCGTATATTGAAATCGATGTCATATCAGCTCCCCTTGTTGAACAATGACTAAAAAGGATAATTTTATGCATTTTATGTAATTATTTTTTTGTAAATGTTATAGTATTTACAAAAAAAAGTTTATTTATAAAATATATTAAATAATAATTAAAAAATATTTTGCATTAGCTGAGATTTGAACTCTCGTTCGTTTATTCGAAACTAGTACGCATAATCGAATGCAGCATTCGACTACGAAGCTGTTGTCATACATTTCTTCTTTAATGAATGTCCATTTATTATACCTTTTTGGTTGATTCTTTTTTATTATTACTTGCTTTTTAATTCTTTTTTACAATATTACTAATTACAGTACATTTACTTATCAACTGATTAACATTAACTAATCAACAATTAATATTAATTCATCTACGCATGTAAGATTTATGCTTACTAAATATAAATTTAGTTGAAATTCTATAACGGAGAGAGATGCATGGTTTTTACTACTCAATATGGGCGTGTAATTTTAGCAAACGAATCCACCCATATTTCAGATAATTTTTTCGAGGTTATGTTAAAAACGATAGATGCTCCTGCATGGTATAGGCCCTTAAGTTCCCTAGTATCAGTTTGTTAGAATTTGAAAACAGTAGACTATTGTCATAGAAACATATTGGTAAAATATTTCTGAGTGTTATTAAAGCTTACTAAAGATGTAGTCAAAAGAATTAGAAATGTGAAAAAAAATTGTGAACATTTATCAAGCAAATCCAAGTTTGTCACAAAGTGAAATACGAAAAAACATATGTCAAGGTTGATTTTCGTCAATTACCTGGACAAGAATATTATGTCGCAAAATGTATAAGGAGGCGTTGCTGATAAATACAAGAATAGAACTTTATTAAATAGATAATCCTAATATACAAACAAACCAATAAAATATTTAAATATACATAATCTTTAACCCCTTATACCTTTTAGTAATGAGGTGCCGGGCGCATCGAGCCGCAGAGTGGATATGTGGGTGTGAGACGAGGCAGCAATGTGGATCGGTCGTAAATTCTTGTATCCCAGCAATATCCTCTCGTTCTGTTTTTTCATTTGCTTTTTTGATTATTCTGTCCATTATTATGTTGAAGAGTAAAAGGCTGAGGCTTTCCCCCTGTTTTATACCTCTATGAAGTTCAAAATCATTAGAGATAGCCCTATAGATTCGTATGTGTGCTGTGACATTCTTATATACACTCTTAAATTTCCTTATTAGTACTTCTGATATCTATAACTTTCCTAGATTTTCCCATATTTTTTTCCTATCTATAGAATTAAAAGCCGCTTTTATAACTATGAAACATAAATAAAATCAGAAACAGAAATTTTAAATGCTATTAGAAAATTAAAAAACATAAAATCTGTAGGACCAGACGAAGTTCCCGTATATATAATTAAAGGTTGTGCAGAGTTTTTAGTAAAGCCTCTTGCTTTAATATTTAATACCTCTTTGCAACAAGGTATTTTTCCTTCGTGGTGGAAAATTTCAAAAATTTGTCCTGTTTATAAAAACGGCCAGAAAACATCTATTCAAAATTACAGGCCTATTGCAATATTAAATACTTTTTCTAAAATTTTTGAAAGTATCATATTTCATAAAATTTATTTTCAAATTAAAAATTTGATAAGCACACATCAGCATGGCTTTTATCAAGGAAGATCAACTGTCACAAACCTATGTAATTTCACGCAATATGCCTACGACAACCTTGAAAACCGGTACCAAGTGGACTAATATATACTGACTTTTCGAAAGCATTTGACAAGGTGGATCACATGCTCTTGCTAGAAAAAATGCATACGATGGGCTTCTCACAAGTATTGCTACAGTTGATGTTATCTTATCTAGCAAATAAAACACAGTACGTTGAATGTCATGGTTTTCAGTCAATAGAAATTATCCCCACTTCTGGTGTACCTCAAGGGTCGAATTTAGGACCTTTAATGTTTTTAATAGTTATTAATGATATTGAGGAATCAACAAAACATTCTAAGTTCTTGATGTTTGCTGACGATATCAAAATCTTCACAAAGATTCAACGTGAGAATGATTGCAACAAACTATAATCTGACCTAAATTCCATCTACAACTGGTCTCTAACTAATAAACTTTACTTCAATATAAATAAATGTGTAACACTATCTATTTAAAAAAAAACTGAACAAGAATGTATTAAATTTAATTATAAAATAAATGGAAAAATGTTATGAAAGAAAATATCAGACTAGAGATTTAGGAATAATAGTGGATCATAAACTTACATTTCATAGTCACATTGATAGCTTATGCAATCAATCTTACAAACTTCTGGGTTTCATATACAGAATTTCAAAAGAATTTAAATCCCATGAGGTTGTGCTCAAACTGTACAATACATTAATTCGCTCTAAATTAGAATATGCTTCACTGATCTGGAATCCTTTTTACAACTTTAAAAAAACTGAAATTGAGAATATACAGAAAAAATGCCTTAAACACATGTTTTACAAACAAATGGGTCAAGGATTTGAAGGTGAATATCAGGTACTTCTGCATATGTTTGATATTGATTCTCTCGAAAAACGAAGGTTAATACAACATCTAGTATTTTTATATAAGATTGTGCATAATCAAATTAATGACACTGATTTGTTGGAACAGTTAAGCTTCTATGTTCCGGCTGTACAATTGAGAAACCCACCAACGTTTAGATACCAATTAACTACTACTAATTACAGAAAAAATTCTCCATTAATCAGAATTTGTAGTCAATTTGAGAAATACAATATAGACATTTTTAATGTAACTCTTAGAGAATTCAAAACAATACTTCAAAATCAACTCCAGTAACGGAACACTCACACTCATACTCATGCATACACCACGTTTCTAAATTTCATTTTTTTAACTATGTATTTTTTTAAGTTTTTTTGTATATTACTCTATTATTGGGGAAACCTGTTGGGTAATAAACGATTATTATTAAAAATAAACGATTATTATTATAACCATAGTTCTCTGTTTGATTCAATCATTCGCTAAATGACCATTTTCAGAACAAAAATATTGTCCGTTGTTTGCTTATCTTTTCTGTATACGGCCTGCTCTTCTTCTAATTTTGGTTCTACCAATGTTTTTAGCTTTAGTTCAAGTATTCTTGTGTATATTTTAAAAGTTGTAGTTGCGAGGCATATTGCTCTATAATTATCGCAGATGGTACCTTCTTCTTTTTTGTGTATAGGCAGGATAATATTCCTTTCTCAGTCTTTTGGTATTCTCTCCATTTTCCATGCAGTTCTCAGAATTCTCAATAGCGACTCTTTTCCTCTATTTCCTAAACACTTTAAAAGTTCCGGTGAAATCCCGTCAAACCCACTCGCTTTTTCTATTTTCAATCTTGTTAATGCGTCTTCCAGCTCCTCCATCAGTATGTTAGGTTCTTCTTCATCTTCTTCCTCATTTTACTCTTGAATTGCTTCTTCTCTGTTTTCATATCTCCCGTCGGGGAATTTTTCCCTAAAATAGTCCCTCCATACTTCTCTACATTCTCTGTCTTTAACTTATTGTTGTTATCCCTTATGCCTTTTATTATTTTCCTGTTTTTCCCTCTCATGCTTCTCACTTTATTCCAAAAACTTCTTCTATTCAAGTTATACTCTCTTCCCAGATCTTCTCTGAACTCCTCCCAGCATTCCTTATTGCCTTTTTCACTTGTTTCCTACACTCATGGTATTCTCTTTTATTTTCCTCATTTCTCGTCTGTATGTATATGTGCCAGACTGTTTTTCTCCTTTACCAGTTCCTTTACTTCTTCATTCCACCAGCGAGTTCGCTTATATTTGGGTCTCCCATTTTTAGTACCACATATTTCCTTTACTTGTCCTACAATCCAAGTCCAAGTTTTCCAAGTCTTCCATATAAATTGGGGGTGCACTTTTGTTACATTCACAATTTTCTTCCACTCGGTTCTATCCACTACTTTTCTCCTCCAGTTCAAAATCTTCATCTCATGTAGGTCCCTTTCTACCTCATCAAACCATCACGTTCTTGGTCTTCCGTTGCGGTCTAGTTCCAGTTGGTTTCTATTCCATCACACGCTTTGTTGTTTTATTATTATTACATGTCCTAACTATCTTCTCCGTTGTACTTTACTGAACTTCACTACATCTTCCCCTCCAAATTCTTGGCACAGTTCGTGGTTCATGTTGGGTCCAGATATTTTCTTAAAATTCTTCTTTCAAATCTTTGTAACTGTTCGTTTTCGCTGTCGCAAAGACGCAGTGGCTACTCGTTAAAGTTACAGCGAAATTAGGCAAGATCCATACAGGGTAAAGAAACGAATCTATTTTGGTATTCAGAACTATTATACAACCACACTTTGACTATTGTGGAAGTTTGCTATTACGAGAGTCAGTCTGATAAAGTCGGGAATCTGGCAACACTGGTTGGTTTGATGAGCGACGCATGCGCACTGGTATAGTGCAACATGTCAAACTTTTGGCGTTTTCGTCCGATTGTAAAAATATCATTCCATTTGTACACAGTGCCGTTTTAAAGTTTGTGAATCTTAGCAAAAATGTAGTTAATATGTGAGAACATTCGCGCTATAATTTATTATGATTTTAGTTGTAGTGTCACTCAACAACAGTTCATGGAACGTTTAATATCTGCATTCGATGATAAAGCGCCATCAAAGACAACGGTATACGCTGGTTTTCAAGAATTCAAGTTTGGTAGTGCTTTGCTCCAGAATGAATCATGGAAAGGTCATCTTGCAACGTCTGTTGTTATGGAAAATATTGATGCTGTACCTTTAATGCTAACAATGTAACATATGATGAGATTCAGGCATTCTTGCACATTTCTCGGACCTCGATACATTCTATTCTGCGTATGCATTTAGCCATGAGAAAGCTTTGTTCTTGATGGATACCGCATAATCTATCCACTACTCAAAAAGAAGATCATGCCAAATAGCCAAAGCAATGCTGAAAAAATTCAATCACGGATCTGCAAAACATGCCTATAACATCATTACGGGTGATGAATCATGAATATATTCTTACAAACCGGAAACAATACGACAATCTACAGTATAGGTGTTTCAAAATGATCTGTTGCCAACAAAACTTGTTCGACTGCGAAGCACTTCTATAAAAATTATTGCATGTTTCATAGTCAAATCTGGTCATGTTGCTACAATTATTCTACAGCATCGTCGTGCAGTAAATGCGGAATGGTATACAATAATTTGCTTGCTTAAAGTCATGGATAAGTGGTGAAGAAATAATCCTACATGTGCAATCATTCTTCATCATGATAATGCTACACCACCTCATACCTCTTACGCAACCGTCGATTATTTGTAAAGTAAAGGCATCGAATTGATGAGTCATCCAGGCAATAGTTCTAATTTGACCCCAAACGACCTTTCTACGTTTCCCATAATCAACAATAAAATGCGTGGCCACCGTTTTTCCTGGCATGAAGACGCCATTAATGTATTCAAGTCACACATTTTGAGTATGCCAACTTCAGAATGGAATAAATGTTTCAGTGATTGATTTGAACGTATGAAGAGTTGAATAGAATTTAATGGTGAATATTTAAAAAAAAATAAAGCCATTTATTTAGCTATAAAATGTTCCTTCATAGCTATTCCCGAAATTTTCTTTTATCTATCTCTTGACCAAAATAGTATCTCTAGTGTACAAAAGCTACAAAATAGAGGCATGCGTTTATTATTGTAAAAACATGAAATGTGAAATGTAACAAATATACTTGAATTAACCTAATGCTAAACAGCCTGAATTGGTTGTCTGTAAAGGATCGCATCTTATATTTAGTAATGATTTTCATTTTCAAACTAAAAAAATTTAAAACCCCCACTTACTTTAATCAATTTATCGCTTATCACAATGAAGTTCACTCTTCTAATTACACTAGGGCTACAAAAATGTTTTTTCATAATGGATTACTAGAATTTAATAAGCTCCCTAATGATATAATAGATCAACACTTTTTGTATGTTTGAAGTCCTACAACCAATAACTTTCATAATTTTCAATATTCGTATTTAAATATAGCCAGCAGTACAGCAGGGTGGTTATAGTGGATTATACCACTTAACAGCGTTAATTAGAGTTTGCTCCGGAAAGTACTCGGAGTATAAACCACGAGCGCAGTGTACTTGTCTACATGGCTCTGCCACCTCGTCTCACACCCACATATCCATTCTGAGGATTGATGCGCCCGGCACCTTAATACCGAAAGGTAAAAGGGGTTAAAGTTAATGTATATTTAAATATTTTGTTTGTTTGTTTGTATATTAGGATTACCTATTAATAAAGTTCTATTCTATACTTAAAACTCGTTTTACTCTCTACTATAGTAAACAGGAAATATAAGCAGTCAGCGAATACGATTTCATATGTTAGCTGGAAGAATGCACGTAATATCCGGGATAACTGTATATGATTTAACTGTATTTATTTCTATACATTACATTTTTTAAATTTCTTTTATATTTATGTTCTACGCATCTTATATCATTCTGTTTAAAAGGCATGTTAGGTTCCCTATTGGGCATGTATGGGTAGTAGTGATTATTATTTGTAACCCTCAATCGTTTCAAAACTCATAATCAAATATCAAATCTTAAATAACGTGTTTTGTTAATCATTATGAAGATTACATAAATGTTTGTTTATAATAAATACCTTTTGACTGATATCTGAGGTTTGGCTAGTATCTTTAGCTTTAGTTCTTGATGACAAATCCTTTACTGAACGTCGATGCACTGCAGGGGACAGTTCAGTTGTTTCCTGTTTCTTTTCTGTTTTATAGTCTTTACTACAGCTACTGCTAGAAGATTTAGCACTTGAGTGTCTAGACTTCCTTGCAGGTCGGCTATCTTCATACTTTTGGGAACCTTCGTATTCATACTCTTTGCTTTCACCATATGATGATGGAAACTTACTCACATAACTTTCATGACCTTTAGAAACTGTTTGAGATGGACTGCCAGTACTTGCTTTTAATAACGTTTTTTGCAACCATTCATTGGTTAGTTCCACAAGTGCTGAATACTGATCAAGAATAGGATGTTTCTCTTCATCTTCTATTTCAGAATCTTTTATAGATTCAGGAATACTTCCTTCCAATTCTTCTTCTACTTCAGTAGATTTCTGAAACAGTTTAATTTTTGTTATTGATAGAAGAAAACAAGAGTTAGTGAAGAAGGGTAATAGCAATTATTTATTTATTCAATAATAAAGTGTATGCAGAAAACAATCGCAAAAAATAATACTTCTTTTGCCACAGGAAATAAAACAAAATAAGTAACGCAAACATAAAACCCAATAATAAAAAAAAAGGGTTAGCAATTTACAGAATGGTAAATACTGTAATGAACGGAATATTACTCGTCGGATAAAAGGTATTAATTCTTTCTTAGGATTGATTTTTCTTTCTCTATGATATCAAAATTTAAATTTCTTTTAATATTTCATTTTTTGTTGTGTTATTTGTGTCCAATGTTTATATAAAATTTTGTCATTTCAATTTAAGGAAAATTCTGGGGTTTATATATTTTTGTTTGTGTGGTCTTTACTTATGTTTCCTAGATATATATTTAATTAGTGCCCTATATCAAAAGCAACCCTCCTGTGAGTCTCAGTTGTGAAAAGGTTCAACCTTCACAACAGTTAATTAACCGGAGCATTTTTTATGGTAAAAGAGTGATTTATATTTTATATATATCAACGCTGTGCTTTTACCGAAGTCTGTTGCTATATATTATGTTTGTACTTTCAATTTAAATCAATTTTCAATAATCACAAATAACATACTGGAGGTTTTTCGCCCCAACAACAAAAACACCGGATTATTACATCATATTAACGTATTGCCCGAACGTGAGGCATTCCTATATAATTAATTTTATGCACCTTTCAATATCATAATAATATGTATATAGGTCATTCTTTCTGAACTCAACCACCGGCTAGGGCCAAAAATTGGCGCAACTTAGAAAGGCCAGCGGGGGCTTATTTTAAAGCTTGAAACATCTACTTTCGAATGTCACATGTCTCCTATATGAAAAAAATTATATTTGACACCTAAAACAGGGTAAACACGTATCCAGTTCTAAAAAAAATTTTAAAAGTTAAAAAAAGGTAGAAAGATATTTTTAAAATTTTTTTTAACGGCATCGCATTCTTCGTCGAAGAATACATAAATTTTGTCCACTGCGTTTTTTTCCTTGAGTGCTTCAATTTCGAGAAAATTGAGAACAAAAATTTGCCATTTTTGTAAGTTTATCATTTTTTTCATCAAAAATGGTGTCAGATAGAAGAAAAATGGGGGGCTAGAAAAATACACAACAGGAAAAATACACAACCGTATTTATACCTAAAATAAAGTTTACAACCAGTATTTTAACACAACCGTATTTTTCCACAACCGTATATTTCCACAACTCGAAATATCACGTTCCGGAAAAATCCACAAAAATATTATTTAGATTCTTTTAACCCTATAAAGGGCAAAAATAATTAACCCAAAAATAAATGTTACAAGGAATAATTTTACACAACCGGAAATTTAGACAACCGTACTTTTTCACAACCATCGATTTTATATTCAGTAAAAATCCACAAAAATAATTTCCTACAATCGGATTTTAACACAACCGGAAATGCATACAACCGTACTTTTTCACAACCATCGATTTTATATTCAGTAAAAATCCACAAAAATAATTTCCTACAACCAGAAATTTATACAACCGTACTTTTTCACAACCATCGATTTCATATTCATTAAATACTGACAAAAATAAAATGGTATAACCTAGATTTTTACACATCTGGGAATTTCCACAATTTTACATTACTGGTATTACTACAACTTAAAACTTATTAAATCTCGCTTCAAAATTAATCGGTTAAAATGTGTTTCTTTTTACAACTACTTACAAAATAATAATACTTTGTATAACTTGGCTAACCCTCACAACTAGTGACAAAAAGAATCAGAAATCATTTTAACTCTTCGATCATATAATTATCATAATTACAGGCTTCATAGTGCAAATGACCTTTGATTGTAGGGGTTTTAGGGGTCCAGTTGTTTCAAAATAGGGATATAATAGGGGTCAGACATTTTTCATATTTCCATGATGGTACATAAAAATAATGGTTTTTATACGAATTTCAATTATTTTGACGTATGTCCTGTATACCTACATTTTTTATTGACATTTTAGTTAATTATAACTTTTGTGCATTACCTTACTTATTGGTAGCAGTTATCTACTTGTTGCCTTCGTATGCATGAGGTAACGAAAACATCAGATAGAAAAATTTTCTTTATTGAACAATAACATGAACTTAAAACATTACAAAAATAAACAATAGTTAATTTTTCAATAACAAACATGAATCATAAACTAAAAAACAAATAAACTTAAAAAAACACATTAAAATAAAAACATTATATTTTACTTATATTTATAAGTAATATATATTTATAATAAATATTCTCTTAGACAAAAAAAATCGATTGTCTTTGGCAGCCTTTTATTAGGCAGTCTTTTGTTTCTTTGCTGATTGTAGATTTTCTATAATTCTATTCTTCCGTTTTTCTATTTGTCTTCTTAAACTGTCTACAGAACTTCTTTCATCTTTTTCCTTACTTCGCAACACTTCTAGGCCTTTGTACATTTCGGAGATTACAGCTGTTTTTGACACATCTTTCTTGTCAGTAGCCACTTTTAGTAACTTATTTATTTCTTTCTGCATAGTTTCAGATGATCTTTCAGCTAATATTAATGAATCCAGTGCAGCCTTCAAATCACGTTCTAAATCTTGCAGGTGTTTTTTTTCATTTGAAATTTTGTCTAATATCTGTCTTTCTTTTTCTAATCTTTCTGCATTGGCAATTTCTGTCAGTCTTTTCTCTTGTTCCATTTTCTTTTCGTTTTCTAAATATAACTGGTATGAATTATGTGCATGCTGTGCCAAATTTAGTAACTCTTTTGTAATAGGTACTAAATGTGTCATATTATAATATTTTTTTAATCCATTAACTACAGCTAATTTAGCATTTAATGTTCGTTCTTTCATTTTACTCTTTTCTTCAGTTAACAAGCGACCTGATCTCGAGAACCCTCTTTCAATATCAGCACTTCCATAGGTCAATGAGAGAGCAGCTAATAAATAAAGTTAATTATTTCTCCACTGATTGCTTATTCGGTACAGTTGCTAATCGTTGTTGGACAAAATTTATTTTAAAAAGGTTACTTATATGTTTTAGTGTACTTGCGTGTTGCTCCAAATTCTGGATTCCTTTGCAAATTGATATGGAAGTGTTACAAATGAAACAAACACATGAAAATAAATCATTCTGTTTTAGTTTAGCCCAGTCAGAAATAAAATTATTATTCGGATCTTTTATTTCTAACCATCTTTCCTGAAATTTTATCTTGCCCATTATTGTTGGATAATTTGTTGCCTTAACTAAAATAAATAGGTATATTTTTAAATTAAGACTTGCAGATAGTATAATAAATTATTACTTTTACCTGATGAAATAATAAGCATCGGCAACAGCAATCTCAAGGCGGTAAAACCAAATGGAAAATTTGGTTATGTTTGATTTGCACAACAACCTGGATGTGTATGCTCAAAACTGTATGGTATACCGAAGGCTATACCGAACGTAAAAGCAGGAATCACAGTTCAAACTCGTATTACTTCGCTAATGTATGCTTTGTATTTATGCACCCTCGAAAGTAAAACGATAACTGTCGATCATCGACAAAAGAGTTCGTCAATAGATTGGCGCCGGCTTTTAAACGCATTTATTACGGAAAAAACAATGTTTCTAGGAAAAACCCATATAAAACAGATAAGATTATTAAAACAGGGATAAATAGGGGCCTAATTTTGAAAATAGGGATAAATTAGGGGGGTCAAATTAAAATAGGGATATTATAGGGGTGTCACTATGAAGCCTGTAATTAGTGGTATCGGGCATGGTATCGGAGTGTTACCTGTGTTAATAAGGGTTTCAGAAATAAAGATGTTTGAATAGAGACCGGGGTCATAAATGCCGTATTGTAGTGGTTAAAGAATTATATAAAATATAATTCTTTATAAATATTCTTATAAATATAAATGTAATTTTGCACCATCTGGAATCACCACATGATTATCAAATTATTTACGAATAAGTGTATGTGTTGCAATACAAAAATAAGCTACGAATTTCAGTAAACTCATTAATTATTTCTATAAGTAATTTAAATCAGTTAAAATATACTGGACGCCTATGATTTAAAGAGCTTTTTGACACTATTAATCCTTATCATTTCATCTTCCTTGGCTCCCTGGCTGTACATTATACACTGCAGTATTATACAGTGGCTTGGCTAGCGCTGTATATGTAGGCTTTATATCATGCATTCCACAATGGGCAGGCCCGGATTAACACTGAATCCTACGAAGTTCAGGTTTCAGGCGCCATGTTTTGGCGGCATCAGCGCCAGACACGGTTCGTAGAATTGCAAATTCTTAGAAAGGTCTGGGACTGGAACGACGTAAATTGAAAACCTGAAATTCCTGTTTTATGATTTTCTATTATAAAATAAAACTTGTTTGAAATGTTTCTATTTAGTTTATTTCTGTTGCTAGCCTGCTCAAGTCTGGTCGCAAGATCTATCCGGAGACAGTAAACAAATTAAATGCAACACTATCAATGGACATGCTTAATGACTGATAACGTTTACTTAAGCCTTAGAAAATAAAACTGTAGGAAGGAACACATTCATCTACCACATACGACCGTGATGGAGTCCAATATAGCGGATTAGGTGTTTCCGGATTTGTAATAAGATATTTTCATTGGCGATTCCCCTGTCTCGAAATGCGCACATAAACTACATAACCTCAATTTTAAAACATAGTATTTTTAAATTAATCTTAGAATATAAATTTTATATTTAATATTTTAAACAAACGAACACTCACTTATGAAATGTAATTCCCTTCTTCGTATTACTCTTCGGAGTACTATTAATATTCATGTTACGCGTTTGCATGTTTTTTTAACGGAAAGATTCAATTTAAATCACTCGTAGATGCAGAGATGCCAGTCTTTTTGATCTAATTTAATTGTGGTGTGAAACATTCATCGTCTGTTTTGGATTTTGGTCGATAAAACGTATTGTATTCAAAGCACCGGAATCAAATGGTCAGATAATGCACAAAAGGTGTATGTAGAAAAAGTGTTGTGTTTAAAAAAGGTTCATAGTTTGAAAATATTTTTCATTATGCAGCGAGTTTCAGGAAAGAATTAACACACAACCGAGTTTTCTTAGATAGATTACTTGTATGCTTTTGAATTTCCGAAATGCAGAATCTCTTTACACCTTTACTGAAACTAGAAAGCAAAACTATCCTAGTATAATCTCTATAGCTGTGTAGTTGACGCCTTTACAAGGAATTCTTTGTGTCAACTTAGAAGCAGCAATTCATATTTATTGTTCATATTTTACTCTTCACTACCTTTTGACTCCCGTCAACATATATTTAATTCAGGTCAAGCATTAGCCAGTCGAGGCTAATAGTGTGGAGACCGCCGCGTAGCGGAGGTCTCCATATTAGCCGAGACTGGTAAAGCGTACCTAACACCCGTAATGCTTACACTATTTTTTGCCCGATCGAATCTATGAGTGAATTTTAAATATATAGAGTAAACATTAAACACATCACACTGAAAATGTAAATTTTCATTCAGTTAACGAGCCTAGTTGTTATGGAGTTGAATAAACAAAAACAATTTTTGTCTCAATCCGGACGAATTTTAGAACGATAGTAAGTGTTTTTCGACTTAAATGACGAGGTACTTTATTACCGAGCCTTGGGCGGTAAGTTGAACTTAACCGCCCTTAGAGCAGAGCTTGTAAAGGAACCAAAACGCCCGATCGGACAAAAAAAGCTATTAAAGATAACACATCTGATGAATACTGTTTTACGGTTGAGGTATGTATTAGGACTATGGGAAGCAGCAGATGAGATAATGATTACAAAAGCTGACAAATCCCCAAGTGAATTGACTTTCTATCAGCCAATTTCCTTACTCTGGGTGTTGTTCAAGCATTTTGAGAAGTTAGTACTCAAACACTTTTAAATCAATAATTGAAGAAAAATATTTAATGCTAACTCATCAATTTAGCTTCACAATAATCACGTAATCATAGATTAGATGCACAAAATCACCTGTGTAAAAAAAGAATAATGAAAATCCGAATAGTTTCAACCGGTTCCGAGATATCGCTCTTTTTCTGCCTAACGCTCCTCCACTATATAGGTTTATAAAAAGCTAAGATATAATGGGATGTCCGGTATATAGGAAGTGAAAAAATAAAACCAATCATTGTATAAAATAAAAGAAAAACAAAACAAGAAATAATAGAAAATTTAACAATTTAACATTAGGTATGTAATTAACCATAAACAGCATCTCTTCTTTTATTTAAAAAGAATGTTACAATAGGTTCTTTTTCATATAATTCTAAAAATTCCAATACGTGTCATTTGACCACTGCTGCATTATTATCACGTAATACAGTGGCGGATATAGAAATTCGTAACGGGGAGGGGGTCCAATTTTTCATTTTTGGTAAATTGAATGGAATGAAGTTAAATAACGCCGAAATCTTTGGTTATCAAAAAATTTTGTTTCTAACTCAGAAATTAAATAACCCATGAAAGGTATATACAGTGTGTCTGAAATCACCCAGGACATCATGAGAGTTTGCCGTGGCTTATTATTATAAATACCTAAAATTTAGCTAAGTGACATTTATTGCAAATGAAAGAATAAATTAAATATTACTAGTGTCAAAATGTTATTATTACAATAACTGTTGTTTACAGTGGCAAAGTACGTTAACAATTATTTAACATAAAAATGTACTGATTATGGTGACATGTACTAGTATTTCATGATTCAATATTACTAAATTTAGATATATTAGTACAATCCGAAAAGATAATTGCAATTTTTAAAATAATTTATTCGAGCTGTGAAAATGGTGTGTTTGGGAATAACATTTAAATCAATATTTCAAGTTAAAGAGGCCAGCGAACTCTGATCTTATTCCGTTTTCCCATTTTAATTTTTATATGTTCTGGGTGGCTAGCGACACCCTGTATATTGTTGAACGAGAATATTTATGTGTTTTTGAATCTTCAGTTGACTTCTTGGTTATGCGGGTAAGTTTGATTTTAAAATCAAATTTATTGGCTACAGTTTCAGCTTCTGTAAAGATGAAATTAAACTGATCTATAGAATTTTCTCCAAAAGTTTTAAGTAATTTTATATTTTGACATAATTGCATAATTCATTAAGTCTAATTGACTGTAGGTCTTTAGATAAATGCAAAGTTATTGCTATTAATTATTTTATTACTAATAAAAAAGTTACGAAATCAAATTTTTGAAAAGCCGAAATATAGGCAGTACTAATAAAGCTTAATGTTAATGTTAGCATCACCAACTATTTTTCTAGAAATAATCATATTGCTTGCAATAATTCGTATAGTTCTAAAATTGCTTCGTATTCTTCTATCCAGCATGTTATACACATAATTAATTGTTGCAATCGTCTTGAATTTAAAGTAAATTATTGAGCTTTTTTTTATAAGACCATTCTTTTTGCATATTCACGACAAAATGTTGTAATATAGACTGGATAGTTCCTATGGCATTTTTAGCTGATTGTATCGACAATGCCTTACAAATAGCCAAATTTAAATAGTGACTGCTACAATGAGTATACAGTGCTCTGGGCCGAATGTTTTGAGAACCAGACATATTGGCAATGCCATCATAGCCTTGTCCACGCAAATTATTTATACTTAAACCTATACATAATAATTATTTATAATTACATTGGCTAAATTTTTCTCTGCCATGTATGAAATTTCAAAAAAAGAAATGAATTCTTCTTTAAGAATACACAACTCTACATAAAAATATTGTATGCAAAATGATATTTGTTTTGATAATGAAACTTCGATAGTTTCATCAATTATGACACTAAAACAACGTCCGAACCGGAAGATGAACACTCCTAACAAGTGTGTGGACGTCGGCATTATTACATTACAATCGGCATTGTTGACTGTGTGTGACATGATGACCCACCTTGTTACAGATTCTCGAACAGATGTTTAGTTCCAAGAAATGTGGTGAGAACTTACGTTAAGAAAAGTAAAAACGTCC
This sequence comes from Agrypnus murinus, assembly GCA_929113105.1. Lineage (NCBI taxonomy): Eukaryota > Metazoa > Arthropoda > Insecta > Coleoptera > Elateridae > Agrypnus > Agrypnus murinus. Next base: position 32,805,628 of record OV816023.1, on the reverse strand, counting down.
TGGAAGCAACATGCTTAACATTAAAAACAAAATATTTTTTAATTTATCGTAAATATGTCGTGAAAAGTAAAAATTTGTCGCAATTAATTTTTTTAAAATAATCGATAGTGATGCTAACTTCCATATGGAAGTTAGCACAGCGACCGGTCTAGATCGCAAAATATAAATATAATTAAAAAAACTATAGCAGATAATTTATCATAAATTAGTCGTAAATATGTTGTGAAGAGTAGAAATTTGTCGGGCTTGATTTTTTAAAAATAATCTGTAGTAATGCTAACTTCCATGGAAGTTAGCATAGCAACCGGCCTAGATTGCAAAATAATGAATGTAATTAAAAAAACTATAGGGCACAATTTATCGTAAATTAGTCGTAAATATGTCGTGAAGAGTAAAAATTTGTTGGGCTTAGTTTTTTAAAAATAATTGATAGTAATGCTAACTCCCATGGAGTTAGCACAGATGGAGTTAGAGGTCTAGATCGCAAGATAATAAATATAATTAAAAACACTATAGCGTATAATTTGTCGTGAAAACTAAAAATTTTTCGGACTTTGTTTATTTTAAATAATCGATATCTGTGCTAACTTCCAATTGAGATTGGTACAGCGACCAGTCTAAATCACTTGAAAAAGCATAGTACATAATTTATCATAAATTAGTCGTAAACAAACAAGAGTAGAAAGGATTTTTTTATATAAAATCATACCGTAGTTATTAACAATATACTGCATCAAGCATTGTACGTAACAACAATAGAGGCTTAACAGAAAATTGTTGAACAACATAAGATCTACTGATTAATTTAAAAATAAGTTCAAACTAATTTATTACATAAATCCATTGTGCGCCTCATACAAGCACAAAACTATTGTTTAGGAGGGATTTGTGCCTGGCCTCTCCACATGCACGGCAGACGTTCATTTTTGGATTCCTACCCGGTAGGTCTGGTAATCTCAGGGACATGGCAAATTACGAACATGGTTCATATTAATGATTCATCCTACCACAAATGTTATACTTTTAATATATCGTTGCCATTAATTTACGCAGTTTCAGTGCAAGATATACGCCTAATATCTGGTAACATTTCTGCACCATTGTCAAAAAACAAGACAAGCCTTGTGACGTGGTCACAAGCTTTTTTTATTATTATAAGCAGGCGGCATGCATCCTTTAAATTAAAAAAATCACAATTCCTTAAATTTTTTAAACTTCATTTCAACGTCTTCATAATTTGGCAGCGAAATTGTTTTCAATATCATTATTTGATTGCCTATCAGGTTACCGGTCAAACTAAACGCAGCACACACAGTCGTCCACGACCACGTCGGGGACGTGGTCCGGATAATGTCCCAATGTTTAGATTTGTTGTAATTTATTGCATAAACAAGTTGGGCTTCGAGTTGGTTTGTATAATAAAATTATAAGTATAGTATTTCGGGTCGACGTCATCGCCGACGTGGTCGCGGACGACCGTGTGTGGTGCCCAAATTTACGAATAAATAAATTTACACTAGAAATTCTAAAATTTAGGTTAGTGAATACTAGAATACTACTAACTAATACAGAGGAAAAGGTCTAATTGGTTCAATATTTTAATGAACACATTAAATGTGTAGTTATATTACTGTAATTGTTTCTATTATGTATAAAATAAGGAAATAAATAAATAAATAATAATAATTTAAATTTTGAGAGGTAGTCATTGTGGAGACTGTGGAGGAGATCTATTTGTTTCAAATAAAATAAAAGTCTGTTACTTCGGACCCATTCGAACCCCAGTTGGATGTAAATCTGTAAATTATTCAATTTCGGTTGGTGTTTCCCTTTCATACATTTTCAGGCAGATCAACTTATAGACTCCTAATTTTTTACCATTTGATATCGTACCTTTATTATTTTTAATATTTCTGGATAAGGTCTTGTTATAGTATACTAATGTACTTAGTTTTAAATCCTCCTTGAAAAACTACTAAAACAGATCGCAGGGGCTGTGGTCTATTCCAATATTATATTTTAAATGGTGTCTCCAAATCACACATTTGTATTTGAGTTATGGCAATACGTATTTCGGTAACAAAGTTAAAGAAATTTTGTTACAGTAAACTTTTCTCCTGTGGGTGACTTTTATTAGAGAGCCTATCATAAATATCCAAATAATACCTACAAACAGTTTAAAAACATTTCTAATAACAGAAAAGGGACCAGAAAAGTCGACCTTGACTAAAGTTTATGGCATCCATGTGTTATCTTTACACTGAGAGACTTTTTGATCCAAAGACAATTTAAAAATGGTTCGTTATAGTTTTAGAATTTCCTCTCTTTTTCCGTTACCTAAGATTTGGTTATTTGTAAAATTAATTAGATACAGTGTTTACAATAATTCTTTTTATAGTTGCGTGTCCTAATGAACTCCATTAGGACACGCATTTGCGTGTCCTAATGAGATTTATTAGAGTACTGGCTACAGTAAAATTTTGTTTTTTAAAGTTGGTAGCACCTAACAGCTGTTCTTAAATGTCAAACTTATTATATTTAAAAGTGCGGTTATGTTGTTATGTGATAAAATGCCAAACTTTTAAAATATAAAATAAACATACACAAAATAAATTAATTAAATTAAAAATTATTTAATAAATTCACAAATTATTCTTTATACATCTTTTGTATTAAAAGTACAGTTATTATACACTTTGATTGTAACAGCAGAAGTGTCCTGGGCATTAATCTTAAATGAAGGTAAATTTTGCCCCTCAACAATGTTTTGTTGACTCGTTATTGGGTTGCTGCTAAAAGTGTGTGATTCTTCATGTAAAAATGAAGCAGTGGAAGACTGGTCAATCACACTTGAGCCTTTGAAGTGGAAGTACATGGCTTATTAGATAGCAATTCAGCTACCTCCATTTTTTTTTAACTGAAGCATCAATACAGCCCTCAGCCACAGCTGAAGACTTCCAACCTCCATGCCGTTTTATAGTTATTAAATTGCCACCTTTGTTTGCCAATTGGGAAGCACTTGAAAGTCGAAAGCAATGACCTGTAAAAAGCTTCGGGTTGGCTAAATGCAAATAAGTGGCAATAATAAAAGGAACTTTTCCCATGGTGTTTATACCGATAGGAGTAGAAATACATTTTCCATTGCGGTAGGTTATAAAAAACCGCCTGTGGTTTATTTTTTTAGGCCTTAGGCTCAAATATTGCTTAATTATAAATCAATCCACAGTTTCTCTGTAATTAAGAATTCTCTTCGAACTTTATTTTTTGTTTTTGTTACAGTCACAGTGAACACATCATCTTTGACCACAATATCGTCTAATAACATGTTGGTCAATTCATCTCTTCGGCAGACACCACAGAATCCCATTATTAACGCAACCTTAAATAATTGAAATATATTAAAAATTGAAAGTATTTAGCACAAAATTTTACTTACTTTCATAGCTAAATGTTGGTTATTTTCTGCAGTTGTTATAAATCTATCAATATGGTTAAATTCCAATATTTTAATAAGATTAAGATTAATTAAGATAAGTTAATTCTTTTTAATAAGATGGAGGGAGAGAATATCTGACCACTTTACCTTCTTGTCACAGAAACTAAATTAATTTTATAAAAACAAAACAATTTAAATAACAAATGCTGAAGTTGAATTTTCAGTGTAGCCAACTGTCAAAAGTACTTAACAAAATTTCACTAGCAAATCTTATTTAAAACTAATTTATTTTTTAATAATTAACGAAATAACGACGCAAGTATAAAAAATAGTATAAAGTATTCTACTTCGAAATAGTATAAAGTATTCTTGTCCGTTAGAAAACTCCCCGCTTCGCGGGTCGTTTTCTAAACTCGGACGCGTGCGCTAAAAACGCGTCTTATGAAACTAATACTTTAATATACTATTTTATCCAACACCTCTATATAAATACCATGTTTACTATGGTTATTTTAAATAAGGAAAGTGATTGTTTACTTTTATGTTACATTATAACCTACGTTGCCCCTAGCAACGTGGGTTATTTTTAAAAACTCACTTCTTCAAAGATAACAACCAATCACCATGTTTTGTTACTTAATATTATTAAAATCCAGTCATCGTGCTAGAGTATTAAATTTATTACTGTCAAAACTATAGACTAACTATACATTTCAAATTCGATGTTTAAACTTAAATAAACAGGTGTTAGATAAAACTTTGTATGGCACGCGTGAGTTAAGGATATTATCCACTCAGAAAAATTAAGTAAATTTTTCGCTCGTGGATAATATCTTAAGTCACTTGTACCATAAATAACTATTATCATATATAATATAACAAGTGGTCTAATTTTTTCCGACAAAATTTGTCATTTCAGATATGAGTAGCTTTCGCAACGAAAACTACTCCAACGAAAATTTTCCAAAAGCAAAAGCTACGAATGTTTTAAATGATAAATTTTGCAAGAAAGAATTAGACGAGTTGAATTCGGCTTGACAATCCATCGAGCCAATTTTTATTTAGCGTGTGTAGTTAATATTAATTTAATTAAATTTGACATTTCATTTTGACATAAATTTTTTCACAAAGAAAAAACCACTAGTGGTTTTTTCACTATAAAACTAATTTCATTGGTTCCAATTTGAAAAATTCTGTAATTTGATTGGTTACAAGTTTTCGAGTTGGATTGTCAAAGATAAAATTTAAATTGTCGAATAAAACAAATTCAGTTTCCTTATTTAATTACTTTGGGAGAAAAATTTAACTTAAAAAGCATTTCCTTGCCATTTGTTTCAATCTTTTGTTTACAATTATTACGTCTTTTAAGTTTACGTGATTATTAAAGATTTGAAAAATGCAATGCATAATTAGCAGGGTTACCCGTCAATTCTAGTTCTATTCGGAGTCACCATTATAGTGTATTATTAGGGTTTGATTTGCCTTCTTGTAAGAACAACTCAATAAAACGCGTGTCTGTGTGGACTTATAGAATCTTTATTTCTTACTTTACATTTATTATTGTTGCTGTGGCAATCCCTATGCTTCAATTATTGTTGTTACGTACAACGCCTGAAACAGTGTATTATTAATAACTTACTGTAATAATGCATATAATTAAATCATTTCTGCACTATTTTTGCGTTTTTCTTCTTCTTTTTCGCCCTGGTACCCTAAACGAGTGTCGGGTTGTTGACGTTTTTTTTTACGACTAATTTACGAAATATATTATGCACTATATTTTTTTTCAATTATATTTATTTTCAAGCGATTTAGACTGGTTGCTGTACCAATATCACTTGAAAGTAAGCATATACGTTATTTAGTGTAAGTTTACGTTACGTCATTACTAAATTATGACGTCAGACGCAACGCGCAGGCAACGCGCTGTTGCCATATGGAATTGGATATTCCTTGTTTGATCCAACACCTCTGCTGCATATTTTCAGTGTACGTTTTTTAAAGAATTATTTATTCTCTTTTGAACAATATGACCTTGTTGATCTCCATTCATTCCCCCCCATCATCCCTTGTCTAGGATGGTCATTCTTATAGTATACGAATCCAATTTGTCGTAAGGCAATGGATAAATAACTTTTACTTCCTCTATACATGAACTTGGATTTCAATTTTTTGACAAAATATTAAGTGTAATGTTCTCTTGTATCCAAATGTGGTATATCAATTGAAGAGCACAGCTACACACATAACGTCAGGTACTTACTATTCTTATATATGTATTTCATTGCTAATATTTGTCTCTACAGAGAATCAATGTCTGTAGTTTGTTTTCGATTTCGTTTCCTCATTGGACTGGAAACTTCTTCCGCAGATGAAATGTTGGAAACAGTCTTAAGCTATATTTTCAGTGCTTGAGTAACTCTCTAGAATTATATTCAGTTAATGCAATTGTAAATACAAAATAGATAACAAATGATTGTAAACCGAACTTAACAAATTACGTTTTGGTTTAACAACCTATTTGTATTTATTCTATAAATAAACGTATTACTAAATATATGAAAATTAAATTTTATTATTTTCGATACAGCAAATAATCTTTCTTCATAAAATTCAATTTTGACAGTTATTATTTGCACAGTTGGTTGTACTCTTACGTCACTACTTTTATATCTATGACGTGAACGTAAAGTTAGACTAAACGGTGTATAGCTATCGATTAATCAAAATAAATAAAGCCTGACAAATTTTTTGTTTTCACAACATATTTACAACAAATTTACGACAAATTATACGGTATAGTGTTTTTAATTATATATATTATCTTGCGATCTAGACCGGTCTTTGTGGTAACTCCATGGGAATTAGCATTACTATCGATTATTTTCAAAAAACTAAGCCCAACAAATTTTTAATCTTCACGACATATTTACGACTAATTTACGATAAATTGTGCCCTATAGTTTTTTTAATTACATTCATTATTTTGCAATCTAGGCCGGTCGCTGTGCTAACTTCCATGGAAGTTAGCATTACTACCGATTATTTTTTAAAAATCAAGCCCGACAAATTTCTACTCTTCACGACATATTTACGACTAATTTACGATAAATTATACGCTATAGTTTTTTTAATTATATTTATATTTTGCGATCTAGACCGGTCGCTGTGATAACTTCCATTGGAAGTTAGCATCACTATTGATTATTTTAAAAAAATTAATCGCGACAAATTTTTACTTTTCACGACATATTTACGGCTAATTTACGATAAATTAAAAAATATTTTATTTTTAATTTTAAGAATGTTGTTGTGCTAACTTCCAGGAAGTAAAGTAAAAAATTGTTTCCTAAAAATCAAAACCTAATTTTTAAGAATAACTTTATGTAAAGTTGGATCCCTTTTATAATGGCATTTTTATTTTTCAAGTCCAGGCTAAAAACGCCATACAAAATTTTAGAAAAGAAAACTAGCGATGCACAGTAAGTCGAAATAGCTAAACGATGGACATTGGCATTTATTTTGTGATATTTAATGCATTTTTTATAGCAGTTGTTATAGACAAGCTTTTTTACATACATATATGATGCTGATATGTCATTTCGTAAAATATGTAAAACTGTACGGAGTGATATCATACAACTTGTCACAATCATTGAAGCTTGCCTTTGGAGTTCGAAGAATGATATATAAAATATTGTTGGTATACACATTTTCCATATTAACATCTTGCTAAAACAATAGAAAACGTCCAAAATAACGAAACGATACGGTCAGTTATATTGGTTATACTGAATGTACGGAATATAACGAGTAAACACGGCAACACATGTACGGCTACTTTTGTGTACAGTGTCAATATATTATTTATAAATTCCTAAATTTCTAGAAAGAGGGTATAATATCCGACTGTTTGGAATGCAAATATTACATTTGAAAACTTATCGACAAGAATAAAATACCTAAAAGGTACATAAGCTTTACAGTTACAATAATCCCTTAATGGAATATCCAGATGTTTGCAAAATCGGCAAATCCTAAAATATTTCTTTGTTAGAAAATACGAAATAACGGTAAACAAACTAAATTATCTACTTTCGGCAAAAATGTATTTAAGTGCTTCCTGTAAAGCTTACTTAAGTTATATGGACATATACAAGCCCTACTATAGTAATCAATGAGAAGAGAATTCACGATTCCTCCTATTCTGAAAATATACCCCTTCACATTCTAAATTAATAATAATAACAACAAAAGATATTTTACATTTACATGCTAATCTTTTCAGGTTTCTATTAGAAGTAGTCGCTATTAGCCCTTATATACACAGAAGGTAAAAGTATATACCATTTTTATTTTGATTCCTCTTATCACAATTTGGATTTAGAAAACAAGTGAACATTAAAATGGACCTGTATCCATGTCCAGAATTATATTTCTAACTAATACATAACAGTCATTATATTTGTTGATATTGATGTCAAAATAGACGCATTCTATGAAAGACCGTTTTTAATGTAGTACTCAGCACTTATAGATAAAACGGTGGATAATTGTCTTAATTGTAACCTATTTGTACTAGATAAAAATGAATATATAAAGTAAATATGTTACGGATTTGAAATATGACAGTCCCCATTTGGACTTTCGTAGGCATTTAACCGGCAGTCAACCGGAAGTCAAAATTTTTTAAAAATTACGAGTTACGTTTAGAGTTTTTTTTAAGGAAGATGAATAATAATTATTATCAAAAAATATGTAATTTACAGAAGAAAGATCATACTAACGAACAAAGAAAAAATCGATTTTTATTTCATGGAAATAATTTAGTTAAGTGAACCCACATTTTTGCTTCATAAAATCCGTTCTCAAATAGTCAACTTCGATTGTTAGAAAGAGGGTGATAACGTAAATGTGAAGCAAACAAATTTACATTTTTATAATCTATATACAGTCTTTTAAACGTCTATATTAAAATCTCGTTGATTTTAAACATTTGATCGTTTCGTCAAATGTCCATGTTTTTCCATTTCGATCCAGTGTGCGACTGGAAGGGAAACTAGGACGTTATTAAAAAGTTTACGACAATAGAGGTGTAGAAAGGGGATGGACATTAATTTTCTTTGATTTGCTTGTTTACCGACGGAGAAATAATTGATATTTGGCAGGTTGCAAACATCTTCCTATTTGCATGTGTATAGCTCTAATATACAGGGTGTAATGTGAGTTCAGAAAGAATGACCCATATACAAAATTAAGTAATAGCAATTAGTATACTGGTTGTAATAAATACATTGATATTTTAAACTTAAAAAAACATACAATATGTAACAATCAGATGTTGATAGTAAAAACAAAAAGTTAATAATAAACAAAATAAAATACAACGAGATAAGAGAAATGTAAGTCTCAAGTGTGACACAATTTTTTTTTCGCCTACCTGATCAGAAAGTGCTTTTTAAATGTCCTGTTTTGAGGGCAGTTAAGGCTTCTTTGCGGGCCTCTTATGTCAAACTTTTTACTGCCCTCTTATGTCAAATACATAACCTCTACACTACTACTAGATGAAACCACGATTTATTTATGTTAAGTTGGAGATACTGTAAAAATTGTAATTGTTTTTTAAATTGTCATACTTTGACCACTCCTGTGCATTATCCTAGAAAGATTTTAATCAAAAAATGAAATCATTAGTTTTTAACATTAAAAATATCTCATTCGTAAAACTTTTAGCAACAGAATATGATGGAAAATGTAATTTCAAACATATTTTTACATAACCTTTAAAAATATAAAAAACATACGTCAAATTTTTCTAGGTTTCTTAGATCATAACTTTGATTTTCATGTCTTCGTCGATAAATTTGTCGTTTGTTTTTTTCTTTTCACGGTGTCATTGTATGTATAAATGGAGGTTGTGACAATTAATTAATAAAAAGAAAATTGTAATTTCAATAAATTATACAATGATAGATTAATTACTCATCCTAATTAAAAGTCATATCCTGTTCCTTTTATTTACCAATAATAATGAAAACATTTACTATACGGCCGTGTTGTATGTAGTGTAATGATTATTAGGTTAATTTAGTTAATAAATTACTAAAAACGTCTGGCGTTATTTTCATTTTCATTCATTCCCTCTAACATATGCCTATTTAATTTACTAATAAGTTACGTTACTGTTTAACTTTTGGAATTCTTTTTTAAACTTTCAAACAGGTAGGCGAAAAACTTTTGTATGTCACTCGGACCGAAAAGCATTTGTAGCCCTAAGTTGTCCGCTGCCAACAACTGCGGGCTACAAATGCTAATTTTCTGCCCTTGAGACACAATATACTATTTTAATCTCATTAAAGAAGTTAAAAAAAAATTTAATATGGTTATAGGTTCGTACTATACGAGGTGAATTGTAAAAAGGATTCGTTTTTGAAAAAGAAGAAATAAAAAGTTAATCATTTCTAGTTACACGTACAGGAATGTTAAAATTTACCTGTTGTTACATTTTAATATTAGAACTAACCACTCCAAAATGCCATTCTTTATAAAAACTTTTGCTTCATTAAAAAGTATTAAAAAGTATAAGAGAAATACCAATACAGTAGATTTCAGTTATTTGAATCACTGGTTATGTGCATATCACCCGCTTATATGAATCAAAGTATGAAAACCAAATCCCTTTCCCTATTTTTAAATGCAATCTTTTCCGTTTATTGGTATCAATAAACTCTATCTCCGCCGGATTCTTGAATGATTAACCAAAAAAGTAATACACCTTACATACAAAACTTGTTTTGTACATACTCACCGGTTTTTTTACTACCTATTGTAATTGTTGGGGTTGGGATTTTCCATTTGCTACATTACCTGAACGTGCTGCTTGTAATGGTTCAACTAGGGACATTTGAGTTACTAAATACTAAACAGGTTGTGCGTGAACGTCAGTTTCAGTTGCCTTTTTGTGCATATCGACCATAAATACATACTACCCATTTATTATGACTCTCACAGATTCTTTTTAAATCCCATAAGTATACATTTTATACAGGGACTGCTTAATTGACTCAAAAACGCCGTGTACGAACGTGATTCTAATAAGCATACTGTATTACTTATTATAATAATAATTGCTACTACTGATTACCTGCAAACCAAGCTCCAGAAGCTATAAAGCTTGTGCGGGAGAGAGGGACGATTATTACTATTACACACTTACACAGGCCCAATGTGCATCAGTATAATAAAGTAGAAAATCTAAAAACTACATTAGTTAGTGACAACCAATAATTTTCTAAAAATTGTATCACTTTGCTCGACTTAAATGTATGAAAAATGCTAATATGAAAGAAAGGTGATCTAAAGACTTGTGAAAACTACAGAGGCATATCACTGTTAAGCATAGCCGAGAAGATGTATGAACATATACTAACTCCTTGAAGAATCACAGTATAGATTTAGAACAGATAGGGGAACCACTGATGCAATACGTATTTATAATCAATCAAATACTGGAGAGAATGCTAGAAATCCATGACGGTATGTGTCTGTGCTTTATTGATATCTTAAAAGCTTTGGATTCGGTATGTAGACAAAAAATCTGGAAAATACTTAGTGCAAGAAAAGTAAAGAACAACTTAATCCAGGAATCTAGTCTATACAAAAAAAACTACAAGTATTGTACACATGAAGAATGCAATGTCAAAAGTTTGAAACAACCATAGCAGTCAGGCGAGACGAAACATTGAGCCCATATCTATTTCTAATCTTGATGAATGAACTAATTAAGAAGTATAATAACAGAACAAAGAAGGAAAAGTGAGGGATATTATAATATGGCAATAGTGCTGGCATTTGCAGATGACCTGGTCCTACGACTTACATATCTAGATTGAAGAATTAAAAAAGCGTAACTTAGTAATAAATATGAAAAAGACAAAAACTTGCAAACACATGTGACAAACTATTGCAGTAGATAGATGCAGAAATTGAAAAGAGAGTTAAAGCAACCACAAGAATATATTACCAACTAAACCAAACAATTCTGAACAAAAATTAGCATGTTCAAGGAATTATATATATAGTATATCGGTTCTGATATACAACTCGCAACTGTGGGTGCTAAGCAATAAACAGAAACAGAAGCTACAAGCAATGCAAAATGAGGATTTTAAGACATATAGCAGGAGTGAAATTACTAGATAAAATACAAAATGACACAATAAGAGGAAGGCTAGGGGTACAATCACTAGAGCAAAGAAATGTGCTACAGTGGTTTGATCATATCGTCACCGTTAATGCATACTGGCTTAACTATCTTTCAGCAACTTTACAGGAGTGCGGTTTAAATGCTAAAAACTTTATTACCGATGATATGTACTTAATTCTCATAAATGTTGTAACTAGCAATGTTGCTAGTTACAATATTTCAGAGAATTCATCATGTCATCTGTAGTAAAGACTCTTGTTTAGCAGTGCTTTTCAACCCCTTTGACCCATTGCGAGTCGGTGATAGTTGTAGTTTTAATATTAAAATGTTTTTTGCTAAAGGTTGTATAATGCTAGGATTCTTGGTTCATTGTTTAGAAATTGACTTCTATGTCGGTGTGCGTTTTTCAACCCCTTATATCCATTGCTAGCAAGACATTTAAAATAGTGATTTATTAAAAGAAACGGTATCTGCATGCTGCAACATAGTAAGAATCTTGCTTTAAGGTGCTTTTAGACTTGTACACTTTTGTTGTGCCATTTTCGTGGCGCAACTACAAAATTGCATGTTGTGTTCACACATAACCAAAAATAAGTCTAAAGTTGCGCCAGAAATGAATGGCGCAACTTAAAAGTGTCAACGGCAATTTTTAAAAGTTGCAAGGTATTCACATACAATGCTCCTCTTTTGTTGCGCCACTCTTCATAAACTCAAGCTGCAACTTTAAGAGAGGGCTACAATTTTACCGTTTAGTTCTTGGTGTACTGCGAATACGATAAAAAGGCCGTTCTTCATTTTGATTTAAATACCACAAGATTATAATGTAGATAATCAAATTTTTCTTACTTATTAAAAGTAAAAATACATAGTTTTATGTCTACTATCTTTTCCATTTATTTTAGTTAATTCATTTTATCATTTACTAATTTATTTTAATCAATTCTAATGTTTTTTTAGGAGGTACACGCTGAAGAGTTTTTATTTGTTTATAATTAAATTTCCATTACAATTTAAACCTGAGAGAAATAGCTGTCATTTTTGTAAAGGCGCATTTTAAAAGAAATTCTAAAGATTAACCATTTGCCTATAATTCTTATTATTTTTAATAATACAAGTCAACATTATTTTAAAATGATAATCACAAACCAGTTAATTAAAACGCAAAACACCTAATGAGAAGAACGCCAGTTTCACAACAGTCACGTACGTAGTATTAAATTTAATTAATAAAAGTTGCACTAAAATAGATATTGCGCAACTTTATATAACTAACACGTCGGACAATTTTTATATTGCGCAACTTTAGTAATTGTACCTGCTCACACATAGCAATTTTAAAAGTGTACGCAACTAGAAAAGTGGCGTGCAATTTTGAAAATTGCGCAATTTTTGAACTTGCAGCGGTGTTCACACATCGCAACTTGCCATTTTATCAAACTTGCGCCATTTTTCAGATTGCGCAATACGAAAAGTGTACAAGTCTACAAGCACCTTTAGTTTCTCGAACACTACGATATATTTTTGTTTATTGTTTCCAGCCTTATTTTGTGGAACTCCATAATCATCAAATAAATAAAGATTATTAAAAGTTTCACAGTTTTATTAAAATACAACCTGATAATATTGTTTCGACAGCTATGCTGTCATTATCAAAGGTAATATAATTATAAACAAACACGTCGCTAAGGTAGATACAAAAATAGGTAACTAGATAAAATAATAATAATAATCAGAATTAAATATCTAATACTTCCAGTAACGGAGAATTACTGAGCTCAAGTTGTTCATTCATTAAAAACTGTTTATAAAACTGCAATATCTGCTTTTCAGAATTAGAAAAGCAACAAATCATTAATAAAAACCCACAACCACCTAAACTATATGGACAAGTCAAAACACATAAACAGAATATGCCAATACGACCAGTTGTATCATACATCAATGCACCTAATCACATTTTATCCAAAAAACTGAACCAGATTATTAACACGATAGGTTACAAATCGAAATACTACAGAAAAACTACAGAACATACATCTTCCAGCACATTCAAAACTTGTAAGCTTTGACATTTGTAACATGTTTTCAAAGATTCCACCACAAGACTGTATTCCTTTGTTAGATAATTTCCTAGTTAATAGTAATGTAGAATTAGTAAAAACATTAGAGTTAATTCAATTATTTGATCTTTGTATCAGTCAAAATTATTTCACTTTTAATAATATAATATATTTACAGAAGGATGGTTTACCTATGGGTAATTCTCTAAGTCCTCTATTAGCTAACATATTTATGGACAAGTTCGAAGATCGAATATTTGAATTAAACCTCTCTAAACACATTATCTTCTGGTTTCGTTATGTTGATGACATTTTAGCTTGTTTTGACAGTTCTTTTGAGGTTATCAATGAATTTTTAATTCTTATTAACAGTAACCACCCCAACATAAATTTTACACTAGAAACAGAACAAAACAGGGCTATAAACTTTCCAGACTTAAATATCAAGAATAACACAGACAATCTGTTTGAATTCTCCATATACAAAAAACGAACACAAACAGACATAACAATACCAAATGAATCTTGTCACCATAATACACATAAAATAGCAGCCTACAGATCATTAGTACGCAGAGCTTTAACTATTCCACTAACAAAATCAGATTTTAGCAAAGAGATATCAACCATTAAACAACTAGCACATGCCAATCATTACAATCCGAACATGATTGACACTTTAATTAAACAAAAAGATTATAGGTTAGCTATAAAAAGAATATATCCCATTGACAATCAAACAGAAGACACAAATTACATATCTATACCATATTTATACACCATATTGGCAAAATATCAGAAAAAATTGCACATATACCAAGAAAAACCAACAATTATAAAATAACATTTAAAACCAACACTAACACTTTTTCATTTTTATTTAATGCTAAAGACAGAACACATGATATCATGAAATCGGGAATTTACCGTTTAAATTGTTCTTTTTGTAGTTTGATATATATTGGGCAAACACTTCGAAATTTTGACATAAGATATAAAGAACACGTACGTCATTACAAAAATAAACATCCTGAAAAATCTAATTACGCCAAACACCTTTTAGAACAAAATCACACAATGACTCCTCAAAATAATATTAAAATTCCTACATTTTTGTAATAACAAACGCAAATTAGACATTTTAGAAGATTATTATTATTATTTTATCTAGTTACCTATTTTTGTATCTACCTTAGCGACGTGTTTGTTTATAATTATATTACCTTTGATAATAACAGCATAGCTGTCGAAACAATATTGTCAGGTTGTATTTTAATAAAACTGTGAAACTTTTAATAATCTTTATTTATTTCATGATTATGGAGTTCCACAAAGTAAGGCTGGAAACAATAATCAAACTTGTGAACCTAAAAAGGGAACTTGAAGAACGGGACTTAGAAACAACGAGCAATAAAAGCGTGTTAATAAATCGGCTAAAAGAATGGTTTCTAGAACATAAAGAGGACGCTGAAACTTTCCGCTTCGAAATACCTGGACCCGTAATTGATACTAGCGTGTTGTTAAGAAAAATGAAAAAAGATTCTAGAAAGTCTGAAGAAAATTCTGGAATGTTAAAGGAAGAATTACTGGAAAAGTCCGAAGAGACTTCTAGAAAACTAATGGGAAATACTAAAGCACTGGAAGAAAGAGTTTTTGAAAATTCTAGAATGCTTAAAGAAGATCTACTACAAAAGTCTGAAGAAAGTTCTAGAATGCTTAAAGGAGAATTGCTGAAAAATGTAAAAGCGTTGGAAGAAAAAGTTTTCGAAGAATTTTTTGAGAATGCCAGCGCGTTAGGAATGTTGGAGGGTAAATTGACGGAACAAGATAGGGTAATAAAAATGATAGAAGAGAAAATAGCCCAAATGCAACTACCACCAACATCTGAGAATGATAGCATAACTAACATACTCGAAGACAGAATGACTCAACTATGGTTTTCCCCAACGTCTGAGTAGCAGTTTGATGAAGCAAAGAAACAAATTAAGAAAGACAGGGGGCCTGCCGCAGGGATAAAACTGAAACCATCCAAGTTCGATGGAAAGATACCTGTTCACCTACTACAAACAATTTGAGGCGGCCGCGTGCTGAAGCTATTCCGAACGTGACAGTTTTCAATTGATAGTCCTGAACAGGTTCCTCTTGTGAAAATCTCCACAAAATTCGTTGATGGGAAGGGTGCACTAATATTTGGCAATACATGTGGCGTATGTCTGCTGTTAGAGCAATTGAGTGTAGTCTAAATTTCAAAAGTACACCGAATATATCCAATTGTAATTTTTTCCCAATCAACAATACCTCATTGAGTGAATTTCCATGTAAGTCTTTCATGGAAGCATCGAACACGACACGTAATTTAGTCGTAGTACGTTCCGGTTTTAACAAACCATGATGTGGAAAATAATAAAATTTGCCACAATCCCTTGTGGGAGTAGGTATTTTTTCCATATATGACAACAACAAATAATTTTCCATAAAGTTCTTGTATAAAGATTCAAAAACTGAATCCTTTGTAAAACGTCGTTCCAAAGAAATAAAATCTATGCAAAGATTGTTTTCGAGTTCCTTCAAAATAAGGATCTTCTTTAGTGAACGGAAGTTTAACCATAAATCTTCCATCAACCATTCTTTGATGTGAAGATACAAATATGTCTTCACACACTTTATCTTCTGGAGACATACAAACCACATTCCTTACTTCCTCAACTTCCCAAAATCGTTTTAATGTTTCGTCAAGTGAAACATGAAATGATTCAATATTTTCTTCCACTGAAGTGTCTATTGGACCCATTAATATCCAACCAATCACTGTGTTTAGAGCCACTGGTTGATCATGGTTACCCAATGGTAGTCCCGTTTCCAAAAGATATGGAAATACATCTGCACCAAGTAGCATTTCAATTTCCCCAGAGACATTAAAACTAGGATCAGCCAGTTTCAAATTAGCGATATATTTCCACTTTCCAATATCAATAGTATTACAAGGCATTTTAGCAGAAATTTTATTAATCACTAATGCTTTAATGTTTAAATGAAACCCACTTTTTTCATTTCCTTTAATAACACACTCCACAAAACCACTAGATGCTACTGGAGCTTGATCTAAACCAAAAACTTAGTATTGGATTTTATTTTTCTAAGACCTAATCTAGCGCAACAAAGTTCTGAAATAAAACTTGTTTGGCTTGCACTATCCAACAAAACGCGCACAACTTGTTCCTTGCCATTACAATCAAGCACACCAATTTTTGCAGTGGATAACAACACAGATTTGTTTAATGAACAAGAATTAGAGTAGCTGTTCACTGCATTTGAGGGACTAGATTCAACATTATTAGTTAAAGTAGTGTTCAAAGTTTCTTGTGACCTCAAAGGACTCTCTGAATGCTCAAAATGTAATAATAAGTTATGTTTGCGATAACATTTAGAACAACTGGCACCTGTACAATATGTAGATTGATGACCAGGATTTAAACAATTAACACACAACTGATGTTTCTTTACAAAATCATATCTTTCTTGTGGGGAAAGAGCAAGAAAAGATTGATATTTACTGATTTTGTGGTTACTGTTACACTTAGAACACTTCCACTTATTAGTGATTGCCAAAAACGCATGTGTTTTCTTGTTTTTATTAAAAGAAATGTCATTTTCAAATTTTACTTTTGGATTTCCAGGAATAGATTCCAAGGCTTTGCATTGAGCTTGTAAGAATTGCAGTAGATTATCTAAAGAAGGTATTTCTTCTCCACTAAATTCTTTTTCAAAGTTCACTCGACTAGTAGAATCAATCTTTTTCAAGAGTAAATTGAAAACAATAAAATCCCAATTTTGTGTAGGAAACTGCAAGAACTTAAGTGCTGATAAATTCTCTGTGAATGTATCTACCAATTGACGAAGCCCTTTACTGGATTCACTTTTTATCATTGGTGCATTTAATAGTGCATCTAAATCAGTAGTTGCTAATAATCTCTTATTTTGATATCTTTTAACAAGTCCATTATATGCAATTTCATAATTTGCAGCATTTAATGGTAAACCTTTCACATGTGTTAAAGGTTCTTTTGAAAGCGATGCCACTAAATATTGAAATTTCTCAACACTGGATAAGGCACTATTTTTATGCACTAACATATTAAATAAATCAAAATAGGTTGCACTGAGAAAAATACTTTAATAAAATCGTCTTCTTAAACCTTATATATTAAATGGAATGATAAATATAATTGAACTAACAATGCACTTAACGCATTTATTAAATTCAGTTTATTATGTTATTAAGTCTGGTTTTACTAAAAACTGTTTTGATGCGGCAGCAAGATCGAGTTATCCAAACAATAAACTATATTGTAATTCGTCTGCCTAATAATATAACTTAGCTAGCAATACGACACGTGTTGTTATGGCTATGAGAAATCTTTATTGCAGATAAAATTCCCCAACAATATTCTTGTTCTGTGTTTAGTGGCCTTCATGTTGTTTAACCCTATAATATAACCTACAAATCATTTTTGTGTAGTACAAGTGTTAAGAGAAGTGGTTTGTAATTGGTAAGTGCAACTCGTATTATTTATTGTATTACGTTATATTATTTAAACAATATTAGTGAAGGTTTCATAAACCTGTGATATAAATTTAATCCTGTGTGATGCTTGAAAGTTGAAAGAGGATCATTTTTTTTATTTAATGCAACACCTCCAACTAATAACAATGAATTTAATTAATAATTATTGTATTCAACAAAATTGCATTTTATGTTATTTTAGAAGTATTGTTGTATAATGGTTGACCAATTTGTTGAAGATATTTTAAATCAATGGGGTATGAAAGATCTAATTAGCTCTTTCAAGGATGAGGGAATAGATGAAGAGGCGTTTAGGTTACTATTAATACAAAAATATTTTGTCATGCTGTATATACATACATAATAAGGTGATATTTTAAAAAGTTTTCGACCTTAAATACTTGCAAACAAAAACATAAATCAAAAAGAGATAAAATATGAACTTATTTATGAAGAGCAACATAGATATACATTATTAATTCCACCGTAGTTGCAATTATGGTTACTCCAGCAGACATAACCTCACAATCTTATATGGCAGAAATGTTTGGTGATACACCATTTGAAATGGAAGAATGTAAAGAAGAATCTTTATACTTTATTTTTTTGAGGTTATGTTTGTAAGAGTGAACATACTAGCAGCTATGGTGGCAGTAATCTTGCTATATGAATGTTCCTCATCCTAAACAAGTTAGTATGTCTTCTTATTTCGAGATCTTTTCACTTTTTAGATGTTAGATTTTCAGAATGTCGCTCTGTATACGATATATGTATAATTATTTTGTACTGTTCTTAAATAAATATTTTGTTTTCAATATACGCATTTTATTATTTTTATAAGATTGGCTTATTGAGTTAACAATCCAGTGCTTATATTAGATTATAAGACTGATTGATAAAACAGCACTCGGCGTATCAATTCACAGGCTATGTTGTTCATATAGAGGAGACAGAACCAAAGTCAACGATTTCTTATCGTATATTACAGAAAAATTGACTACAGAAAAGTGCAATACTGTATTTCAAGCAACGAAATTGCAAAGTAATAATCCATTGTAGCACGAATTACGGTATGGTCGTATTACAGCATCCAGATTATATGAAAGTGCTCATTGTCATACTCTGGATGGGGTATTGGTAAATTCTATTATGGGTGGAACAATAAAGGACACTTCTGCCATGCAACGAGGAAGATATTTGGAGGAGTATGTTATAAAATGTGTAGAAAAACATCTGGACAGAAAAATAAATCGTTCTGGTTTAATCTTGCATCCAGACTACCCTGCAATAGGTGCTTCTCCAGATGGCATTGCCACAGATTTTATTATAGAAGTCAAGTGCCCTTCAAAAGAACATACCTTTAACAATTATTATCATAAGTGTCAAATTGTAACGAAGTATAAATGTCAAATCCAGGTGCAGATGCTTTTAAGTAAGAAATTAAAAGGATATTTTTGTATAGCACATCCAGACTTTGAAACAAGTTCTAAAGTAACTGTTGTAGAAGAAAAATTTGATGAAAATTTTATATTGCCGATAGTTAATGATGCTATGACCTTTTGGCAGAACAATATATTTGTAAAGCTTATGCAAAATGTTAATTTTTAGTAATAAAATTGTTTATTCCATTTATGTAAGATTTGTTGTGTTCTTCATTGTGGATTGTAGTATACTTTTAAACCTAAAAACCATTTAATAGACTACAAATGCAAAAGTCAATTTATTACAGTTTTATTTGTTTTTAATATAATTTACAATTTTATAAAATAAAGATTTGATGTACAGTGTATTAATCGTTGTACTTATTATCCTAATTACTTAAAATAATAGATGTTTGACAATTTATTAGACCTGCACATATTATAACAATACTGTCCAAATGACGTAATACATAATGATCTAAACAAGAATGAGCACGCAACATTTTAAATTCTCTGAAACGTCGAATTACACGTTCCACATGTATTCTTAGACTTGCAATTTGTTTATCTCTAATGACGGTCATTTTCTCAGATTGTTTACCAGATTGTATACTTGATGGCCGAGCTAATTTGCAACCAATTTTAGTTAAATGATGTTCCAGATTTTTAAAACCTCGATCAGCTAAAATTTCACAATTTTGTGGTAAAATATCTAAATAGCCAGATCTTTCAACGATGGCAACATCACTTATACGACCTGTAAACCCTTCCGACACAAAATTAATGAATCCATCTGGTGTGCAAGAAACTAAATATTTTATTGTGTTACAATGTTTATAATCAGACCACGTGGCTGATTGATGAGTGGCATCAATTTCAAAGCAATCTATGATTGACTGCACTTTACTGAATCGAAATCTAAACTGAAGGGGTAAATTTCGAAATATTTCTTTAGCAGGTGGCCAAACAATTAAATTTTTAAAAATCCTGCAAACTGTCTTAACATTGCTATTAAAGATTTTAGCAATTTGACTATCCGAATAACCATATTCACAAGATAATTCAGCATTTGTACGGTCAAGTCGAATCTTTTCTAATATTAGATAGATCTGCTTCATGGGAATATTATAAAGTTTTTCAATTTCCACTAAAATATGCAAAGAACATTTTGGTATCCCTAAATAAAGTAAAGGATTAGCTTTTATTAAAATATGTGTAGTATTCCAAATCTGATTTTTCACATTAGCTAGTTCTACATTTTTTTCCCAGGTATTAGAACTTGTCGAAGTATTTAGAAGAGATTCACTTGTTGGACTCTCACTTGCCAAAGAACTTACAGAAACAGTAGCAGGTTTTGCATCTTTTATATGTTTTGGAATACAATCATAATGTAAATTAGTTTGCACACACACAGACTTTAAAAGTTTAAGTCCTGATATGCATTAAAAGATTTTGATTTACTACGGTATGAAGCATGCAACTTGGCTTGAACATGAACATTATGATGTTCAATACTGTCTGTTTAGCATGATTTGGTTACCATCGTTTCACATATATGGGTGTTTGAGGTCTCTATCCATGCACAAGCCGACATTTGCACATCACTTTCAGTTATTTCTGGTTCGCCCTCCTCATTAATTTCATCAGACTGTTCTGTCGTTAATGTGTTACATTGGACCTCTGTTGGTAATTCTTGTAAAACTAAAGGATTTGCAGAGGTGGGTTCTCCTTTTGATGCTCCAATAAAAACATATGTGGAAAAAAACGTGGTACAACACCGTCTTTTAAAAACTTTCGCCCACTAGTATGTAAAACTTGAGGATTTTTCAAATCTTCTCTTAGCTATAATAAAACATTATTTTAAAGCAGGTTTCATAACATGCAGATAAGTTAGGATAAGATTTTACTTACATTAAAATGATCTTCACAACAAAATGATACTTTACGAATTTTTTTGTTTGGAATTCCTGCGGCAGCACACCACTCTTTTCTAATGTTTTCCTTTTCTGGTACACAGATGAAGATTTTCTGTGGTGTAAAATAGATGTACTGCCCACATAATGGCACAAAGCAATATTTATAATAACTTGACCGTTTCGGCATTTCCAAGTTTTAATAAATATATAAATTTAATAACAATAATGTTAGGTTAGAAAACAAGTAAAATAAATAAATATTTAGTCTACGAAGGTACCAATAGAGGGCTTTAGTGTTTGTGGGAAGTTACTCAAGGACAAATTTAGTTTTAAATAAGGAATATTTTTAAAATTAATTTTTTCTACTACGTTAAGCCTTTTAGGAAATTTTACTCATCCGGAAGTATTTTTTTAACCAAAGCAATGGAATGAAAAAATAAACAAAATAAGTGCGTCTTCCCTATTGTTTGGGATTGATATTTCAGCACAAATAAAGTTACAAGTGTTGCTGGATCACACTGCACAAAGGATTTCCAAAGTTCAAGAAGAAGTTTTAAACCAAACCAGATTTCGATTTTCATTTGGAATTACAATTGTATGGAAATAGGAATAACGGAAGTGTTGGGTACTCGAATTTTATAATTGTTTACTTATAAATTTGTTTATAAAAGTTTGTATATAAAAGTTTACTTATGTAAACTTCTGTTAAAAATCTGTCAATGACTCCGAGTCAAATAAATTTGTGTACTGTGTGTCTTGTACCACGTCAATTATATACAGATAATAATTGCACTTTGTGGAATAACCAACAATTTTATTGAAATTTCAAAACTAGGAAATTACTTAGGAAAAACTATTATCATTAATTTAGATGAATAAAGTACAATTTTCGTCTAGATACACCATGTGTGAATTAACTTATATTATTTTTATTACTAATATTATGTATTGTATACCTATTTAACAATGCAGTATGTTGTTATTACTTCTTTTATTATTAGAATCTTTTATTATTTCACTGCCAACGATTTTGACATTTAAATAAGCTGTACTGCTTCAAATACAATAAAGTATTCTATTCTAAATTACTTAGGAAAAACTATGAAATTTACCAACAGGGTAATACCGCTAGATGATTTTTTTTTGCAACTTATCGTGTTGTTTATAGTTATACCATAAGATCATTATTACAAAAACTTCTCCATACTGTAACGAACGGAGAGACCACAAGAGGGTTCTCGCCGTGTCGACGGCCTTCTACAGCATTCCAGAACTCGAGGCATACTGGAGATTTCTAGTAAATTCTTTACACTTCTGTGTGCATGTATAAAAACTGCTGCGCAAAGAAGTGGGGGATGATTAGTCAGCGAGTTTAAATAAATATGCACATCGTAAATTAGTTCAATATAAAATGTGTAGTAAAGATAAATTTGTAAATAAATAGTCTGTAAGTATCTATATATTTAAAACACAAGGCTTACTTTTGTTCCAGTTCCTTTGAGAGTTCCACCAGGCCGATTTACGTCATTCTTTTTTTATTGAAGCTTTCGCTGTGTAAATTAGTCAACACTATTTAATTTTTATATTTTTTTAATATTTATATTTTTAATTTAAATAAATATAAAATGTTTAATTTGAGACACGTAAATCTGACATTCACTTGGGGCACCCTGTCACTTTCTAAGGTGGTAAGTTTTAGAACTATTCACGATTACTAATCTAGGTATTAGACAACACTACTTACTTTTTCTTTTTATTTAGCTTCTATATTTTTAAAACCGTCCTATTCTTTAGTCTGCGGAGTATTAGTTTTGTGATTTTTTTTTATTATTTTAAATTTTTAAGCAATATTTGTAATCGATGCATTTCAATATTCCCAGGCCAATTGCTTCGTCACGTTTTGGTACTAAACATCCTCCCTATACCTGCTTACTATGCCACCAGCAGTTCTCAGTCAAGTTTCAAAGTATTTGCTGTGGAGCATTTTCACAAAAATTATATTTCTGCCTGTCTCTATGCGTTCGTTCTTTCGAAATTTTTAAATTTTGCAGATTGGGATATTTGATAAAAAAGTAGAATAGAATGTTCTAAGAACTAATGTTTTACCTCTTAACGAGCATGGACAAAATAACCGTCAAAGTTTCGAAAGCTGGTATATTAAGCATACATATATGATATATGAATTCAATGCAGAATTTTATGATAAGAATAAGTCGGGGGGGGATGAGTCCGAGTGGGAGATAAGTCGGAGGGGCAAGCTGGGAGAGGGGGGTAAAGTTGAAGAAGAGATAAATCGGAGGGGCAAGATGAAGAAAACAGCAAGACAGGGGTAACTAAAGGAGGAAGATCGGATAAGTCGTGATTGATCGTGTAGAGGTAAGGGTGTGTTTGTTAAATAACGCGTTCAAAAGTTCGTCTGACAATGGTAAGCTTAGTATTTGCAACTGTTTTTGTTCGATTGCGTTTATTTAATAAATCTTACTATTAAACAATCACTCTTGGAAACCCAAAGGATTATAATCACACAACGAATAATAATAAATGTATTGAATTAAAACAATGATGATAATATTTGATCTTTATTAACACACTACTGAAATTTGATAGTTATGAAATACAAACATAACGTAACAAACTAAAACTTTATATAAAAATGGTCTAGTTATTTTATCTTGTGTTAGAAATGTTGTTCATATATTTTCAATACACACTAGCAAGCTTTTCGGAATAAAATCTTCACTCTTTCTAAGATCTTGAATGTGATTGACCTGCACACATGAACTATTTTATTTCTAAGATGTTCTTCATCTAGATGCAAGATTTCATACACAATGTTTTTGACATAACCCCTAAAAAGTAATCTCAAAGCATAAGGTCGGGGCTTCTGGGAGGCCATAGTGTTCCAGATCTTCTCCCAATCAATTGATTTTCAAAAGTCCTATTTAAATAGTTTCTCACATTTCTGTAACGTTGTGCTAGGGTGCCTTCTAATCGAAGTCAAAGTTGTTACCTAACATACAATGGCACATCTTGCAATAATTCTGGTAAAGTTTCTTCTAAAAAGTTTAAAACATCTCAACTGTCAGTGTATTGAGGAAAAGTGAGACCTGATTTTGCAGTTTCTAATTACGTCGCATGACAATTACGAAGAAAATATGTTGGAAATGAGCTTTCCTAATTCAGTACAGATTTTCCAAGGTGTAATAATGGCAGTTATACGTATGTACACCACCATTATCGAAAAACTCCTTATAACTAAAAAGTACAGTCTCAAAAAATTGTTGTCGAATTGATCTTGTTCTGAATATTCTTGTGGTACTTTTTCCAAAACAAAAACTGTTTTCCTTCATCAGCAGCGGTTCTTCCTCTGGACTTTTTTAAAGGAGGTCAATTTTTATGTAAATCTCTTTCTAATCATTTGAATATTTTTTCGAAAGGATATCATTGACAGTAAGTAATTGCTGCCAAATTTAAATTACACTATCCATAAATTAAATCTTCTTTTCACTATTTGAAAATATTTTCAAATCAATTTAATATTTATTGTATTAACGTAAAATTGAAATTTAAAATGTTAAAATCAACAAACATAACTCAACAAACGATTCTTTTTCAATTTAAAAACAACAATGCACTTAGGGTATTTGATTTAAATGGTAAAAACAAACCCTCTTTTGTAAGGGCTGGTTGGAGATGTTTAATTGAAAATGTAATTTTTAGCGATTTTTACCAATAAATTTCAATTTTCTGATAATATTACTGTCCGAAATAATAATTCAATTTAAGCGCAAACTTTCAAATTCAAACGCTAATAATCAATAGCTTTGTAACCTGATTGATGAAAAGAGGAAGTGAAATATAGGTAATATAAATACAAAGATTAGTTAAAGTTTCACAAGTTTTATTAATATCTTAACCTGACAATATTGTTTCGACACTTTGTGTCATTATCAAAGGTAGATAAGATTGATAAACAAACACGTTGCTAAGGATAAATACATACAGAAAATAGGTAACTAGATACAATACATAATAAAAACTAAATATCTAACACTTCTAATAAAGGAGAATTACTAAGCTCAGTTTGTTCATTCATTAAAGGTACTGTGCGTTTATGTCTGTATATTTCAAAAGCTTCTAAAATGTCTAATTTGTGTTTGTTGTTGCAAAAATGTAAGAATTTAATGTTGTTTTGAGGTGTCATTGGGTGGTTCTCTTCCAAAATGTGTTTGGCATAATTCGATTTTTCTGGATGTTTAAGTCTATAAGAGCGTATGTGTTCTTTGTATCTTATGTCGAAATTTCTAAGTGTTTGTCCAATATAAACCGAGTTACAAAAAGAACAATCAAACAGTAAATGCCGGATTTCATGATATCTTGTGTTTTGTCTTTAGCATTGAATAAAAATGAAAAGGTGTTGGTGTTAGTTTTATAGGTTATTTTGTAACTGGTGGTTTTTCTTATTATAGTTGCAATTTGTTCTGATATCTTGTCAAAGTATGGTATTGATATGTAGTTTGTGTCTCGTATTCGAGTGTCAATTGGAAATATTCTTTTGATAGCTAACGTATAATCTTTTTGTTGAATTAAAGTGTCAATCATGTTATGGTTATAATGGTTTGCATATGCTAATTGTTTGATGATTGAAATTTCTTTATCAAAATGTGATCGTTTCATTGGAGTAGTTAAAGCTCGGTGTACTAAAGATCTATAAGCCGCTAGTTTATGCATTTTATGATGACATGAATCGTTAGGAATAGTGACGTCTGTGCTTGTGGGTTTTCTGTATATGGAAAAATCAAATTCATTGTCTGTATTAATTGTAATAGTTAAATCCAAAAAATTAATAGCTCTATTTTGTTCTGTTTCTAGTGTAAACGTGATGTTTGTGTGAAGACTGTTAATAAGAATTAAAAATTCATTGATAACCTCAAAAGAACTGTCAAAACAAGCTAAAATGTCATCAACGTAACGAAACCAAAAAATAATGTGTTTAGAAAGATCTAATTCAAATATTCGATCTTCCAAATTATCCATAAATATGTTAGCTAATAGAGGACTCAGAGGATTACCCATAGGTAAACCATCCTTCTGTAAATATATTATATTATTAAAAGTGAAATAATTTTGACTGATACAAAGATCAAATAATTGAATTAACTCTAATGTTTTTACTAATTCTACATTACTATTAACTAGGAAATTATCTAACAAAGGAATACAGTCTTGTGGTGGAATCTTTGAAAACATGTTACAAATGTCAAAGCTTACAAGTTTTGAATGTGCTGGAAGATGTATGTTCTGTAGTTTTTCTACTAATTCTAATGATTTTTGACAGAGTAAACTCTGTCAAAAATTCATTAGATTAAAACTTATAAGATAAAACTTTAACAGATTAGAGTAAATTTTTCCATATACAGAAAACCCACAAGCAAAGACGTCACTATACCTAACGATTCATGTCATCATAAAATGCATAAACTAGCGGCTTATAGATCTTTAGTACATCGAGCTTTAACTACTCCAATGAAACGATCACATTTTGATAAAGAAATTTCAATCATCAAACAATTAGCATATGCAAACCATTATAACCATAACATGATTGACACTTTAATTCAACAAAAAGATTATAGGTTAGCTATCAAAAGAATATTTCTAATTGACACTCAAATACAAGACACAAACTACATATCAATACCATACTTTGGCAAGATATCAGAACAAATTGCAACTATACTAAGAAAAACCACCAGTTACAAAATAACCTATAAAACTAACACCAACACCTTTTCATTTTTATTCAATGCTAAAGAAAAAACACAAGATATCATGAAATCCAGCATTTACCGTTTGAATTGTTCTTTTTGTAACTCGGTTTATATTGGACAAACACTTAGAAATTTCGATATAAGATACAAAGAACACGTACGCTCTTATAGACTTAAACATCCAGAAAAATTGAATTATGCCAAACACATTTTGGAACAGAACCACCCAATGACACCTCAAAACAACATTAAATTCTTACATTTTTGCAACAACAAACACAAATTAGACATTTTAGAAGCTTTTGAAATATACAGACATAAACGCACAGTACCTTTAATGAATGAACAAACTGAGCTTAGTAATTCTCCTTTATTAGAAGTGTTAGATATTTAGTTTTTGTTATGTATTGTATCTAGTTACCTATTTTCTGTATGTATTTATCCTTAGCAACGTGTTTGTTTATCAATCTTATCTACCTTTGATAATCACACAAAGTGTCGAAACAATATTGTCAGGTTAAGATATTAATAAAACTTGTGAAACTTTAACTAATCTATGTATTTATATTATATTTCATGATTATGGAGTTCCACAAAGTAAGGCTGGAGACAGTAAATGCTAAAAGAGGAAGTGATAATTCTTATGCCAACTCTTGAACTTTGCTTCGCTTTTGTGAGTTTTAGCTCATGTAGGAAGGTCCATTAAACAAGCTATTTGCCTTAATCGTAATAGTGATGAGTTACCTATCATGATGATATAATTTACTGGATTTGAAGCGTTTATCAAATCCCAATAATTTGTTGGTACCATACTACATGTACATTCTTTAGAGTATCTATGACCTTGTGGAATATCCAGCAAAAATAGATGTGCGGAAAGTATTGCTGTCGTCAATCATGTTAATCCCATCCCTAAAGATGATCGAATGTCTTGGTAAGTTAATCATCAGTCAGTCAGTCTACAATTAGCTCCAGTCATTAACACCAATGTTTTCATTGGTGTCTGCTGTCGTAAAATATGTTTCACCACATTTATCTCTCAAGATAACTTTTCCATGTTCAAATTTGTTGCCTCATTTTTTTAATGGTAGAAAATGTTGGCGTTTGAAAATCAAACAACCAAGTCAAGTTGAATAGTATACTGCTGGTGAGCCAGCAAGGATTTGTGCGATCCTTTAAATAGAAACATAATCATAGTATGGAAATGTTCTTGTGTTAATTTCATTATAATTTCAGACATAAAATTTTCAATTCGACAAACACAAATAAAAATTGTAAGAGGGTCAAATTAGATTGTATGCAACTTTGGGAACTAAATATAAAAAACATAAAGTAGTTATATTATTGGTTTCAAATATTTCGTACGATCTTAAAGTTAATGTCATAAACTTTGTTAAAAAGCTAGTGTCATGCAAAAAAGCTTCTAATACTAAGTCAGTAGATTTACTTAAATTGGCAGATACACATACACATTTTGGATTTTACTAGAGCGCAATAAAGAGATACCACTTTATTTGTGCTTGTTATATCCTATTCTATACCAGGATGGGTTGAAAACTTTTTGACCTGAGATGGAACAGCTTTTTTGGAGGTTGATTTTGATTTGATTTCTCAATAAAACTCCTTTGAGCTCAATGCACTTGGTCCAGCAATGCTCTAAGCGATTCAAATCATCCGCATTAAAGGAAACATTAAGGTCTTCAAAATATACGTTTACAGCATCAATGATTTCATGATTAGACAAAAATCTGCGCCCTCCAAATTATATTTTCAAACTTGGAAACAAGAAAAAATCACTGGAAGCTAGATCAAGTGAATACGGTGCGTGATTTAACAATTTGAAACGAAGTTCATGGATTTTCGCCATTGCAATTGCAGACCGGTGAAGGTGAGCATTGATTCCCAGACGCGGTGCATCATCGCAGCTTTTCCGACTTCGTTTGAATTCAGTAGTGCATTTTTTTACAGTGAAAGATGAAAAAGCAGATTCTCCCAGAGTACAATCCAGCTCTTTTTTAATTTTTTGTGGCAGTTAAGCCTTTCAAAATAAAATATTTTATAACAACACGATGTTCATGTTTTTCCATTTTTCACAAATAACTTGCAACAAAAACTTTAGCAGGCAGATACACATGGAGTTATGAAGCAATCATTTTCACACTGCAAATTCAACTTTATAAAGGTTACAACATTACAGCTGTCAAAAAATTAATGCACTCAGAGCTAGGTTAGGCCGAGAAGTTTTCAACCCGCCCTCGTATAACCAAGCTATCAAGTTTTGTGAAAAGTACTTGAAGATAAGGAAAAATATGTTAAATGTTATTTCAGAGTTCAGAACGGATATACCAAAACAAAATATGTAAATATGTACCTCAAGTTTAAAAAATATGCAGTAAATATGTACCTATCCGCATGACTCCATAAGAAGAAAAAACTCTCCAAAAATAATTTCTTCAATTAATTAATAAAGAAAACTTTAACAAAAAAATATAGAAACAAAAACATCAATTCTATAAAAAATACTAAAATAATAATCAATACAAAAAAAAAAAACTAATACCGGATAAATATGCAATGCTTTAAGGGGGTGAAAGGTGACCATATAGACCCCAAAACTCATAAAATAAAAATAAAAAATAAAAAAAAATTTCGGATTTTTCCGTATTTTTTACAAGTCACGAGTCGACTATGGATTGTTTGTAAGATGTTGACCCTGAATTACTGATAAAGCAAACAATAGTAACTGACCTCCGCTACGTACGTATCAATTTACAGAAACAACAGAATTTAATTTCAGCAGCGGTTGCCGAGTGACTCACTACCTTGATGACTTGATCATTTATTAAGGTCGGTAAATAAAATGTAACATACGTTCGTTGACCTAATTGTGATGGAAACATTGCCTGTTTTTCATTTTACGAATGTCATTTTAACAAAATGAGTAAAACATTTTGTGCAAACTGGGGATTTTCCTGTTTGCGTTTCAATAGCCATTGGCAAAATTGCACTCGCGGTATAAGTGTACTTTTTGAAAATGGTTGATTTGAAAAGTTCCGTTCATTCAACAGGCGTGTTTGGTTCTGTCATAATTTAAACAGTAACTAAATACACTTAAATAAACTACTTATCTGTAGGGATACGAGAATGAATAAGCCCTTTATATTTCTACCATTGGTTATTTTTAATTCACGCTTACTAATGTTTGGTCTGAAACATGTGAAACGTTCTGATTTTATACATAACTTTTAAGGGTCGTAAATGCTTAATGATGCTGAACGTCTGCCATGTAACGGCAAGACGATTATTAAAAGAAAGGGAAGTTTTAGTTATTAGTTTACACTAGTCGAATTCGGTCCATGTATTGATACATTTTTATATTAAACATTAAAGATTGGATTATCGGCTTTTAATTTACCTGGCTAATTATCTTACATATCACTAAAACAAACACTTAACACTACCTAATGCAAGTTATTAATTCTTAAAACGTGTATTAATCGAAACTCAAGTTTACCAACACCTAACACAAAGAAAGTTGACGACAAACTGCATACTGCAGTTACAAATCTCAAAGATCTGAGTCAGTAACAGTTATTACAGATGTTCAAAATGAGTGTTATTATTTATAGTTAAAAACGTTTTAAAAGCACGTACTGCTATTTGGTGTTGATTACAATCTTCCGAAGAATTTATAAATATTTATCCTGCTACTTGCTTGGGTTAGTTTATGGCTTATTTGTCCATGACCTTTAAAAGTATGTATTAGTAGACACAAATTTCATTTCATACAGCTTTATCTACTATTTGCAGTGGCGTGCCTATTATTTTTATAAGGGGGGTTGTCATTTCAAAGGGGCATTTCAGGAAATTGTTAGTAAGATGTTACTCTACACATGTTTCTCTATTGCCCTTTAACGGGAAAGGCATCTTTTTCAAAACACCCTGTATAATCAGTAGAGAAGAGCAAAATAGTAAAGCACAAAATCACATTTCTTATGGAGCGTAAAGTTTTATTCATTACTGCTTATTTATAATATGGACTTCAAATTGAAACCACTTTAAAATGTGAAGTCTTGATTACGTTTGCGGTATAAACTAAATGTAATTTGATATTTTTTTTAAATGGTTTGTAACAATGCCGTTTTTTTAGAACTGCCTGCGTTGAAAGAAATAAATATTCAGTGGTGTGTGGCTACGATTTTAATAAATTTAATTCTAATATCAATACGAAATTTTATCTTATCGAAATCGACAAGAAGTATTAGAGTAACGCCAATGAAAATGACATCATCAAAGGGTTGCTCTTCTCTAAACAATCAGTTCCAAATTAATAACTCTGTTCTTTCTTCTTTGCTCGTTTTGATTTTACAGCCACTTTATTAGTTTACTCTTTCTTTTATTGGTAGTCATAACATTCTTTTAATATTTTTGTTAAGGTGAAACGTGCTGTTCCACTTGACAGCTGCAATGGTTTCATATTTCATAAAATTGCGTGCATTTACAATTTACAATCAATTCATAGAGGATGTAGAAAATTAAATGTTAAATGTGAATGCTAATTAACTATAAAAGTAAAATATTGTTTTGGGCACATTTTCTCAGCTGTGGATGTGCGTATTCTGTGTGAATCCCCATTCGGCAGCCGTAATATGACTCGTGATTAGTCTGATCTATGTAATGTTGATTTATTAAGTTATTCCTTGATTTAAGGTTAAGCGGATCCGCTCCCAAATCGCTTTCCTTAGTTTTAAATGGGACGATTCGAAGTAAGAAATCCAGGCAGCGGTGAGTCGGCAGTCTGAGAACGGAGAGGTTTGAATCGATCTAATTAGAAGCGATTTTTAGCAAGAAACCGCGCGGTTAGAGAAGGGTAGAATTATGATTTTGACTGAAACAGCGCAATTCAGTTCAGTCCATTAAGACTTCTGGTGTTAAAAATTGAAAAGTAACAAAACACACTTAAGTGTAAATAACACGTAAGTATTTCATTGTAATTAGTTTTTTTAATTATTATATTGAAAAGTGCACTCACATTTTAGGGAATATTTAATAAACTAGAAACTACTTAATCAACTCAATATCGCTTAGACTTTAAATATTATTAAACATTTATATAAAAAAGGAAAGTAATGTATTCAGATGCTTGTTATATAGGGTGTCACATTTTTGATGGGTTTAATGAATGGAAAGCTGTAAGTACATATAAAAATATGAAAAACGGATTTCACATAATTAGGTACACATGCAAGTCTATGAATGCCTGCACTGCAAAACCGTCGCCGTCCCGCTACCGTGTGCAGTATGTATGCTCCAAAGCGGAAACCAGTCAGAAACCTCTCCGCCACCTCCAGTCTGAATCAACATTTATAAATCTCGTAATGTTAAGATGGCTAGTTTAAGTTCAGAAACATCCACTAATAAAAAATACTATTGCAGACTAATATTATTGGTTGTATTTTGATACATTATGTATGTGTATACAATAAAAATATCGAAATTTGTCATTTTTACTTACCCATTCCCGCTAATTTACCCGATATGAATATTGGTATGAAATTATGTCGATTATGTACCTTAGTTTCAAAATATGTAGCCATCCTAAAAATATGTACTCCAAAATAAAATACGTAGTATTTCCGAACCTTGTTATTTCATGTCAAACTTATTTCACGTATTCCTTTTAAAACTACATTAACGAGGGGAAAATGACTACACTGACATACTGATTTTAATAAAAGTTCGTGTACACAAAGTATTCCACGTACATAAAAATTCTGCTAAGCTATTCAATGTAATACTCAAAAACAGCATAGAAATAGACATGCTAAGTCTGATGGTCAACGTAGCTGCTCAAAATGATGCCCACCGTAAAGTTGGCATAGCTGAGCGGACTAGTAAGCAGCCCCTGTGCTATAGGTCCATGAATCGATTGTTATTGTTTTATTAATTTATTGGCGTATTATCTTATTTATCTTTAAAAATTATTATTTTTAATAAATACTTTTTTTCCATAAAACATCATGTTACTATAATTAATTTTGTATGAACAATGGAAAATATAATTCAATAATTAAACAAAATTTAATACAGAAAGAAAATACAAATTTAGTGATTTGTAATTTTATTAATATGATAAAAGTTATAAATCAATTAAATAAAAATTAATTTAATTAAATTTGTAACTAATTATCTTGCAAATAATACATGATTTTTTGTGAAATAAAACAATAAATAAAATTAAAAAATAATAATATACTTTTAACAATAAATAAAATAATAAACATAATAAATTAAAAAAGATAAAAAATAATAAATGAACAGGAGACCCTAGAAGTTGATCACCTGTCGTCCACACAACTATGCCTACTTTATGACGGCCACAACTGGCATTACTTTGAGCGGCAGCTTGCCGTCAAACTTTGCAAGCCAATTTAAATGCAGTTTTATGAGTATTGCATCAAAAAGTTTGGCAGAAGCTATTTTTATATAGGTGAGTACTTTATGTCCATAAAGTTTTATTAAAATTGATGAGTAAAATTAGTAGTGAAGACAGAGCCGGTCCGAGGACCCTGGCGAGGGGAAACTGAGGTAAGAGGCAGGTAAGAGTTGTCAGTAGGCGTTGCCGCGGCGGGGCGACCGCCCATGAGTGTGCGGTATGAATATTAATGAGCCCATATGTGCTATCTGACCGCCCATATTTGATATCCCATATTTGATATGTGTTTTACATGTCTACCACCACCGAGCTGCCGCCGCTAAAGACACTAGTATGAGAGAGAGACAGAAAACAGAATAGTCGGTTCTGGACCCACACCTCCTCTCCTCTAGTATGCAACCCATCATACATGTAAGCACTATTGCTACATTTCAGATAAAAATCAAAAAGAAATTCATTTATTTCAATACAAAATTATGTTTTCATTTCTCAGAAAGAATACATTTTTATTCTAAAATTAAAACTATGTTACATTTCAGATAAAAATAATTTATTTAGAAATATATGTTACATTTATAGTCATTTTTTTATCATTACATAGGAGAGAGGTATTTTATGACAAGATTCACAAAACATGAATTCCATTTGTATGTAGATTTCCATTATTTCTGACGTAATTTCATGATGCTGTTTTTGAATATCGATTAAAGTATAGCCTAAATCAGTAAATTTCTGCTTACAATTTTCACAAACCTTCATATTCGATAATCCATATGCTGTAGATGTTTTTAGTTCCCAATAAATGTGATTGAAACATAACATTTCATTATTATAATCTGCCGGAAGTATATATATTTGATACATTTCTATATCTGATTTAATTGCATAGTATTCTGAACTAATACTCTTTAACCACATTTTATAATTAAGGTGTGAACGTGTATTTTTCTTAAATTTTTTATATCTCATTAAGAGCGATTCGCCTTGAATTTTTCTATATTTTGTTTTTATATATTCCATTATAGATAATGGAAGCAACCCATTTTTACGTACACACGTTTCATATCTTTATTTACAAACTTTCAATGAACAAATGTAAAATAAACATTTTCGGGTAATAAATAGACTTTATTTCCATAATGAAATTGTAAATAAAGATATGAAACGTGTTGTACAAGCTTATATATCCAGCAAATTTATACATTTAGTGCTCATTATTGTCATTTCCGCTACTCCACAGTCAAGATTTTAGAGGTAAACATAAATTTAAAAATTTACACACAAAAATAAAGTAAAAATCATTTATTTAGAAATACATAAACCTATTTAATTTACATATTATATTTACATACATTTTTTTTTCATTACATAGGTGAGGTATAAAATTCACAAAAGATTTTATATACACTCTTGTCTTATACAATTTAATGGCGTATTTAAACATGATTCACACCAGCGTATGATAATATCATAGAAATGTGAAAACTCGTAATAAGTCATATTATGTTCATGATCTATATACAGTGAGAATTTTATTTCACTGAACATAGGACTATTGACATTCCCTATGTTCAGTTTTAAAAAAGCCAAGTCAATGCATTGCGAGCAATTAAAACATATCCAAGCAACCTATAAAACAATTGCTATTCGTAGTGTCATTAGAAAGTGTCAAAACTGTGTTTTTTTTTCAAAGTTTTTGCCAAGACAGCTGCAGATCCTGACCTGACCTGAAGCTGTCTTTGGCATCAGTGAGGACTTTATGCCTTTATTATGATTAATTAATGAATATTCGTGTCGATAATTATTGTCAAGGATTACAATCATGTCGCAAACATTGTCGCTGGGTAGGCAACCAAACTTGCAGGTCTGCTGGTAGCTGGTGTTTTTTTTATTGTACATTCTTTTGACACAACTGAAATTATTTAGTTTTAGGTTAAGTATAATTACATCCAAATAACAAGTTTAAACAGAAACTTTTATTTAAATTACTTTAACAAATGTTCAAAGTGACCACCCTCCTGTTCCAAACAATATGCTAACCGATTGTAAAATCCTTGTACACTATTTCTAAAAAAATTTGGATTTATTTCGTTGCAGGCGGTAAGTATTCTATTCTTTAGCTCTTCTGTATGCTCTATTACTCTATTATTGTAGACTTTGGATTGGATATAACCCCAGAGAAAGAAATCATTTGGTGATAAATCTGGGGACCGAGGTGGCCAAGCTATGGGGCCAAATCTTCCAATCCAGCGATCCTGGAATGTTTCGGTTAGGAAGCGTGTAATAGGGCCCGTGGAATGTGGTGGAGCGCCGTCCATTTGAAACCATGGGTTTTCAATATTTAAAACTTCTAGTCGTGGTATAATGTTTCTCCGCAGAAGTTCCAGAAATTTGGCAGCGTTTAGGGTGCCATTGATAAAAAATGGACCAATAAGGGTACCGTCAACTATTCCAGTCCAAACATTAACACTCCTATTGTATTGAGTGTGTGTTAAATTTTGAACGTGCTTGTTTGTACGTGACCAATACCTGTAGGAATTAGCAAAGAAGGATAAGGAGAAAGGAGAGAAAAGTGTTAGATACAAACCGATAATTCTGTTTATTGACAGTGCCATCTAAACAAAACGACGACTCGTCTGTGAAAACTATTTTTTGTAGAATATCTTCATTTTCATTTAGTAAATTAAATACTGTTTCACAAAAATCTGTTCTTTTAATTTTGTCAATAGGAAAAAGCTGCTGGTGATTGGAAAATTTGTAGGGTTTGTATTTATACTTCTTGAAAGTTTTAAGCACAGAGTCTTTCGAAATGCCAAATTGCTGTGCTACTATCCGCGAGGGGGTAATGGGATTTTCTTCTGCATAACATAATATTTGTATTTCTCGTTCTTCTGTTAAAACGGGGCAAGCTTTTCTTCTTTTTTTATGTGAATTTATTACACAACCTTCACCATTAAATTTTTTAATTATGCTATGAATAGTTGCGACAGATGGTATCGGTCTTTCGGGATAACTTACGGAAAACAAATCGCGCACTTGTCTCATACTATTATTGGAATTGTACCAGTTTACAATGGCAATCTTTTCATCTTTTGAGTACATATTGCAAAGCACAAGTTGAAAAACTTTTTAAAAAAACAGTTTTGACTTTTTAATGACATTAATGGCAATTGTTTTATCAGAGGTTGCTTGGATATTATGTTGTAATTGCTTGTAATGCATTCCTATGCATTACCTCTGATAACACAATTGACAAAATTAAATGAACAGATTTTTGTGAAACAGTATTTAATTTACTAAATGAAAATGAAGATATTCTACAAAAAATAGTTTTCACAGACGAGTCATAGTTTTGTTTAGATGGCACTGTCAATAAACAGAATTATTGGTTTGTATCAAACACCTCGCTTCCCTTTCTCCTTATCCTTCTTTTCCAATTCCCACAAGTATTAGTCACGTACAAACAAGCATGTTCAAAATTTAACAGTCCTCTGGAACTTCTGCGGAGAAACATTATACCACGACTAGAAGTTTTAAATATTGAGAACCCATGGTTTCAAAAGGATGGCCCTCCATCACATTCCACGCGCCCTATTACACGCTTCCTAACCGAAACATTCCAGGATCGCTGGATTGGAAGATTTGGCCCCATAGTTTGGCCACCTCGGTTCCCAAATTTATCACCAAACGATTTCTTTCTCTGGGGTTATATCCAATCCAAAGTCTACAATAATAGGGTAATAGAGCATACAGAAGAGCTAAAGAATAGAATACTTACCGCCTGCAACGAAATAAATCCAAATTTTTTAAGAAATAGTGTACAAGGATTTTACAATCGGTTAGCATATTGTTTGGAACAGGAGGGTGGTCACTTTGAACATTTGTTAAAGTAATTTAAATAAAAGTTTCTGTTTAAACTTGTTATTTGGATGTAATTATACTTAACCTAAAACTAAATAATTTCAGTTGTGTCAAAAGAATGTACAATAAAAAAAACACCAGCTACCAGCAGACCTGCAAGTTTGGTTGCCTACCCAGCGACAATGTTTGCGACATGATTGTAATCCTTGACAATAATTATCGACACGAATATTCATTAATTAATCATAATAAAGGCATAAAGTCCTCACTGATGCCAAAGACAGCTTCAGGTCAGGTCAGGATCTGCAGCTGTCTTGGCAAAAACTTTGAAAAAAAAACACAGTTTTGACACTTTCTAATGACACTACGAATAGCAATTGTTTTATAGGTTGCTTGGATATGTTTTAATTGCTCGCAATGCATTGACTTGGCTTTTTTAAAACTGAACATAGGGAATGTCAATAGTCCTATGTTCAGTGAAATAAAATTCTCACTGTATAATTTTATTTTCATTTCGTACCCGTGTTCTGAATTTAAATCTACAATTATAACATACTTTCATTCTATATATATTTTCACCATGTGTGTAATATTCAGTGTAAATACAAATTCTTTCATTTTCCAGTCCATCAAAGTAGGTAGGTATGTTCATCATTTTTAATTTGTCTTCTAAAGGAATCAGTCGTTCATATTTATTTTCCCATAAATGTAGCCATGTATAATATCCGAATTTGCTTTTAATTATATGATTTTCTTGAAATGTATTCAATTTGCTGTTAAAGATGTACTCTCTAATAAAACTATAATTTATTTTTATATCAGCTAACAGCGTTATTGGTATTAGCCCCTCACTTTTCACAATATTTTCTAAGTCAACATAACTACGGGATAATGCACAAACATAAAAAACATAAATTTCTCTTCGAGATTTTACTTTATGAACATTGTCATCAAAAGTTTCTTCATAAAAAAGGCTGATCGGTAACAGATTCATATTTCTGCTTTTCAAAACTAAAGTATAGAATGAGTATGAAACCTTATAAAGGCCTCCTTCTATGCTTAACGAAAAGTTCATGTAAGTTCATTGATTTCTTGTTTTATGTATCCTGTTTTCCCCGATTAAAATTTCAAATATCAAAAAGGAGAATACAGAAAAAAAACAATACAAGCATAAATTTAAATTAACTTGAGTAAAAAGGTACAATTAGTTTTTTATCTAACATCGTAATATTAAAAAGGAAAAAAAAGTTGATGTAGTTAAAAAACCTGATTAGATAAATTTATTCATTTCGTAGATAAATGAATTCAAGTTAACGTAATTAAATGTTATTTTTTTTTCAAGAGCAAGGATAGTTTTGAATAAATTACGTTCCCTAAAGGTCAGCTAATTTATTTTATTTTCAATAACAATTCTAGTTTGAATGATTTCTAAAACATATTATAATTTATTAATTCGTAATAACCAAACTATTGAAATGTAATGATAGGTAATTTATTTTACTGACAGGTTTTTGCTAATCGAAGGAAAATGAATAATTTATATTGATGTATCCTTTAAAGATGCGTGTCTTTTTACGCATATATATATATATATATATATATATATATATATATATATATTTTTAGATACCTGAAGGAACACTTTATTGCTTCGAATGCAAAAAATATTTTTGTTTTTGTTTTAAATCGATTAATAGACATCTAAAATACAAGAAACCTTTTAAATCTAGTAAAAAGATAATTATTCTGAGAACAAATTGTTAAATCTTTAAATTTTATTAATAAAACAAAAAAAAAACTTTATTTACTGAATAGGTAAAAGTAACTTTATAATTATATGCTTTGAAAAGAAACAGGAATAGCAACAGCCGACAATTGGTAAAGTTCTCAACCAATAAGAAATGAGCCTCTCTCCTATATAAGTCGATGAAATATTCGCAGGATGATAAAATAACATCGAACAGTCGCTTACACTTAAAGTGAATTACTTTGTTTTTAAAGAAGTATAAAATGGATTTTTTTTAAAAATTAAATCAGATTGCCGCTCTTAAAACGATTAAAGAAAAGGTCAGTCCAAATCAACTATTAATTAACTCAAAGCATAAAGTATTAAAATTGAAAAGTGGAGTATCCAGTTCAGGATTTAGATATATTTTTGCAGAAATAGAACTTGGTATTTTATTTTTACCGAAACGTTTGGTAGAGGTCTTAGATGAAAACAGACTTGAAGAATTGCGAAAGAAAGAAGACCTAGTTATTTTATATAAAGGTAAATGTAGAAAGAATGTGAAAATGTTAATATTATTTTAATTTTTTTTTTGTTAAAGGTCGAGAAAATATAGGAACCAAACATGAAACGCCTATTTTAAGGTTTATTTCTAAATCTGAAAATATTAATTCAGATAGTGATAGCAGTGATACAGATGATATTGAATGTCTTCAAGACCAATGTGCCCAAGATTTATCAAAAATTGATGTCCAAGAAATTTTTGATTTGATTCCATCACAAAAACGCAAGAGCAGTCAGCAAAATTCTAGCAAACGTATGCGAAGAAATTAGTAAGTAGTTTTTATCTTATAAATTTCTAAGTTATATATTTAGTTTTTATCTTATAATGTCTGAATTAACAAATAGTATAATAAAAAAATTAAGAGAAGTTTATCACATTTTTAAAACTAAAAGGGAAATAACTAATATTGAATCATGGCTTAAATTATGTAAAAATCAAGAACAACTTTTACGAAAACAAATTCGAAACTTTAATTCAGTTGGTAAACGCAAGCAGTTAGAAACATTTCTTTGTCATTTGATGAAACTTAAGTTAGATTTTAAAAGATTATCTAGCAACTTAAAATAGAAATAATAATAATAGAAGTCAACGTGTTAAATGGGAAAATTATAAATCAGCATTTAAAAGTAGAATATCCTCATCAGTTATTCATAATTTACAACCGAATGAATTAGATTTAAATTTTTTTCTTCAAGATGCATATTTTCTATTAAAAGTTAGGATAAAAAATGTATTTAGAAAACTTAATCATTACTTTAAAATGAACACTTCCCTTTGTTGTGAATTTGAGAAAATGGTCATAAATTCAAAAGATTCCAGTGTCAGCTATATTACAGAAATGAAATATTATAATACTAAAAATGTGTATATAGTTGATTCAGATTAAACGGTAACATCTGAATGGCTTCATTCAAATATTTCAGATTCTCTATTAAATCAAGTAAGTGAATTTACTACAAATGGTTCCGGTTGGACTTTAAAAGAAATAATTCATCTTTGTGTAAATTTTAATTCATTCAGCATTTATTGCCGGGTCAGGAGGTTTCGTTGAACCTCTAATTCAAATAAAAAATAAACAAGCCATTATAAACTTGCCTAGTAACAATCATGATTGTTTTTTTAATGCTGTTGTTAGTGGTATTTGCAAACCAAATGGTAAACCTAATCGATTATCATCTTATCCGAATTACAAATCAATTTTAAAAACTGACGGCTTAAAAGTTCCTATAACTTTAAAACAAATTTCAAAATTCAAGAAATTAAATGAGATTTCTATTAACGTTTATATATTAAAGCTTAAACGAGGTAAATACACTGTGGTTCCATGTTATTTGTCAAATCACATATTAAATCAACATGTAAATTTATTATTGTTAGAAGACAATTATTTTGACGAAATGGACGAAATTGACGTTAATTCAGTAGAACTTAATGATTTTCAATTACTAAATAAAAAATATCTGATAATGATGTAAATGTAGAACCTAAAGCTCATTTTTGTTATATTAAAAGTTTATCGAGATTAATTAGCTCACAGGTTAATAATCATCAGAAGAAATTAATGAATGTAATAGATGTTTGCAATATTTCTATAAAAAAGATGCATTAGAAAAACATTCAGAATATTGTAGGGAATTAAATTCATGTAAAACTGTTTTACCTAATAAAAGTAAAAGATGGGTAGAATTTGAAAACTATAAAAATAAATTAAACGTTCCATTTGTAGTATATGCCGACATAGAATGTTATTTAAAACCTGTTTCAATTAACAAAACAAAATTTAAACTACAAAATATCAAAAACATAAACCTTTTAGTAT
This sequence comes from Agrypnus murinus, assembly GCA_929113105.1. Taxonomy (NCBI): domain Eukaryota; kingdom Metazoa; phylum Arthropoda; class Insecta; order Coleoptera; family Elateridae; genus Agrypnus; species Agrypnus murinus. The sequence continues at coordinate 32,763,847 of OV816023.1, read as the reverse complement.
AGGATATTATTTTCATTGCATTTTCGATAACAGTTTATCATATTTTAAACAGTATAGAGGTCATGATTGTGCTACTTGGTTTATAGGAGAACTTGAAAGTATTTCTGAATTTTGTGCTATTTATTTCAAGAAAAATGAGCCAATGAATATAGATATGATACCACTAAATGATCCTGCTGTTATTTGTCATATATGTGAAAAACCATTTACGGCGACTGATAGAATATGTAGGGATCATGATCATATTTTATCAAATTTTAGAGGATATAGCCATGAAGATTGTAATTTGCATTTTAGATTACAACCCATAATTCCAATACTTTTTCATAATTTTAGTAATTATGATTGTCATTTTATAATAAAAGAGATTGCGTTAGGATTTGAAGGTAAAGTTGATTTAATTCCGTTGAATAATGAAAAATATATTTCAGTTATAAAAACGTATAAAGATACAAGAATTAAACTTCGTTTTATCGATTCATTTAGATTTATGAATTCATCTTTAGATAAATTATCTTCTTTTCTAAAACCTAGTGATTTTATCATTCTTAAACAAATGAATCCGGATTTGAATGATGAAAATTAAAATTTTTAATGCGAAAAGGTGTTTTCCCCTATGAATTTGTTGATAGTTTAGAAAAATTAAATGAAACATCACTTCCGGACATTAGTAAATTTTATAGTTCGTTAACATGTACTAATATTACTCAAGATGATTACAATCATGCTCGAGATGTTTGGACAAATTTCAAAATTAAAACATTAGGCGAATACAGCGATTTATATTTGAAAACTGATATTTTACTTTTAGCAGATGTATTTGAAAATTTCAGAAAAATGTGTAAGGATATTTTTGAATTAGATGTCATGCATTATTATACAATTCCAGGATTTGCTTGGGATGCCGCGTTAAAGAAAACAAAAATCCGTTTAGAATTAATTACAGACGTAGATATAGCTTTATTCATTGAAAAGGGTATTAGAGGAGGAATTTGTCAGGTATCTAAAAGATATAGTGAAGCTAATACTGAATATATGACAAAATATGATCCATCGAAACCATCAGTTTACTTGATTTACTCAGGTGTAAATAATTTGTATGGAGCTGCTATGCGCGAATCTTTACCTTACGGAGATTTTCAATGGCTTGCTCAGGATGAAATAGCTAATTTAGATATTTTAAATATTCCTGATGATAGTGAAAATGGTTATATATACGAAATTGACATAAATTATCCGGAATCATTACACGATTTTCACTCAGATTTTCCCCTATGTCCCGAAAATAGAATACCACCTGACTCTAAATATAACAAGTTAATGTTAACTCTTTATAATAAAGAAAAATATATTATTCATTATCGAAATTTAAAACAATGTCTTTCACTTGGTCTTATTATTACAAAGATTCATCGTGTTTTAAAATTTAAACAGCAACCTTGGCTAAAAGATTATATTGATTTAAATACAGATTTACGAACAAAAGCTGATAATGCATTTAAAGTATATTTTCATAAACTGATGAACTGGTCTGTGTTTGGGAAAACCATTGAAAACGTTAGGAAACGACGTATAATTAAATTGATAAGCAAATGGGAGGGTAGATATAGAGCTGAGTATTATTTATCAAAACCAAATTTTCATAGTCGTACAATAATTTCAAAAAAATTAGTATCTATTGAAATGAATAAAACTGAAGTAACTTTAAATAAACCTATTTACGTAGGTATGTCAATATTAGATATTTCCAAAACTTATATGTATGATTTTCACTATAACTATATGAAAAAAAAAATTAAAAATTTCAGACTTTTATATAGTGACACTGACTCTTTTATTTATGAAATTATAAATGATAATATTTATTCTGCAATAAAAGAAGATATTCATAAATTTGATACAAGTGATTATAAAAAAAGATAATGTTTTCTATACCTTTAGCTAACAAAAAACAAATTGGTTTAATGAAAGATGAAATGTGTGGAGAAATCATGACTCATTATATAGGCTTAAAAGCTAAGATGTATAGTGTAAAGGTAAATGACAGAGATAAAATTAATAAAGTCAAAGGAATTGTTAAGAGTGCTATTAAAAAGAAATTAAATTTTGATCATTTTTATTCTGTTTTAAAAAGAGGGAATTCTATAAATTGTAAACAAAGTTCGATTCGATCGGTCAAACATAAGGTTTATACTACATCACAATTAAAGCTTGCATTAAGTAATTTAGATGATAAACGCTTCATCTTGAAAGATAACATAAATACGTTACCATGGGGACATTATAAGATAAAAAATAATAAAAATGTAACATAGTTTTAACTTTAGAATAGAAATGTATTCTTTTTGAAATGAAAACATAATTTTGTATTAAAATAAATGTATTCTTTTTGAAATGAAAACATAATTTTGTATTAAAATAAATGTATTTCTTTTTGATTTTAACTGAATAGTTTTAACTTTAGAATAGAAATGAAAACATAATTTTGTATTGAAATAAATGTATTTCTTTTTTGATTTTAACTGAAATGTATCATAGTTTTGTATTAAAATAAATGTATTTCTTTTTGAATTTGATCTTGTAATATAAATGCTTAATAAATATTTTAAATGAATGTTCTTTCTTTTTTCTATTCATAATATTCGGAAACGTTTGCAAGAGCAGTACTAATTATGAGTGAAGAAGTAATTAAAATAAATCGACGAAATATTAGATTAACCTTAAAATTATTAAGAAAAAGTAAGGATAATAAAAGTGTTACTGTTGGAGCAAAGAGACATTTAGAAACAAAATTAGTAAATTTACGAAGAGAACAAGTTCAAATAAAAAATGTTAAATTGAGGGCTAATTTAAATATTAATAATAATATATCGACAGTAAATAATAAACGTATTCACTGGAAAGATAAAGAAAGTGCTTTTAAGAAACGCATTCGAACTGGGGCTGTGATCAATCAAAATCATAATGATATTCAATCATTTTTTGACGATGCTTTCTCATTAATTTATAAACGAATTAAAAGTGCTATTAGAAAATTCGATATTTTGAAAGTTAATTTTACATTTTGTGGTGATTATTCAAAGGTAAATAGTAATATGAAAGAGATTGAAGGTACAACTTATAAAAAAATTTTTAATACTAAAAATTATCAGCTTGTTAAAAATAGTAATATTAAAGAAATGTATAAAGCTGTATTAGATGAAATAACAAATCAAATGTCAGAATTTGAACAGTCAGGTAGTGGTACTACTTTAACAGCTATAAATTATTTATCTGTAAATATGATATAAACAAATATATTAGGTCATTGACATTGAGGTGAGGTGGGGTGATAATAAAATTAAAATAAACTTATTATTCTATCACATTCAAAAGTGAATTCATGAGTTCATTATGTATACTTCAAAAACAATAATTGCTCCTAACTGTTTCTTAAGATTGATGGTTATTGTAAGTACTGTAACATCGAAACCAATTCAAGTTGATGATTTCGATTCATCTTTTAACTCGCAACATTTCCTAAACGGAACAACATCCCTCGAAAGATCTCGCGAGAATAGTAATATACGTGTACATTATAATGAACCTGAACATGAATCAGTTCCGATATTTAATTATTCAAATGCATTTAATCGACGTCATTTTAATCGAAAGCAGCAGAACTTACAATCATTAACAACTCAGTCGCTGAGTGATGATTATAACTCATATCCTATTAATAATAGAGAAACTAGTACTAAATCTTCTCATAAAAAGCCTATAATTACAGAAAAATTAAGTGAAGTTGAAATTAATAAAAAAGACTGTAAACAGGAATGGAATGAGTATGATGACTTGATGGATAAATATGCTGTGATGGAAAATGATTTAAAAACGATGCGTGTTAATCATGATTTCACTCTATTACAACTTGAACAAAGTAAATCTGAAGTAGAAAATTTACAAAAAACATTAAATTCGACAAAAGTTTCTTTAATCTCATGTAGACGTTTCTGCGGTCAATCATTATAGAAGTAAATATGTTAACAGTAAAGGAAATCATTGAGATACCTGTTGCTATATTAAAAAAAAAATTTAAATCTGATATTGCTCGTAATTTTAATCATTTACCGGAATGGACGCAGAAAGAGCTTTGCGATTATCAATATTGTCAATGTGTGCAAAGAACGACAGGGGACGTAGTCGATGGACCTCCACCATTTAAAATAAATTGCGATCGTTGTTGCTCCACTCATTCATCATGTCTCTAGAAGCAACTGTTCTACCTTATCTAATCTTAGCGTTAGTGCAAAATAATACATTGTACGTATATAATCCAATATCTGTAATATGAGAATGTTTTATGTGTATTGACTTTTCTAATAATTATACAAGTGTGAATAAAAGTTGTGAATGGCCTCATGAATGGACTAATATGAAGTTAACAAGCATCAATCAAAATAGTGCTTTTACATTTGCAAATAATCTTACAAAATATAAAGACAATAACAAGTCTTTGCTTTATTTTAGAATTAGGTATTATTATGCTAAAAGTAATAAATCATTTAATGCATACTTTGAAAGTGGATGGCATCGTTTATTGTGGAATTTTAAAAATTATGAAGTAACTCACTTATCAGACTTAACAGTTAACGATGTAATGATAAACTCAATTCTATTATTATATTTAGTTTCAATTATATTAGTAGAAATAACTGCAGTAAGTTCTTACATTATATACCGTCAATTCAAATATCAAATAGATTATTAAGTAACGCTCATGCATATTACATATTTTAAAGTTATATATATATTAGAAAACTATAAATATTTTAGTTTAGTACTTCTTAGTTAGTAGTTAAAAATGGATTTCAAGAGAAACGATAGTTATAATCATCAAGACTGGGAAAATGTTAAATCCAGAACAAGGTAAAAAAAAAAAAAATATATATATATATATATATATATATATATATATATATATATATATATATATATATATATATATATATATATATATATATATATATATATATATATATATATATATATATATATATATATATATATATATATATATATCTTGCTATACATGCGGCGTCCGATAATTGCCCAGTTGCATTAGATATGGCGTCCGGATCTATACGGCCTCCATATATGGACGCCATATAGGAGATCATTGCTATTGCCTTTTTCTGGCCCTATTCTAACCGTTGACAAAATTATAGCAGGACTTTATATCGCCTCTAATTTGAAAAAAAAAGTATATTATAGTTCAGGGACTTGCCGTCACATCAAAGAGGGTGTCTCAGAGGGTGCGAATATACTCCGTGGTGTATACTTACATTTTATATGCTTACATTTTGTCGATAATACAGCGTCCGAAAAGTGGCAACGCTGAAGCACGTATTATTTCTATTTAAACGCAAATCACAGAGAAAAACCTATTTAGAGTACTAGTGTATATTTTTAAAATTCACTACATCCATTAAAATAATGATGGCAGAAACCGCGCGAAAAGCTATGAACGTGGCTCTTTAAAATAGCATAATGCAAAACTGCTCATTATCTTAGCTGCAATTACTTAAAGCTATTTTATAAAAACTTATCTAAAGAAAACCCTACCTTTTATAAGATTCAGGAAACATTTAATTTGGAACATTTATTCTTAATAATTAAAAGTTTTTAAAATAAAGATTTTGAGGATATATCAAAATACTCGTACAAAATACATGTCGTTATAAAACACAAAAACTATTACAATTTACGATACAGTTTAATTACATAAAAAAGAATATATGGTTAATTAAAAATAAATAAATGGTGATAAGTTTGTATTATAAAAGCAAAAGGAAGAATAAATAAATAAATAATAAATTTAATACTCGAGCACGATGACTGGATTTTAATAATATTAAGTAACGTAAGCTGGTGATTGGTCGTTATCTTTGAAGAAGTGAATTTTTTAAAAATAAACCACGTTGCTAGGGGCACCGTAGGTTATAATGTAACATAAGAGTAAACAATCACTTTCCTTATTTAAAATGACCATAGTAAACATGATATTCCTATAGAGGTGTTGAATTAGTTATTTATGTATTAAGGGCATAAAGAGGCTTTTATAGCCAGAAGCGTTATTTCTAGCCCGAGGCATTAGCCGAGGGTTAGGAAAAGGCTGTAGGGCCATAAAAGCAAGTTATGCCCGCTATACATACACTATTTTATGCACAGATTGAGTTTTTATCTCAAATCTATTATTGCGTAAAAAATATAATTAAATGAGTACGTAGGTACATCAAGCAGCTGTGCGTATACTTATGTGCTTATACGAAGTACGTTACTATAGTTACTATTCCAAAATATTTAATTTCAGCTTATTTTCATTGGTGATAAGTTTACAAATTATATTAAGAACCAATCAAGCTCTACAAAAACAGCTCTGACATTTAATTGACATTTCTTTATTGCTCATCGGACTATAAAGAGGCCCTTGGGCCATAAAGAGACGATTATGTTTAGATGAGTCTAGCAATAATAGGCTAATTATAATGTATCTGTGCATAAAAATATTTTTCACTTGCATATTATCTGCTGTTTATATCTGTGATACGAACTACATAAACAACTCCATAACAACCAGGGCATTATAAGGGCGTTATAATTCATAACGCATGTAATACATAATTTGGATCATTAGATCAGAAACTATACGTTTGCATACGAATATGTTGCAACACAACAAATAACGAGTATTTGCGCGTAGTTTCTGGGCGCGTGATTCTCGAATTCTTTTGTGCTGACAAAAATTTCTTAGCTAAAATTAACCTATATTTTAGATGACATTAGTGCTATTAGGGCTTTTTTGTTTTTATATTAGTAATAACAAAAAACATTTGAATTTAAATTGTCATTTATCTGTTTGACTTTTGCAAATTCAGTAAAAGTTGTTACTATCCGATAAACAATAAAAATTCCTAATTTTTGCCATGCTTAGTTTTTGGACTATTTTGAGATCTGCTATATTACAATTACAATTAAAATAAAATTGGACGGCGGTACAAAAATTTTATTTTTACATAGTACATAAGTAATTATTATTACAACATAAAAAAACATATACATTACTTGGTAGCATCTTTTCTAGCATGGAACTGACAGCTATGAAACGTCCCTGAAAACGAAACAGATCCAACACGAAACTTTTGTGAATTTTTAACGAGCTTCGATGTATCGTCGATAGTATCTTAACCATTTCATCCCTTCTTAAAGCACCAAAAACACCCATAACTAAAACTATCTGTAATTATGCATTTACGTAACAATACGCAACATAAATAAATCTTAGCCTTTTACCTTATGTAGAAGATTTGTTTCATTAGGCGCATCCTTTATAAACGTCAAAACCTGATCTGTCAAAACCCTAGACTTTTTTGGAATATATCCTTTGACTTTTGTTTCAGAAATGAAATCAAGCGACTATAGTGAGAAACGTCAACGTTGTCATTAACAATTAAAGTCGACTTTAATATGGAATATTTTGTTCACAACGATTTGGGACTATATTTGTCAGCCTGCAACGAAGGAACAAAATAAACAAACATCTTGTAGGGAAGTCATTAAGTAGTAAAACACGATAATAACTTACCAATTCCTGAAAGTAGGCCAACATCACCGTCTCGTTTACCATTTTAATCTAGTTTTCAACTTCCAGTTTGAAAGAGAATTTCAAGAATTTGAAATTCTTTCTCATAATTTACTCTAGATTTTGTTGGCAATAAGTTTTCAGTGGCCCTTTTCGGTTTTTACAAAATACCTTCCGGAACATCAAACTTTTGCTCCATCATCGTCACCGAACAAAACGCATGTATGTAGTCGACGCTAGTTTCAACTGTTTCGAAACAAATAGAGAAACGAATCTTAGCAGGACCAAGGTTACTATTTTTACGTGTTTATCATAATTTTATTATTATTAGATAAATTAAAATTAATTCTATATAATCTTGTGAAACATAAAATTTTGTATGCACCACGAGCGTTACTAGATGATAATGCCCATCGGGCGACTTCCAGCCCTCGGGTCCTTCAGGCCCTCGGGCTGGAACATCGTCGCCCTCCTTACATTATCATCATTCTAACGCCCTTGGTACATAAATAACTATTAAAACGCTACCCCAAACACGCTTAACTAGAGCTTAAATATAAATAATATCTAATATTAAGTAGATTCTTTAATTTAATGCACCACGTTTTTGCAAAAATCACTGATGTCCTGGAAACATTGGAACAATGAAGAGAAATATTTGATACCTAAATGTCATTTTTAAGGATACATTAAACTGCTTGACTATTGGATTTGTATTATAATAACAGACGAAAGCAGTGGCGTGCGGTCCATGGAAGCAATGCTTCCCTTAAGAATTTATTAAAAATAAAAACCAATGCTAACAAAAATATTTTTATAATATTATGGTTATCTTTTATTTAAATTTGTAATGTTTAATCAACTTAAAGCTCAATATCAATTCCGTACAGCAAAAAGTATAATTATTTAGATGATTATTTTAAATTAGGCTCATTAAACTAGCGCGGAAAGGTAATACCGATTCAAATGTGTTACATACACTGCATATAAGCACTGATTTCGTTGCTTATTGCACTTCTTCCCGTCGGCTGGCCAGGCGCGCCTTCGTTAGTGGGCGGGTACTTTGTACATCGTGGTAAGGTCACATTATTTTCAGTGTGCTCCATGCCCAAATGTTTATTTATTATAATTTGGTTATTTGTTCGATTTAGTGTTTGTTAAATGTTACTTAAGTAATGTAAATCTGCGAATGAGACTGCGTATTTCGGAACATTTTATTATTTCAATTTATATAAGTTGGGATTTTTTTAAAGACAAATAATTCTATTTGTTTGCTTTATATGCAAATTTAAAATTGCATTATCGTCATGACTGTAAATTCAGCTGTTTCGGTGGAAGGTTTCTAGTACTTCCGATACAACCGAATCGCGACGATTTTGTTGTTCAGTTTGTAAATTATTAGATTTTGTTCATGTGTACATTTTTGGAGGGAAATTATAAATTGTTGAGAAAGGCAGAGCAAAGCCAGAACTTTCAAATTTAACAACAAAGATTAAAACATGCACCAGGTATTTTGCTAAAAAAAGACCAGAACATCGAGCTGCATTATAAATACTATACTGGGGCCGCCGAATAGATATAGTACAAAAAAAATCAAGGCAGCACAGATTGTTCTGATTGGTTGTATGTGAAAGTGACATTTACAATAAAACATTTTTGCATATGAATTGTTAATTCATTATAAATAATGTCACTTCCAGAGATGATAGTACATGCCTTTCAATTTGAGCGGTATATTTGAATGCTACCAATAGAAAGGTTTTGTTAAAAAAGAGGGGGTAGTTGTAGGCGGTTTTAATTACTATATCTGTTCAGCGTCCCGAGTATAGTACTTTTTTTAAATAAAAAATAATTTTCAACAAATTCCATAAGTATAAAGTATAAAAGTTTTTTGAAAAACTTAACGCTTAAGCTTAATAATTGTAACACTGTTTTTTTCTTGTACCTAGCAGGGGCGGAGCCAGAGAATTATTTGGGCCGCATTTTTTGAAAATAATTGTTTTAAATAAATTAATAATAATTACTATACAAACATACGATATTTAATAAACATTAACTACTTTTACATTCAAAATTCGTTTAACTATAATATTAAAGTATATATCAAAACTTTGGGGGGGAAACTTCCACCGTGAATTCGCGCCTGTATCTAGGTATATTAAATTTAAAATCGTAGTTGCTTCCCTAGCCTAAATTTCCACCGCACGCCACTGGACAAAAGTTATAATCGGATAGAACTCTCCGCAGACAGGATGTATATGATCGATAGTTTAGGGAAGAAATTGTAAAATATTTTGAAAATAAAGATGCTTAAAGATTGGGCAAATAATATTGTTATTAGAATAAATAGACATTATAAAGAAAGTAGATTACGAACTAGATGCCAAATAACATTTTTTACATATGACAACAAAAGTTAAGTAATTTGCACTTTTTTTCGGTATGGATTACATTTTATTCACAATAAATACCACAAACACTTATCGAATTGAATTTTTCAAAATAACTTTGACGTATGAAGCATATATTTTCGCTATCAGTCTGATAGTTTCAAAGCATAATTGATTTTTGATCGTTCCAACGTTTCTAAGGTATAGGTTTTTTTTTGCATAAACAGAAGTTTAATTTTCTTTACTTTTCCGATTACAATTAAAGTCCATCCGGTGCCAAAGGCATTATCCGATTCGTAGTTTTTTCTTTACAGCACTCTAAGGAGTAAGGATATACAGTAAAGATATTAAAAAATCTTTACTGTAAAATAATTAGGAGAGATAATATTAAATCTCCATTATTATTGCTAGTAAATTAATTTATAGAAAATTTAGGTGTAAAAATAATCTGTAAGAAAATTTTGCAAATAATTACTTAATAAAGCTAGTTTAATAATTAATTAATTAATTATTAACTAATATTTAATAAAATAAATATTTTTATAAATATATTTATAAATAGAACTATTGAAATTAATCAAAAAATGGTACTAGTACTAACATTTAGACGTACTAACATTACTTAACATTAACATACTGTAGACTTCCCAAGAAAAAAATGTAGGAAAGACACTCGGAACGCATCGAACAGTCGCATTGTTACAAAAGAAGCGCCGGTTTTACTACTAAATAAAGCTGCAAACTTGTCAACACTGTCGGATGCTACTTCAACGGCAATTTGAAAATATGTATATTTTGGATGCTGCAAGCATGATCAAGTGAAAGGTGATATACACTCCGGAATCCACAAACACGAGATCATGAAAGGAATTCATAAAGCCAGCGATATAAAAAAATTTAAAAAAGTTATAGTTTTAAACCGATCCACATCTACGTATACCTATTAATATCAATATACTTTAAAAAGAAAACTGTATATTCTACTCCTTACGGTGGAAGCTACATGTCTGCGCTACCGCATGGACGCCATATGAATAGTGTGATGTATATATATATATATATATATATATATATATATATATATATATATATATATATATATATATATATATATATATATATATATATATATATATATATATATATATATATATATATATATATATATATATATATATATATATATATATATATATATATATATATATATATATATATATATATATATATATATATATATATATATATATATATATATATATATATATATATATATATATATATATATATATATATATATATATATATATATATATTTGTCTAACCGCTTATACACACCCGTTTCGCTATATTCTACCGACTTGTCGGACCATTTTCGACGCTCTCAGACCCGGGCTTGGGTCTGGCAACGTTCTCCTATGTTTTCGAGGTCTACAGGATAATGTTTACCTAAAACTGCAATAAAAAAATATACAATTTGGGTTTGGAAAAGTAGGGTCTGTAAAAAGTTTTATACAACCGTAGTTCATCACAATGAACTATAGGGGGCGTCGCGCCTTTCTCAAGTGTATATCGTATATTTTTATACAAGACGCTATCAAACCCGCTATGTTCTACAGACTTCCTAAGCCCTGGAGCTGGCAACATTGCTATGACGCATATGTTAAGCTTTGTTTTATAAACGTTTGGTTATAATAGCTTGCATTTAATATTTGATGGAGAAAAGTGACGTAAGAATTACATCAGCTCGTATGCGAGTTCTTTTCACATTTTTAAATAATTCTCTGGCTTTGAAAAATTCAAGGTTTTAATATTTATTAATAATAATAATATACTTTATTTATAGCATATAACTAGATAAATTCCATATAATACATTATAATTTCTTAAATATTAATATAATTTATTACATATTTTTTACACTGTTTCTTAAATAATGTTAAAGATGTACAGTTTTTTACATTAGCTGGAAGTGAATTATATTCAACTAAACCTTTATGAAACAGATTATTTTTTCTATATTTGTTGTTACTGTATGAACATAAAAATTATTTCTACTTCTAGTATTATGATCATGAACATCTTCTACGAATAGTAATTCATTTAAAATGTGCTCTGGATATATTCGGTTCTTTATTTTAAATATTATTATCATCGTATTATAAAATATATTTTCCTTAACACTTAACAAAGATGTAACTTGCAACTATCTTATGCTAGTATACCTACTACATTTTAATATTATTCTTAACGCACAATTTTGTTTTTTTTTGAAGATTGTTAATTTCAGTATTATTTAGGAGGTAAAGTATACTAGCACAATAATTAAAATGGGGAAGTATTATTGTTTTACATAGTAATAATTTAGATCACTTGCTAAGATTTTGGCTTATTCTACCCATGAAATTTACTTTTTTTGCAACTTTACTGATAACATAGTTTGAATGGCTAGAAAATGTTAAGTGACAATCTATTATTACGCCTAAGTACTTCCACTCCTAAACTTGTTCTATTTTTTGACTATTAATTTGTATTCTCACATGACTAGATGTATCAATTTCGTTAAACTTATTTTTTATTATCATTTTGTTTTATTTACATTTAAAGAAAGACTATTTTTACCTAACCAGTTATATACATTTACTAATTCATCATTGACGATATTTATTACTGTTTAACATCATCTCCTATAAAATATATTAAAGCGTCATCTGCAAATAATTGAATGCTGCATTTTTTAATTACATTAACAATATCATTTATGTATAGTACAAATAAATCAGGGCCTAATACAGTTCCTTGTGGAACGCCAAAGGTAGTTTTTTTAGCTGAAGATGTACTATTAAAGTATCTAGTTTTTTGAAATCTGTTTTTGAGATATTCATTTATGTATAGTACAAATAAATCAGGGCCTAATACAGTTCCTTGTGGAACGCCAAACGTAGTTTTTTTTAGCTGAAGATGTACTATTAAAGTATCTAGTTTTTTGAAATCTGTTTTTGAGATATTCACTAAACCATTTTATAACTATTGGGCCGAACCCATATCTTTTTAATTTCAATAATAATAAATCTCTATTAATAGTCTCAAAAGCACGTCTAAAGTCTAGAAAAACTACACCTATCACCTTCTTCTTGTAAATAGCATTTTTCCATTTCAAAAGAACTGATTGTATTGCACTTTCACATGAATTATTTTTCCGAAACCCTGATTGAAAAGGTGTTAACAGTTTGTTCACTTCAATGTATTCACGAAACTGGATATTTACGACGGTCTCTAATAATTTTTCATAAGTTGGCACCATGTTGATTGGTCTGTATTCTTCACATTTGTTAGTGTTGGTTATCTTCTCAATGGGGATAATATGGGATGTCTTCAGGGAAGGATCCACATTCTAGGCTCATTTGAATTAGATCCAAAAATCTCTGTCCTATTACATTGAAAGCTAATTTAAGAATCTTTACTGTAATACCATCGACACTACTATTCTTATTAGGTAAATTGTTTATAATTTTTTTTAACTCCAAAAACCCTATTGGTAAAAATTTTTCGAACTTGCATTGATGTACATTAATGTGGCTTAAATCATTTTCAATTTGGGTTAAATTTGTTAATGTAATAATTTGTTGTATGCTGTTAATAAAGTAAATATTGAATTTTTCTGCAATTTGAATTTCCTTTTTTTCTAACTCATTGTCAAAAATAATACCTTCCTTTTTTTGTCTGTTATGGCCTCCTTTAATTAATTCTTTAACTGTTTTACACATTTCTGTTGAGTTATCTTTCATATCATCTATTTTTTCTTAATAATAATTTCTCTTGTGGTTCCTGATCAAACTAAAAATTCCATTTCTTTGTTGTCTATACCTATTCATATCACTTTCTTCTTGTGTAAAGATTGCTCTTTTATATAATCTGTCCCTTTCTTCAATTTCCAAGGCTATTTCTGGGGTCCACCAACGCTTACAACTCCATTGCCATTTAATGTTTTTTTTTACAGTTGGAGCATGCCTGTTTAGTGTGTCCATTATGGTTTTAACTAATGTTTCTGCTAGTTGATTGGTGTTTGTATAGTCCGGATTCCATGGTTGATCCATTAGATCTAATTGAAATTGCATTTCATTGAAGTTGCTCATGTCTCTGTGTTGTATTGTATATTCTTCATATTTTTCTTTCACTTTTGCATTTACAGTTATTATTGAGTGATCGGTTATTTTTGGAACATGGTGTACCTGGGCATCAATGGTTTTTTCATTAGATACAAGAAAATCTATGAGTGTAGCACTGTTCTTAGATAGATAGATAAACATTTATTCTGGTGCCAGTGGCGTTGAATAATACAATAAAAAACATACATATTAATAAAATAAAATAAAATATTGTGTAAATATAAATAGGATAAAAAACATGTAGTGTATATGATATAAAATATTATAAAAACATTGTAGATGTAAAACATATTAAAGGAGTAATTAAAGATAATATAGATATGGAGTTTACATTTCAAACACTAAGCAGTCGCAGTATTTCCAGTATTCCAAAACTCTTCCAGGTCATAAAAGCAGTTGTCAGTCAAATACGATTTTAGTGCACGTTTGAATTTTTTAATATTTTCTAAATTTTTGATCTGATCAGGAAGTTTATTAAAAATTTTAACCGACGTAAACATGAATGATTTATAATAGGTTGAAGTTTTAGCAGCATTAGGTCGCAGAAGATTGCTTCTAGTATTATAGTCATGAACATCCGCATTTTGTTTGAAAGTATTTTTATTCTTAAAAACAAATATCGAGCTTTCGTAAATGAATAAATTAAAAATTGTTAAGATATTGTGATTTATAAATAAAGGTCTACAACTATCTCTACTTTTGATACTGTATATAATTCTTAATGCTCTTTTTTGTAGTATTAAAATGTTAGAGAGATGTATCGAATTGCCCCAAAAAATTAATCCATATCTGATTATAGATTCAAAATACGCAAAATAAACGGTACGCAAGGTTGATAAGTCACAAATATATTTTAAACGTCGTATACAGTAAATTGCTTTCTGAAGTTTAGGTAACATTTCATCTATATGTTCTTTCCACTGAAATTGACGATCTACGACTAAACCTAAAAATTTTTCGGAGTGTAAGTTTTTTAATTTGGTATGGTAGATTTTTAAAAGATACGATACGATAATCTAATGTAGTCCATTATTTTTCATTAAAGTTCTCAGCCTATTTTCATAATATGAATCCTTTAATAGGTCAATATTAAAGTCTCCGATAATTAGTAAGGTCTCTGATCTACTAGCATATACATCAAACAAATTTTCAAGTTTCATTAGAAATTGAGCATCACTAGAGTTTGGAGAGTGATATTTTATAAAGTTATATTTGTATGATTGAAAGCATATATTAATACCTACAATCCATGTGTTCATATCAATGGTATCTTTAAGTAGGACTTTATAACTGAATTCATTTTTTATATAAATGATTAGAGTAAGGTTAACACGATTTTCGAACAAGTGAGACAACGCAACATAATACGGAAAAGTTAATTTCTGGGGAAAGTGGATGGTTTACAAATAAGGTGGAAAAGTACATATGTCATTTTCCGTAGTAATCAAACGATAAATTTCAAGAACTTGATTAAATTTTTTAGTATAAAAGTACTGTAATATCTTCTTTGTATGTTTGTTTGAAAAATTGTTTGTGGTTAATTAAAGCTTTATTCTTTTACTGTTAAGATGAGAGAATGAATGCTTGAACTATTTGGTTTTTGAATTATTTTCTGACTCCTTGTTTATATTCGTTGCATTGGATACTGCACTCACACATACATATTTATCACTCGATCACAGTACTCATTCATACATATCATCGACGTTAATGCATACTAGCGGAACTGTTTTCTGGCAATTTTCCAGGAGCGCGGTTTAAATGCTTATAAAAATTTTTTTACAGATGGCATGATGAATTCTTTGAAATCGCAACTAGCAACATTGCTAGTTACAACATTTCAAAGAATTAAGTTCATATGCATTAACGGCGACGATATGTACTATATACCACCAATAAATAGCAACGTCGTAGACCATTCAGGGTAAAAATCGTGAGGTGTTCTTTATCAAAAATTAAAATGGGCGAACTAAGTTGATCATCATTTGTGACTTTTTTGCTAAAACGCTGAAGGAAAACTTTCTCGTCTGTAATTTGTAAGATTACTTAATGGAACTTTTAATGGAAACAGGGCACTCAAAAGGTTCGGAGGGGCAGTGTATGTTGCAACCCCCAATTGAATTTCATGAACATTGGTATGGGGTAGATGCAGTAGCAGCACTTCACTATAGCAACAAGAAACGGCCACTCATAGAAAAAAAGATAAACGGAATAAATTCTGTGGGACGTTCTTTAACAAAAATGAAACAGGGTGGACTAATATGATTTGCGCCTGGTATATTTAGAACTACATATATTTCAAATGTAATCAGAAAATCTCTGGTGTAAAAATTCGTCACTAAGAATATAATACATATTCCAATTCACAAATAGCTATTTCAGAATACAATAAAAATTGATCTTTAACTTAGTACAAGTGCAATATAACGGAATTGAGCAAGGTTTGAAAAACTTCTTCTCTTCTTCGTTATCTTTCGACATTTCTGTTAAAGGCACTTAACCACCATATAGTGTATACTGTTTTGTACCTTCAAATTCATTAAACAGAGAGCAGGGATCTAACATTCCATAATTTTCTTGTAACTGTACAAACGCACAGTAAAAATAGAAACTGCTATTTTTTTAATCTAGGTTAAACTAATCAAATGTAGTCTATTTTGGTCAGCTAAACTTGAAAATGACTTTATGCTTGATTTGTTCATGTTTACAAGTAGATAATATCCTGAACTTTGTAAAATATCAATATTAAACCACGCCCCCAGATGGTTTTTGTCGTTTTATTTTCAAAAACTGTTAGGTTTATGGACTGGTTGTTAAGTGTGTTAGATAAAATAAAGCTTATTTAATTGGCGCATGAATATATATCATACAGGATGTTTCACTTAAGATTCGTATCCTCTGAATAGGTGGTAGTACACATAAAATGCAACAATAGTGTCTATCTTTCATAATAACCGAAAAAAGAATGGTTTTTGAAAAGTGGGTAGCAGGTCACTGGTCTAAAAATCACACTTGGAGCTGGATGTGTCTATCTGATACATTGACGCAGCTGCTGCTAGGTGATGTCGCAGTTTGTTTTGACTATAATTTCCAGCAGTTCCCAAAAGTTGACATTTTTAGCAAATTTTTGTCGATTTGCGTAAAAACAAAAAGAGTTTTGTTCCTATTGATGAATACTATCACACATGCAATTTATACGAAAGTTGAGTAAAACACCCTGTATGTAGACCAACAATTTCTAGCAATACATTTGACAGAGCAACTTTATAACATAACTTATTGCGATCTTGTATTCGTCATCAAGTACTTAGCTAAGAAAAAAATGTTGAGTTCGCAGTGCAACCTTAGCATCACTTCTGCAAAATTCATGAAGCGAAGTTGTTATTGTTGGTTGTAGTATTATGATAATTTTGCAGTAAAAAGAATATCTTTAGGAGAATACCCTGTACTGGACAATTATTTTATAGAAACCCAAATGTATAGGGCATTTCACCTTGTTTTGAAATCTTTCTTACTTCGTTTGTACGTCATACTGCATGACGTTTTACCTTTATTTTCTTTCTGCATTTTATAGAGCATTATTTGACTTGTCACTATTCGACTTGGGTCAAGTATACCTGTTTTGTGAAGAATTAAATTTTGCATTCAATGGTGTATTCATTTTTGACTTTTTTATTTTGAAGGTCTATAGCTTTGTATCATCTCATTTTTGAACATAGATATGTTGTGCTTAATGGTCTATTTTGATCAAAGCTATTGACCCTCAGGAATTGGCACCGTCTGCTCGAGATATCCTGCATGTAAAATGGGTGAAGTCCCATTTAATGTTAAATATCTAGCTACATTTTAGAGCACGTGTGGAATTAAGTCGTGAACTTAGAATTCCAAAACAAAAACCATTCAAGAAAAAAATTACTCGATACAAATATCAATATAAAGAACGAAGTAAGAGATCCAAAAACCCTGATGTACCCTGTACGTTTTAGGTTCACTAAAAAGATTGATTAGTACAGGGTATACCCCTAAAATGTATCTTGCCAATACGAGAATTACCATATGACTAGCTCCAATAATAATGATAATATCGCCTCGTAGATTTTGCTGGAGATGCTGAGATAGAAGAAGACTGAACCAGGATCGCGTTCGATGCTCAACGAGATTTCCATAGGTATTTCATGATGAACATCAAATCACACAAAGTTATGCTCGAAGCTTCTCGTATAATATGTACCGATGCAAATTATTTGTCTGTGTGGCATATGATCGTTTTTCGATTACACAGAAACAAGACAACATGCACAAAGTTTTCTTAGCTTTAGTATGAAAGTTAAATAAAATCCTATTTTACCTAACTGGCTCCATTTTGATAAACCTAATAGTTTCTGAAAAAACAGTAAAAATCATCTGGGGGCATGGCTTACCCACATCAGCTTCTCTGGTTCACCACTTTTGAGTAGTAACTTTTAAGGGGTTATTTAACATATCACAAAGAAGGCCTATCAAAAATCCAAGGATCTACCTCAATTCCCCTCTATTTTTACTAATTTGACTGAACTGTTACCGTGGCATTAAAATATACATATCTTAGAAACTGTTCATTTGTGCTAAAAACATAACAGTAAAATGTTCAGGAGGTCAAAAGATTTGGTTATAACATTTATTTTTTCAAAACACTATATTATTATTTTTTCGAAACTTTTAATTGTATTCTTTTAAACAAAAATAATCATGTTAAAATAAATGATTTAAAAACAAATTATTAAAAAACAATTATTTGCATAAACCTTATGTATTTTAGAACAAAAGAGGATCAATGCTGTTTTCTCATGTTAATAATAATTTTCAGAGTTACATCATTTTACGGAAAACGTTAATTTTTCTGCGTTTAAGGTTATTTATGGAATTTACGAACAGATCAACAAAAATAAAGATCACTTATGTGCTTAGCATCCCGAAATCATTACGTCAGTCGTAATTTTATCTCTGATACATTCGGCAACGTTGTTGGGTTCGGTAGGGTAGGTAGGCTTGCTTAAAATTATACAAATGGGTCTGTAAACACTGTAATATGTATCGGGTTCAAGAACGACTGTCAAATATCACCAATATTTTTTTTTCATATATTTTTACCCCTCGAGGATCTTAAATATTGCTTATCAGAAATAGATCAATATTATGTAAAATATACACATTTTAAAAATCAAAAAATGCGGGTCTACTAACGACCCTACCATATAGCGGGTCCGACAACGTCGATTAAACCAATATATATATATATATATATATATATATATATATATATATATATATATATAT